>JAWWEU010000001.1:92771888-92895808 GCA_035583155.1 Acropternis orthonyx | reverse complement strand
TGGTGTGATTAATCGGGTGGAGTCCTCTGTTCTATTGGCCCCCAGATATCTTAGTTTTCTCTTTCAAACTAAGACAGTAAAGCTTTTTAAACCAAATTAACAAGAGAAAGTGTTTGTGATTATTGGGCTGATATAAGTGCTTCATACACTCACTGTACCAAAAAAGTCTTTCAGAGCAACTTCCAGATTCCCTGTTCCTGAGTGAGATGGGAAAAGTCCTCTGTTATTGAGTGCTGGACTGCTGGACAGCCTAGCTATCCTGAAGCAGGCTTGGATGATGAGTTTTTGGGTGTGGGGCTCTCACTGCACTGGGAAGAGGTTGTTTATCTAGAGCTTTATGGTGAGTGTTTAAAGCAAAAATTGAGCCACTCCTAGAGTGGCCAAGTCCTCTCTCACTCACCCACAAAAGCAGCATGCTCTGGAGAGCAGCAAAGGCAGATCTCTCACAGCTGAATATGCTCCTACCCCTTTCTTCATTTTCAGTTGCCAATCTCAGAGAGCTTCTCAGTCATGGAAAATGTTTCTGCAAAGTTTTAGCAGAGCAGTGCCTTCACCAGACTTTGAACACAGGCATGGTAACAACACAGCCCTCACTGGTAGGAAATGGCCACATCAACTTTTGTTGAATGTAAATCTTTCAGTGTCATCTCACCTGTGCCTATCATAAGAGAAACAAAACAGATAGCAGAGGAAAGGATATGGTATTTAACAATGGTTTCTTCTTCTCTCATAGGCTTTTGCATTTGCAACAGAGGTGTTTTGAGAAGAGCAGTTTGAGCACAAACCCACTTCACCAGTGCAAGATGAATTTAATTTTCTGCTTTGCTCCCAGCCCTCCCCAGCAAAACTGTTGCTTTGTATTACAAAAGCAATGACCCCAGTGAAAGAACAAGGTAAAATTTAGACCACAGGAAATGGGTGTGAGACAGAGCAATAGCAAATGGGGTTAGAACAGATACCTAAACACAAAGCTACACATTGAAGGAAAAGGAGCATGGCTTCAGCATAGCTCTTTAGAAATGAACATTAGAGATCCCAGCCTCCCCCTGCTCCAACCACAGCACCATACAATGGGTGCCAGACCTCTGTATAAGGCACCCTGTACATATGGGAAACCAGGCTGAAGCTCTGTTTTCCTGTTCTAATTAGCATCTGCTTCTCAGCTGGTCCTTGTCAGCCCTCACAGCCAAGAATGAGATGCTCCAGCATCTGGAAACAGACATCTCAGCAAGCCAGTACCTAAAACATCCAGTCTCTGGCAATGTAGCTGAAAGCAGCCTGTGCCACAAGCACACAGCTCCTGCCAGCCCTGACCCAGTGTCTGCCCAGGAGAAAGGTCCAAACTGCTGCCATTCAGTGGTGTTGCAGAGGAGGACCTGGCTGAGAAGTGCTACTCCCAGATCCAAAGGTTTGGCTCAAAACTCAGGCAAACATTTCTTAAGAAGAAATGCAGATCAAGTGTCATGTGCCTTCCAGGGAAAAAAGCACACAGTGCAAACAAAAAGAGATCAGCTGATCTGTGCAGAGCAGGGGGGGAAAGCCACACAGCCAGCATGATTTATATTTCCTCTTCCAGGATGTGCCCTGGAAGAGGTGCTCTATGGCCACATGTTACAGCCTCGCCAGTGCCAGCCAAGCACATCTCTTTGGCAAACTCCCTGGGCTCACATAGTCCTGCAAGTGGTGGCTGGTAGCCTGTGGGGAGCAGGATATATTCCTTCTGGGATTGCTGCCAGCACCCATCCTCAATGCCATGGGAGCACAGTGACAGCAGAAGAGGCTGGGGAAGTTCAGGTTTGGGTTAAGGTGTGCCAGGGAAGAGGTCTGAATGAATGATGCCAGGAAGGTGACACGAAAGAAAACTGGTGGAGAGCGTTTCTCCCCTGTTTGGGTGAGGTCCAGATGCTTCCCCAGACCAGGTCTGAGCAGCTGCCAAGACATGGTTGCCTATTTAGACTGTTCCGTCTCTCTCCTGCTTCATCCAGCCTGGGGGTGAGCCCAGCTTCTCTGTTGCCTGGACTCCAGGACAAAGACAGAGATGGTTTGCCAGCCCTCTACTAAGGACTCTGCACTGCTGATAACCCCATCTCTGCAACCTCTGCAAACAAAATAGATGCTTACTGTGTGTTAAGGAAGTTGTTGGTCAGGCAGCTGAAGGCCTCTAAAGAAGTTTTCACTGGACTCACACAATTGATCAAATATAGTAGTATCCTCGTTTTGCCAGTGCTTTCAAACACAATAGGAGAATAACCCCACTCTCAAATTTAGGTATGCCAGCATCCTCTGCATTTTTTAGAAATCTTTTCTTCAGAACATAAATTCCTTGGGCCAGCTCTAACATGGATGCAATGCTTACTGTACTAATGCTGTAATGCCCCATGGGCTTGGGTTTTCTTCCCAGCCATCCCAGAAATGACCACAGGGCCAGCTGTAGCTCTGTTTTTCCCAAGCTCTGATCCACACCACAGGAATTGCTTGTGGCAGTGGAGACTTAAATATACAGTCATTTTGCAGTGTGAGTTTAACAGTAAGGATGTGCAGTTCACCTAGTCAAACATCTTTCCCTTCCTGCTTTGAAAAAGAGAACAAAACAGGCAAAGCGGGGGAGTAGATTCTTAGAATAAGATTAACATCCCACCCTTGCAATACAACAATAAGTACAAAGTAAATTGAAAGCAATAATCAGGAAATTCATTGCTGCTTGGGTGCTCTAGATCTAAGTGATACCACACGAGAATTGCCATCCTCCCCATTTTGATCTGTTTGACAATGCTGAGGCAGTGAGGAATTTACCTCTCTTGTCTGGTTGCCCTCTGCCAAGCAGGAATATCCTTCTATCTGGCATCACCTCTGCAACTGACAGCACTGAAGCTCTCTGCCCAGACTCACTCTGCCAGTTCAAGCTTGTTTGGGAGGGGGCACTTTGTGCTGGAAGCCTTCTCAGTGCATCAGGTGCTGTCGGAGCAGCCCCAGCTTTGTACCTGGCCAGGTGAGGTCCTGTCCTGCCATAGCAGGCAGAAGAAAAACAGCACAGTTGAAGCCTGCAGAGCATGTTCTGGCAAGCCAGCAGGAACCCATGGTGGGTTCACAGCCCGCCTGTGGCACTAACTGAGCTGGCAGTGCACGGAGTCGGTGCTGGTGCTCACAGAAAAGTGCTTATGAGCTTCTCCTGCTTGGAATGGCTGCGTAACAGCAGCTGAGCAGGGCCTTGGGGTGGTGGGAGGGATCTTGCATCGGATCCTGCATGAGATCCTGCAACCCCATCTAGCGGCCTCAGCCCTCCTTGTGGCATCAAAGGCAGGAGGGGAAAACCCTGCGAGGAGATCGAGGCTTGCAAGAAAATCACTGGCTGAACAGAGAGGATGAGTAAAGAAGAGTAAAGAGGGACAATGCACATCACAGCCGCTGGGCTTCCCTCCTGTTACCCTGAGCGGGGTTCATCTCACCAGCTTTATTGTACCTGATGATGCCAGGTTCTCTGTGGTCAACAGAATGGAACAGAAAATTTTTAGGGTTTGATTAATTTCATCCTAAAATAGACATTCTAAAGTGTGTTGTGAATCACGTTTTAAAGGGGCTTCTCTCTTTCCCCTGACTATTAAAGGATGAGTAACTCACTGAAATGTCAACATCTACATGGTGGACATCTGCATTTGGAGAGATAGATGACATATTTTTTATCTTATGGCTGTTATTGAATTAATTCGTAATAAAATCTTGTTTCTCATGAATGTCAACAAGACATCAGAGATTGTGTGGTTAAGTAACACTCTAACAGTGCTGAACATATTCAGAAGAACATCATTCCCCATCCTCTACAAAAGAAAACCAACTTCTGGTTATAGAAGTTTCAAAGCCCCTTAATGTCTCTTTTTGAATATTCAGTCCCTGCCACATACAAATACTCAGCTGAGTGATATTTTACAGGCAAGGATGCTGGCATAGTTGCCTATGGCATGGAAATACTTCTCTTCGCACCTCGTTACCTCCAACCAGCACTGAAATTATTGTATTTGTAAGGGGAGAAAACTTAACTCCACAGAGAGCTCACCATCTTCCTTTCTCCTCCACTGCAGTGTTGTATCAGTGCCCAACTGACCTCCTTGACCATGTGAAGACAGTGGCACTGTCTCACAGACAGAGGTGCTGTCAGGAGCAGTCAAAAGATCTGATCTGAGGGACAGGTGACATGAGTGGTACCCCAAAGGTCCCTTCCACACTAAGTCTTTCGGTGATTCTCTGATTAGTGGTGGCAACCAGGACTAGGGCAGTGGTGAACATGACATCTGAGAAACTAGGAGGGACAGCTGGCTGGGCATGGCTGGCACTTTGGCCAAGGCGAAGGTGCTGGTAAGCAGGATCTGTCTCCATCTATTCTCCCCAGGCAACAGGTGAGGAGAAGAGATGGGAATAGTTTTGGAGGGGCAGGGCCAAGGAAGGAAGGGAAAAGAAGTTGTGCCAGACAGAGGAACCTTGCCTGTAGAGCCTGGAGGGACTCCCAGCAGCCCTGCTCTTCAGCACCCACCTGCAGGGAGCCAGGAAAGTGTCCCGCTCTCTCCTTGATGGCCCCCCTGGCAGCTGCAGGTGGTCCATTCACATGAGTCTGCATGGTGGCTCATAAGGTTTTCAGCCAGGTGTTGCTCTGAGGAACACAACAGAAACCCACAGTTCCCCCTCATAGCAAGAATTACTTGGGCAGGAGAAAGGGTCAGAGAATATGAATTACTGAATAGCTTGATTAAAGGAGTATCATTCAGCTTTGGGAACCCTGTGGGCAAAATCAGTGCCAATTCTTCTGCCTGAGCCTGCCCAAAGCCCCTTGGCTCTTGCTTTATATTGCCTGTGTCAGGTCTCACCCCAAGAGCTTAGCAGGCTTTCAAACACTCAAGCACTTGGCCCCTTCCAGCCCAGGAAGATGGGTCCTGCCTCCCTCCAGTCCCCTTAAGGATTTCCATACCTTCCTCCTCTTAATGTGACTGACTGACACTATCTGCCCAGGCCTGCCAGTTTCTTCATCCCCTCTCTTCTGCATTCACAACTTCTAAATAAAGCAAAAGCATCAGCCATGTCTTTCTGACACCAAAATAACTTGGGCATCAGCTACTCTCTGGTAAGAATCAGTGTCAAGCACCCTCAGAGGGCTATCCAAACTACTCCCTACAAGGCCTTTTTTTTTTACCATTCCCTCTTCCTGGTACCTTTGACAGAAACTATACCATGGTGACTTCTCCAGAAAGCAGAAGATTGACAATTATCAGAAAAAGGAGGTTCAGGTCCAGATCTACAGTGGGAAACTTGCCTTTGAGTCTGTGGCAATCTTCACCAGGGAAATTCAAGGCAGCAAAGGGCTGGTGGGGAGGATGGCAGAGCAACCACCACAGGTCCAGCTCCCTGGTAAACCCTGAGGAAACCTGGTACTATGCCAGCAGGAAGAACCAGGTCTCAGAGCTGAATTTCTCTCTGGTTTTTTGCCTAGTTCTCATACTAGAACAATGGCAGGACCTGCCAGCCCATACGTGTAGACTATGCAAAAGACGAAGATGAGAATGGTGATCACCTGAACAACAGTGCATTTTTGGGGGGAGGGGATATATACACAGGTAATACTGGCTTCAGAAGAAGGTCTATAACAGACAGTACTGCTTATTGCTGATTCCAGCAGGGAGCGTGGGCTGGGACAGTGCTGGAAGCAAATGGATTTGGAACATAGCTGGGAGACACATTACTTCTGGCAGCAAAGCTCTCCATGTAGCTTGTTCCCATCTCATAGGTGTGCTGATGCAAGTGTTTGTGAGACTGCTGTAAACCTGGTCCAGGTTTCTTCAAAATCTCCATTTTTAACAACACCCAGCTATTTCACTAATTCAGTTGCATCAGTGCTATTAATGGGATGCTGAACCAGAGCCAGGGCAGGGAGCAGGAATCTCTTTAAGGGGGCCTTACCACAAGAGAAAACATACCATGGAATTGTTCTCACAACACTGTGGCACAGCAGGAGGTGAAGCATTTGCATCTCCAGACATCACAGATGAGTCTGTCTATTTTTAAAGTTGCTTTTCTCAGCTGTGAGCTTCTCCAGTCACTTCCATCACATGCATAGGATGTCATGGCTGCCAAAAGATAGCTTCTGTAGAGGATGAGAAGTAGGAATTGTAGCTAAGCTGAAATGCAGAAAAACTTGCTAAAGAAAGCAAAACACAAGGTAGCCTCCCCCTTTTTTTGCATGCACATTTTCTGTTTCCATCAAGTGAGTATTTCCCTTTTCCTTCCCCTATAATTCATAAAATTCACTTATTCCCATCATCAAATTTCTCTACACAAGCATGATGACTACAGTTTTGGTTTCCACCCCCAGAGAAATATATGGCTGCATTTATCCAAAGTGCCTTTCTTAATAAAATAAATATACAAATTCACAGATTTGGTACATGATTGCAATCCTGTGCACTGTTGTGCACTATCAAAACTTACTTGTTTGCATGTAAGAGTCCATATCTAGGCAGCACTTTTGTTGTGGCCTCAAGGGAATAGTAAAAAACATATTTCCTTTTGACAGCTTTAGGACAGAACAGAGCAGCTGTGACAGAGGTTAAAGACGATGAGTGAATTTAGTAAACTAAGTTGGACACCACTCAGGCCTCACAGTTGTTGAGAGAATTTTTGAGCAGCCTTGGGAATCCAGCAAGGTCCCAGCTGCCTGGAAGATGGCCAATTATCCCAATTTTCAAGAAGGAGAACCCCCAAAACTACGGGCCTGTCAGTCTCACTTTAGTGCCTGGAAAAGTTATGGAGAAGATAATTCTGGCAGGTAGTGAAAAACACCAGAAAGACAATACAGTCATTGGTCACAGCCAGCACAGCTTCATGAGAGGAAAGTCCTGCTTATCAAACCTGATTTCCTCTTATGATAAAGTAACCCACCCAGATGATCAAGGGAAGCCAGTGGATGCAATCTTTTTGGATTTCAGTAAAGCCTTCAATACTGTCCCTCGCAGGATCCTTCTGGAAAAACTGTCCAGCACAGCTGGATAAACACAGCATGTGGTGGGTGAGCAATTGGCTCATGGGTCAAGCACAGAGGGTCATAGTGAATGGAGTGACATCAGACTGGTGACCTGACAGTAGTGGGGTTCCGCAGGGCTCCATCTCAGACCCTGTGCTCTTCACCATGTTCATACATGACTTAGACACAGGACTGGAAGGGATACTGAGCAAGTTTTCAGATGACCCAAAACCAGGAGGAGCTGTTGAATCCCTCGAAGGCAGGGAGGCCCTGAAGGCAGACCCGGACAGATTAGAGGGCTGGGCAATCACCAACCATATGGAGTTCAACAAGGGGAAATGCCAGATTCTGTACTTGGGATGGGGCAGCCCTGGATGTTTGTACAGACTGTGGAATTAGAGACTGGAAAGCAGTGCCACAGAAAGGGCCCTGGGGGTCCTGGCTGATGGCAAGTTGAATCTGAGTCAGCAGGGCCCTGGCAGCCCTGGGGGCATCAGGCACAGCATCGCCAGCCGGGTGAGGGAGGGGATTGTCCCGCTCTGCTCTGCACTGGAGCGGCCTCATCTTGGATACTGGGGGCAGTTTGGGGCACTGCAATATAAGACGGATATTAAGCTCTTAGAGAGTGTCCAAAGGAGGGCAACAAAGACCGTGAAGGGCCTTGAGGGGAAGCCACATGAGGCGGGGCTGAGCGTACTTGGTGTGTTCAGCCTGGAGAAGAGGACAGCGAAGGGAGACCTCACTGCAGCTACAACTTCCTCCTGAGTGGAAGAGGAGGGGCAGGCACTGGCCTCTTCTTTGTGGTGACCAGTGACAGGTCCCAAAGGAATGGCCTGAAGTTGTGTCAGCGGAGGTTTAGGTTGGGTATTAGAAAAAGGTTCTTCACCCAGAGAGTGGTTGGGCTCTGGAAGAGGCCCCCCAAGGCAGTGGTCACAGCACCAAGCCTGACAGAGTTCAGTAAGTGTTTGGACAATGCCCTCAGGCACATGGTGTTACTCTTGGGGATGGTCCTGTACAGGATTGAGAGCTGAACTCAATGATCCTTGTAGGTCCCTTCCAACTCAGCATATTCTGTGATTCTGTAATTCACCCTCAACACTAACCAGCCCTGTGTACATCTACGGTATGTTTTGTTAAGATGCAGCATAAGCAATGTTTTCAAAACAGTAAAAAAACAATTTCCCTTTTCACCATTTAAACATTCCTTACATTGAGGCCAGGCTGCTGGTGAGCCTGTTGTTTAATCAACACATCCACATTACCTTTGCAAGCAAACTTGCTAACACCACGCAACTTTGTGGTTAGAAGTAACAATGCTGCCAAAACACAGTAAACCCAATTATCTGAAATTTTCAGGTTAATCAGTGTGACTCAAATGGAGTAGCAGATGAAAAATAGAGATTGAAAGGGAGAGGCGTGTGTTATTTTTTTCACACATTAGGAGGGCTGTTTTTTATCCTCAAGATGAATCTCCTAGGATCCTATTTTAGGAACCTGGAACAATGATTTGATTGATGATCCCTCTTCCCAGTCTTTTCTTACACAGGCCAGATCCAGAATCTTACCTATATAGGAATACACTGCTTCTGTCTTAGAACCCCCTCTGTTCCTTGGTACCCACCTGAGCTTTGGAACAATTTGCTATTTCATGACGGTAGCCCAAGCTCCAGAAAGAAATGTCTTTAGTCAGCCCTGCTTAGCCTTTGTCTCTGGCTGTAATGCATACAGAAAGTTGTGTGTGGGAAAATTATATTCTTTATCTCCAAGCACCACCCACCATCAGTCCCAGCCTCTGGGACTTCCCTATAGCAGATCCCTCCTGCAGCACCCATTTCCTGGACCTAATAAGGGGGGCTGGCAGGGGTCACATATTCTGCAATCCAGGCCAGTTTCTCACACAGCCTGAAATGATCTCCTTGAACCGGCATGGAGTATTGCAGAGAGGCGATGGCGACGGGACTCACATCAATGTTCAAGTGCCTCCAACACCTGTGTCACACAGCCAGCTGACATAGGTCCTTGGTCCTGTCACCACACCAACCCTTCCTTAGCCAGAAGGGGAGAAAACAGGCATGGGGAAATTCTTTGGCAGTAGGAGCCCCCAGAGAAACCAGTCCAGCTTCTAATTATTTTTCCTATCAAAAATATTCTGATTGCCTTTCAGACTTGGACAGAGGAAAGAAAGCAAACTGACCTGACATGCCTACTTATGCCTATGTTTTTGGTTTCTTTAAATGCTATTTTATTCATTCCAAATATTAGGGATGCTGTCCCAAGTCTCGCAATGACATAATTTCTCTTGTGGGCAGGATTTGCCGAGTTTTTCTGAAGATAACATCAGAAACATATGCTGCAGCCAGACAGGAGACAGGGGCTAAGCAATTACCGGAAGCCCAGTTTTAACACAGCCCCCTCACCAAATGTGTTGTTATGCCGTAAGAGAAGCAGCTTCCAAAGATTTCCTATTGACTTACGCTTAGACATGTTAGCAGAAGAACAAAATGATTATATATACTGGATGAGACTGAGCGAGAAAGAGGCAGACCTGGGAATGGTGTTACAGTAATTTTGCATTTAACTCTGCTCATTTCTTACACATCTTGTGTTGGTTTACAACCTCATTTCACATAAACCTTTGTTTTTAAAACAAGGATTACAGTTACTCAGCAAAAACCCACACTTGTGCAACTGTGGTCAAGCTCACCTTCACCGAGACACTAGCGATGTGTCTTTACCATCAGTTTGGTTTTTGTTCCTGGATGTGGTATATCTCTTAAACCACTACTGTCACACAGGTTGAATGTGCCTGCAGCAGCTCTTCCTCCTCCGCGTTCGTCAGAAACCCATGCCTGTGTTCTGGGGACAGCACCTGCTACAGCAGTGGAAGTTGCACTGAACATAAGCTGAATGAACACACCCTGAATGAGCCAGTCAACAGCTTTCTATCCTGGTGGGGCTCTTTCCCAGCCTTTCTGCAAACACTCTCCAACAGATCCAGTGTGTGCAGCTTGTCACACAACATCTCAGAGCCAAAGCTCAGTGCACCTGAGTATCCAGAGAAGACAGGTAAGCTCCAGAAGCCTGACTTGTGCAGACCTCAGCATGTCCAGTTTTCTCACAAAACAGGTCCTAATCAGTAGGGTGGTGATACCACAGGTCCATGAGCCAATCAATATGCATGCAGGGTGTTGTGCTGTCAGTTCTTTCCTCCTGTTCTTTTAACATGGCCTCACTTCTCCCTTGCAGCAACAGCTGCACAGTAGCACAAGGACTTGTACTTCAAAATGCTCATCTGGCTGAGCAATAACTGCTTTCTTTGCTAGAGCAATTTATGGCTGGCTCAGCTGCCCAGTCTGCTTCACTGCAGAGTCCCATGGGTGCAATACTGACAAGAAAAGGGGTGGGTGGGGATGGGAGGAGGAGTGAGGATGGGACTCAGCAGCCCCAACAGTCTGGTCTACACTCACAAGAATCTCCATCCATGGTCCAGCTCTGAATAGTGGATTCTGTGCCACCAGGCACACTGGTGGCCACTGTGAATTTAAACAAGACTCCAAATGAGAACACTGTTTTCAGAAATAAAATATTTCTTTTAATTGGCAAGTAGAACACACATTACAGGTCATTAGTATTTTATAAACAATATTAAGTTACAAATACATGTTAAAAATTGCAGTTCATGGCAGCTAAAAGCTTGGAGTTCAAAATGCATCTTTGCAATGAGTCATTACTTCCCTTTCCCCAGTCTGCTAGGTGAAAATGAATAAAAGATCATTTATCATCTACTAGGAGGTGGTCTACTATATACGCAAACAAAAAGAAAACCTCATCCTTAAGATCATCACTAACAAACAGAGGCATTCAAAGTACTTTAGCCATCTTAAATCATGTCAGATGCAATGAGGACACAGTTAAGAGTTACTCTAACACTTGAAGCAAAGACACAGACATCTTCACATTAAACTAATAGTTCAATGCTTTCTGTTCCAATTCAGTTTAAAACCAATACTACCTTCTACCCCACAGTGGCCTAAAGTCCATCATGCAGGTTTCCGAGTCATCAGTGGTAGATGCTTGTATATCAGACCCTTACACTGAGAAAAAAAAGGTGTACAACTAAACAGTATAAATATGTATTTTATATTTAGCAGATCTTTATTCCCCTCCTTAATGACTTTTGTTGGTATTAGTGAGATACACAGCTCATTCCATTTTCACTACACTCAGAATATTAACAAGTTACCATTATGTGTGTTAATTTACTAAATATCCTTTAACAAGTCTCTTTTAAAAAGTATTTAAAAACATTTTTGGAAAAGTAAAAATCTATTTTCCAGAAAAGCAAGTGGTACTAGGATAGCATGGACTCCAGTGCATAAAATATCCTTTCAGAGAAAACCCATCTTGACGGCTTTTGTGCCCAGGAAATCGGCGTGTCTCATCTGCAAGATTAGTATTCTATTCGTCCTTCTCACTGTGGTGGTTCAAGGTCATCAAAATCAGCTTACTTTGCGTTTCAGTTGGCAGACTTTCAAAGATTACCATTCACTGGACTGCACAAGAGACACATGGAACTTTGACATGAGTTCATTTCTTTCTTACTCAGATTTATGACAGTCAGTTTTACTATATCGCTGAGATTGCATCTTCGAAACCAAAGTCTGCTGAATGTGCCTGGAGAAATGACTTCGTATCTCAAAAATATCAAGAGTACCATTCAGATCTGAATTTCTATTAAAAACTGTGCACAGTTAGCAAAAATTACACTGCTGTAAAATCAAAAGGCCTTCTCCTTGGCCTGCTCAGAATACAAGCTACAATGCAAGAGATTAACACCAGAGGGTTTTTTTCTCTGCTTCTTTTCTAAACGCAGGCATTAAAAGTGTTACTAGGCTTCTCCTAAGACAGCACACAGGGGTGTGGCATAATATACATTAATCAGGAACAAAAAACAGTAACAAACAACCATTCTAGAAAATGCTGCATGTTAGCAGCATGCTTGGTTTCCAAAACATAAGGAATTGCATGGGAGTTGTCAAGATGAAGTCCACACACCTTGATCATTGAACTGATCACTAGATTCCAAGAAACCAAAGCAAATTCAAAAATACACGTGACAACAACTGCCTAGAAGGCAGAGTTTTATCATCTGTCAATAACCAGATGAATAAAGTGCATAGCAAGTATTATAACAGTTTCTTGAAAAGAGAATACATTTACCAAGTCTCAAAGTTTGTAAGCTTGACACTTATTCATACATTTTGCTACATGTGTGGCTTCCCTTTTGTTTTGCTATTTAGCTTCACTGATCAACCCTTCAGCACTGTCCTGTGATTTCCTTTGTACTTCATATGGAATGTGCTGAGATCTCTGACTGTTGCCTGATGTATGTCTGGAAGCTCTTGTCACCAATTGGATGTTCCCTAAAAAAAAAAAAAAAGGAAAAAAAAAGGTACTATAGAATTTTGTCAGGACATGAAATCTCAGAGCTGAAAGTGGAACAGACTTTTCCCTAAGTTTGATTTTCAAAACTGTAATTGTAATGATAATACTACATCTTACTTCACCTTGAAGAACTGACTGATTGAACTCTGTCGGTTATATGCAGAAAACTTTTTTTATGTGTACATGTAATGTGTACATGTACCTTCTCAGCTAACATTCAAATTTTAAAACTAAAAACATAACAAACCCACACTTTTTTTTTAATGAATGACATTGCATGAAACCCCAAGCATTTAAGAATTCCTTACAGTCCTTTAAATTACTGTGATATCAATCCTAAGTTACAGTCCTACTTTGCATGTATTTATGGGATCTTTTCTGATCAAAATATGGTGAAGGCCAGAACATAAGCAAAGGAAATACCATTTCCCAGGAGTGTTCCCCTGTTTGGACAACCCATTATACTTACTGGCTTCCGTACTTTGTCTTCTTAAATTTATCCCTCTTATACTGAGCATGCTCCTGCTCTAAAGTTCCAACACCTTCAATAATCAGCTTTAGTGTTTTATATGTCTCCTTAGGGTCATCAATGATGAATGTAGAATATTCTTCTTCTTCAGGTCCATCATACACAGATTTGCTGCCACAGGCCTCTGGAGAAAAAAAAAATTAAGTACAGCAAGAGATATCAGGCAGTGGGGAAAAAAGCAAGACATACAGACTAAAAAATATTCAGTTTTGGTGTTCATACAGTTTCTTGGTTTGCTTCTATATGACCACCACAGAACTGTGGCTGACATCAACAAAAGTTCTCTGTCCTTTTGCTGGGCTTGCAGAGAGGCCTGTCCCATGCCTGATCCCTCCTCCTCCTCCTCTCATACAGAAAGGGCAACAAGCCTGGCAGCTGCTCCCAGCTTGGAGGGAAGCTGTTCTTTACTGCAGACGCGATGCTTTCATCTCAATAACCACTGACAGTATCCCACTCCCAGTTTGGAAACTGAACAGGCCTGACTCTGAGCAGGCCAACCCTGTGGCTCAGTGGCAAAATCAAGTATTCACTTCTTGTGACAGGTTCCAGCCCTGAGCAGCAAGTGCAGACTGAATTCAAAACCATTACAGGCTGAAGCAGTCATGTTTTACCACATTACCTCTACAAGATTCATACAATAAGCATAAGCAGAACATGCCATGACTACTGCCTGCTTAGTGACGCATCCAAAGGGGAAAGTTATGCTACTTTCTGATCTTACCCGGGAGCCTTCCTGGCTAAGAAATCTGGACACTGACTACACATGAACATTTGTAACATATTCTTCTTGTGATCTACTCCTGCACTGTAGCCGAGTGTAATGGAAGGAAAAAGACAGTATTTTTCTTTTTCTCTAGCTTTCTAGCTTTATTGCTGTCTCAGTTTCAGCTTTCAAATTCCCTTCCCCTTGCTGCACTGTCTGCGCCAGACCTGCGTCCTTTTTCCCAGCACCGAAACTTGATGCTGGCTCTGGTAGTGAGGATTCGGAAAGGGGAAAGCTGGGCACTGGTTCAGACAGCTCGGAAGTCGCGGTGATCTTAAGTTTGCAATTGCACAGCAGCCAGGAACAGATTGAAGTGCTTTCCAATCTGTGTTTGACACCACTGACTTATCTCCTATTATAAAATGAAGTCCTATTTAAAGATCAGTGCCACAGTCAAGGCTTCCCTACCACTCCCTGTGCTAAACTGGGATTTCAAGTCTGGCACTGTGTACACCGGATACTTTTCTTGGCATGCCTGCTAGTACCAACTTCCTCTGCTGTCTCTTCTTCATCCTTTACATCACACCTCTGCTCCCCTCAGTTCCTGAGGGTTTCCCAGCCAAAACTCCACTTTTCAACATTTCACAGACATCCACGGGTCATCCTTGACAGGTAATTCCAAAAGAGCCTTCCTGAAGAAACCATTTGTATCCAGTCTGTTCTTGGGATCTAAATCGGGGAATGCGCATGTGACTTCTGGTAAGACAAAACCATATTCCACTAAAACCTCAACTTTGCCTCTTGTCAGGATCAGTAAACTTCTGGTTTAGTGCTGGCCCTGATTTGTCAATTCAGAGCATCCAAGCAATGCTCTGTGCCTATGCTATTTTAGGATTATGTGATTAAGACCATATTTCAAACAACTGTTATTACGCAAAGAACTTTTTACAGACTCTGAGACTGCACACTGCACCAAAAATAATTCACACAATTGCCTCATGACAACAGAAAGGGAAACAAGGGAAACGACCACTGTGTTCTAGGATGTGATTGCAAGGCTGGTTTAGCTAGAACATCCAACATTCCACAGGTATTTTTGCCTAAGTATATTGGGGATGCAATGATCTTTCATCCTCACCTTGCATTTTCTCCAATTTTGGCATATACAAGTTGAAAAGAGAGTAGATGCGCTCAGTTTCTCTATCTCCATCTATATCCAGTTGTATATTTGCTGGCAGACCTCTGTAAGGCATCACGAAGAGAGGCAGAAATTATATGTTAAACAGTGTATTATGGCAAAAAAAGTGCTTAACAAGAAAGAAAGAAAGTAAAAGTAAGTACTCATGAGAGCTGACAGACTGTGTATAACAGAGCTCAAAACTTTCTATATATCCCCAAGGAAGAAGTAGACAGCTTGAAATTTCTTTATGCCTCTAATATCCAGCATGCTTTCACTCTGACTTGAAAGGAAAGACTGCATCATTCTCCAGGCACTTTTGTGAATTGGTCTGTTATAACCAGATGGAGGAGCCAAAGCACTGAACTTCCAACCATCCAGATTTAACATTCTGAGACTAACTACCACTGCAGACTTGTTACTTCTCTCAGTTTAAATGAAAACTGCTTACTACAAACCAAACAGTACATCTTCATTTAACATAGAGCATGAGTTGGCCCCTTAGAAAAAGTTCAGTTGAGAATTAAATCCAATCAGCAGAAGGTTGTTCCAGGAATTTGCAAATAGGACATTGAAGGGATTTTACCAGTGACATGTGAATCACCAAAGTATCTTATCCCACAATCAACTACTATCACTGTCTTTAACTCTAAAAATGTCAACACCATGACCAAGATGCAGATACTGACAGTATGAGAAACACCAATAAAGATGGTCTTTGAAACCTCCACAACATCTGCACACCCGGCAGATCATCTTGGTGACTGCACACCTGCAAGTCCCACTGCAGAGACACCCGCCCAGGGCAGGGCCTGGACTGAAAGCAGGTAACCATCCTTACCCTGTGCAGGGTGTGCAGCCAGGAGTATTGTCTGCAGTAGCTTTACAGCACAGCCAGTGGCCATTAAGATAGGCAGAGGGATGGTAGACTGTGAGGCGCTTTTTGTTGCACTGGCTAACTTTGGTGAGGATATCAATCCAGTCCTTGGCCTCTACACAGTTATTTGCTTGGATATACAGAACTCTTCTTTCAGGCTGGATCACCTGGAACATCTGCAAATAAGGCACAGAACAAACCACCAGAATGAATCAGTGAACCTATGACTGGACTCAGAATGAAGATTTATTACAGGAAAAAACACAGCATACTAAAAGAATGCACCGATAAATAGATTTCAACACAAAACCAAGCAGTAAACGTGCCCTTAAAAGAACAAGACCTTTCACCTGGTACAAGGAGCAAGATACCATTCCTGTAGGAGATGATTTATAAACAGCTAATATCAGCTTGCTGGTTGGGCCTCAACAAGATTTGTTGTCAGCCTCAGGGATGCAATTTTAGTAGTGTTGCAGCTCCAAGTTTTGGAAGGCTGACAGAGGAACCCAGTGCTGGCCTGAAAGGAAATGCTAGTCAGCAAGAGGCAGAAAAGAGAAAACCGAGAGTTTGGATCCAGCCTTAGTGAACTTTGCTTTAACATTGCCATTTCTCTAGTCCTGTTAATACCTGTTTAAGTGTGACTCTTGCCTTTTAATAACTTCCATGCTTCTGCACCCAACTACAGCTGCTATTAGAAAATCCCAGCAATGTCCAGCACTGTCAAACTACACATCAAAGAAAAGAGTCCTTTTAATACAACTTCTCAGGACATAAATGTCAATTTGAGGCTGGGAAGCACGGAAGGAAGAACAAGGAAGATGGGAGCAGGCAGCTCAACCCTCTATTAATAAAAAACTACAGGGAAAAGAATTTTAATGTTCTGCTGGGGTAAATGGAGCTTCCTGCACTGCAACAAAGGAACAGATTTAAGGAGTATGACTTTGTGTAAGAGGATACCAACAGAAGTTAACTAACATATGGCAACTGTTACTGAGAAGCCCATAACCAAGCCAAGAATTTCAAGTAGTTTCAAGACCTTTACACTATCAAAACCACCAGTTGCCTCTCAAACTAAACAGAAGACCTGAACAGTACTTAAAGCCACTCTCACATTCCCCAAACTGTGCTTAAGAATAAGAATAATGAAGGCCCTTACTGTCAGACAGGCAGAATTATCACAAGTGAGAAAGACACTTGGTGCAATTCAGAGGACAAATTCATAGAGAATATTTATAGAAAACGTGAATCTTTAATCACATTTAGCACCCATGATGAAATACCCATTGAAAATACATCTGCTGTGGTGTTTTGAGAATTCTGTTCTTGCTGCAGTATTCTATTTATGTATGGCAAGAAAAAAAGGAAATATAGCACAAGAAGGTGGTAACATTACTGCTTCTGGAAAGACTCTGAACCTTACTTTCCACAATAGATGTAGTCACCTTCATTTCCTAAGTAATACTAAATTTAAGTAACCAAAATAGCACACAGTTTCTGACGTTACCAATAAAGGTTTATTTTTCCCATAATGAATCTTCACAATACAGGCGTATTTTGGATGCTCAGTCTAGCTCAGTAGACTCAATGTAAGTTACAGAATTATAGCTCGGTTCCCCTCCAGACAGTGAGTTTTATCTCAACTGTGTGACTGCTTTTAAGTCAATCAAGTTACTTTGCAGAGCACAGCTGGCAACAGTTCATCATGCTACAGCTGCCTACTGATAGCTTGAGAATTACTTTGCAGCCTGGCTGGTTTTTGCCTCTGTAGTTGAATTACAAACACCAAAGCAAACTACAGTACAACTGAGACATGTTCTAGAAGCAGGTGGAACTGAAACTTTTTAACAGAGAGAGAGATGCTACCAAAATAATACCTGAAACTGGGACAATACTGAGGAGCCTAGAATTGTATTTCACTTTAATGAAGAGCTGTAGTTTGAGGAATCTTGTATGTAGGGCAAATTTGAGCGCTGCCCTGCATAGTGTCCACAAGCAGAATAAGATGGCAGGGAAGACTGAAAGGCAGAAGAAGCTAGAAGTCACAACTACTTATGCGTATGAAGAAGTCTGTAGTAGATGCATGTTTAGAACTGGAAAAACACTGTTTTTTTGCTTATTCTTGAATAGAATGTTTCAAGGACTGTGCTCAGCTTTACAGGCAGTGGTTTATGAAAAGGGCTCCCGACATGATCCAAACTGATCAAGTCTGTTCTTACACAATGGCTGGTATGTCTTGCATACAGAAGTTGGCCGTAGTGTTCCATGCATGAGAAATACAGCTGTATTTTATACCCTAATGGGGCAATCAAAATGGTAAACCATACTTGCACAGCACAGATGTTCTTTTGACATAAGACCTTACCCACATTAAATATACACATATGTACTTGAGTTAACCAATAAGGAAACCTGATAGCTAAAAAAGAAGTAATGATCCTTCACAATTACAAGCAGCCAGATCCTTCCCAACAGAGAGGTCTGACAGAAAGGGCTGGGACTTGATCATCTTACCTGTGTCTGACATTACAGAGCTCAGACAGCTGATCAGCAGCGGTCAGTACTGAGTGTGCTGCAGATCACGAAATCCAAAGACTGCTGACTGGGCTGTTAAGAATCTGAATGGGCTGTACTTTTGGAAACTACTGATACTATATACAGAACAAGCAGCTGTGGCTGTACATCTTTCAAGAGAAACCCAATCCAGGTTACAAAAAGGAAAAAGGCGATTAGGCTGGTGGATCTAGAGCAGCCTAACAAATACATTAATGAAGATGACCTACTTACATTTTTCATTTTAAAGGATTCCTCCTCCAGTCTTTCCACTGCCAGAATGTTTTCAATTGGAATGCTACACAGAGGGTGATCACCTGCAGAACACACACACACACACACACAGATAATGAGCAAGTTATTCACAATTCAGCTTCACCTTCTGCCCTTATTCTAAGGGCTGATTCAGTTCCTTTGAAAATCATTTTGACAGCACAAGAAAAGAGGAAAATCTTTCCCTTGGCAGGGATTTGCTAGCATCGTCCTTAAGTATTAAGTTCATTTCTGTTTTCAGCTGCACTAACTTTTTACTAGCAAACCTCTTAGAAACTGACTACCATAGCAGGATGCAATATATTTACTGAGAAGGTGACAATGAAAGAAATCATTCCTGTCAGCTGAACTGAACTATGTTGATGGCAGTGATGCAAGATCTCAAAATTGAGTGTGAAATGATGACTGGTATGATGTGAACATGTTTCCTTATCCTTCTCACTCCCTGAGATGGAAGGAAGTGGTGTTTGTTGGGTACTACTGAATAGACAGGAACAATTTGCAACAAGCAAAATCCTTGCTATTAGGCAACATTAAATGAACACATTTTGAAAGTTCCAAGGGTTGCAGGCAAATCCCTGTCTGCTGCATCCAGTTGTGCCAATAGTACAGAATTGATGAGAACATGCTGAGATGCACCCAAGAATGTTCAGCGCAAAGCCAAATCCCAGCATAAGGTTTGCAAGGTTTTTTTTCCTAGGACAATCTACTTATAATATAATAATAATGGCCAGACTTTGTGAACGAAGACACAGACTTTGTGAACACCCCACGTGGGTGTGCCCTTCCAGCCTGCACAGTGGATTTTTTTAGGTGAGGCACAGCGTGTGCAGAACTGGCCCCACCGTTTAAGTCCTAAGGTCCATTTGCCACGGCCGAGCGAGCTTGGACAGTGACAGTGAAATCCTCGGGACTGTCTACAGCACCTGGTACTAACCGGGGCTGACCCTGCTGATCATCCGAGATCTGACGGGATCGGATGGCAGGGAGGCATTTAACTGCCATGGGGACAGTCCCTACTGAGACTCGAACTCGGGCCCTTGGGATTCAGAGTCCAGAGTGCTGACCATTACGCCACGGGACCGCCCCTTGACAATCTACTAGGTAACCATGAAACCTACAAATGATGTTGATATCTGATATTAGACAAAGGTTATCAAATGCTTTGCTAACTGACAGGGTACTTTGCTATCCAAGAAGCTTCTCTAACAGTCAATACAGACATCCTACAAGAAGACACAAGAACATACAGGCCAACACACTTGCCTGAACTGTGCCTTCTCCAGTTACAGATCTAGACCTCAATCTTCTGTTCCTACACAGAGTTTACTCTCTGCTATAATGCATCAAAAAAAAACTGGCAAACCTTTTTTACCTTTGCTTTTCTGATAGGTAAACTCATGGTTTGTCAGGCGAAACCATCTCTTCTTGAAGTTTTTCATACCAAAGCGTTTTCTTCCTTGTGCTCTCTTGATCATGAACCTGGTAAACAGGACACCAGTTGTTACAACACATCAGATTTTATATATACATGCATATAAACATATGCATACATATAGAATAGGTATTTATGTATACAGATGTATACATATATACATATATATACACAGACAAAGTTATGGCACTTGCAAAGCTTAAGGAGGGGAGTGTTTTCTAATTATTGAGGTCTTGTCTGGCAAGGAAAGGAGTCACATTTGGATAGGTTTAGTGCATCTATTAGTTAAGTCTCGCCTTTTCTCAGATGTAGATAAGGGACAAGACACGAAACTTCACTTGTAGTCTGCACAGGGGCTCTAGTCACTTGGGCTGAATTGCAGTTTGTGCTCCTGCTGCAGTTACAAATACAGCTAAAAGGTTTCCTAGTACAGCAGAACAAAGGCACAATGGGGTTAGTACTGCTCTGCTAAGCTTGACCTGTTGACTCTACAAGCTTTGCTTTGTTCTTTTTGAAGCTGTAAGAAAGCTCAAAAGCTTTAGAATATGTTTAGTAATTAAAAGGCAGGTGTAAGGCCTCTGGAGCACAGGGGACTGCACCCTTACATGCTTTAATCACTCAAGCTCCAGAAACAATTGGGATGTTCTGCAGCTTCATTTGCAATTGCACATTGATGCTGCAGTTGGAAACACGCTCTCAGTAACATACAGAGTAATCTGATGGCTGAAAGCTAGATACCCACCCCCCCCCCCTTTTTTTTGGCAGATGAGATGTGTTCATTTAGTGTGTTGTCAGTTTTAATTTATTTCAAACTTAAATGAGTTTACAAGAAACTGTCATGCAGCCACCACCTTCCTAAAATCCACTAAATCAATCAAAAAGCTTCAAGGTGACTTTGGAAAGCGCAGTGATTTCATACTACTCAGCATCACTTTTGGTGCTTAAAAATGTGTATGCATATGCAGTAGAGAGTTGGTAACAGCTACACTACACATTACATTGATTATTTTGCCCAATACAGAACTGTATAATGAAGCAAGTAAAAACTACTTATTACAGAGTAGTTTTTATCAAGTAGGAAGGCATTATACAGCACAAGGAGCACAGAGAGAGAACAGTCAATTACTTGGTTGAAGATTTTCATTAGCAGAGCTACAATGCTTAGAAACAGCTAATACTGCTTCTTGCTTCTGGTATCTTCAGTCAGAAACAACTACAATACACCAGCCCGAACTGCAGGTCTGTTTAAAGCTCAAACAGAAACCCAAGTTCCTTCAGACTTTAACTGTTTTGTAACCAGCTGGGCTGGTGCCTGCTGCTCATTCCGAGTTGGGTGGGCAAAGGCTGACAAGGACTGTAAACAGCAAGGGGTTTTTTTTAACTGGTTATAGTTACACACTTCTCATTCTTAAAATGGTCAGACAGTTACTGTCTTGGTCCTTATTCTTGGAATACTTGGGAAATATTTAATAAAACCATGTGATTCAGGTCATCACCAGGCCCACTGGCCATAGGCCTCATATTTCAATGCTAAGGCAAATTTCAAAGGAAGAGCAAATATCCTTGAGTAGGACAACATGCTCTTCAAGTTAGTTACTCGTCCTTCTCCTGCCAACACAAAACGTGACTTAAATGGAGAACTCCTACAGAGCCTCCCCTCTTTGAAAAATGCAAACTCCATACAGCAAAGCTAAGAACACATTTCTAATTAAATTCTTCATAACTGATGCAGCCACAAGAAGACTGTGCTCTTATTTTTCAGAGACAGGTGAAAAGCAGCCAAAGTCGCAGAAGTTATAAGGTTGATTTCTTTGTTTCTAACAGTTGCAGAATATGTGAGAAGTCAGAGCAAATAGAGGCACAAAGGGAGATAAAGTCCAAGACAAAACCCATTTCAAGTATGGGTTGCTTGGAGATCCTGTTTCTTCTCACGCCTGTGATAGACCTGAGTCTGGATCTGCCTTAGCCCTGCATGGAATTGTCAATGTGCCCTTTCCACCTACAAAACCAACTAATTCTCCTCCTTTTAATTATCTTCCCTTTGGAAAGCACCAGGCAGGCAGCTATTAAGCAGCAAAGGCAAGGTTGATACCAGCAAACCCAAGTGCCAATGACTAATCTTTGGTAGCGCGCGTTCATTCAAAAGTACAGATGCTTTCCATCTCCGTACTCTTAACAGAAGCACAAATAGATTAAAAAACCTAACACAAGCAAAAACATTGCAAAGGCAAATAGAAATCCCACTAAACAGCCATTCAATCCAGAGAAGAATCAAATCAAAGGCTTGTGAAAATTCCCACCCACTTCCCATGACGTAACATATCAATAATCAGGAAAAATAGACTGCTGAAGGCCATTCCTTAACCTTGAGAATAATTTGCATGAATACTACTTAAGAAGTGCCTAGAAAATGCTCTTCTTAATCACTTCCAATGAATTCATCAGGATCCATACAGTGCTTCTCGGAGTGCCCCTGCTTACAGATAAAATTCCTGTATTTACAGCAGGTTTTTGTTTTAAGGGGGGGAAAAAACGGCCAACATCAAGAAATAGATAACAAAATTTTCTCTGCTGGGTTTACACAGGCATTTCAGGATTGTTAAACAGAGTACTTCCTCCCCAAATTTAAGTCAGACAAGTCTACTGCTGCACAGGACATGCTGTCAGCCAGGAGCTACAGCAAAGCAGCAACTGCCTCTACCATCTTACCTGCATGAACTATTACCATCAACTTTCTTTACTGTTAGTTTAAGAGTCCTTACAACAGCAGCCACAGGCCGAGCAAGAAAAGACAGAAAAAAATCAGACAGGAGCAAAAGAAAGACAGAGGCAGAAAAAATGTTTTAGAGTTAAAGGGAAAATGTTACAAACCATAAATTTATTTTGAAAAACAAAAGAATGATAAACGTACGTACAGAATTCAAATAAGACTAAATTGCTTCTAGAGACAGATGCTTATCAGAGAAGTGAACTGTCAAGGTTAAACGGATGAGGTAGTCATGTTTTCACAGAAAATGTAGTTTTTTACTTAGAGGAAAGCTAACTTTCAAGCAGTATTTCATCTTACTGAGCACTGAAAAGAATTTGGATTTTTTCACTTTCCTCCTCCCAGCTCAAAGAAGCTGTTTCCACAGTGCACTTAGATGATCTTAACAACTCAGTTTTGTAACATAAAAAATGCCAACAATTGGTATCTAAAACTAATATAGCATAGGGAACATGTTTCCCAAAAAAGGAAAGGTACTAAAACTAGAAACTGTTCCAAGTGCATCTCAAATTTTCCTTGAAATGGCCATGATAATGGTTAGCATATGGATCTTATAGGGCAGCAAAGCAAATTCCATTTGCAGGCTCTGCCCTCATTAAGATATTCAGTATCTGCCTTCACAGTGGAATTTTACAGCTTTTGTTCACCAGAGCTTAGGGTGAAAAAAATCAACTTGATTTTAATACAATCCTGATTTAAGTTTATTTTGCCTTAGCTGAGCTAATTAAGTTCTACAGGCTTCTCTTTCCTCCACTATTTCAAAACGCATTTAAATTAAGATGCTTAAATCAAAACAAGTCAGCTACAGCAACCACAGAGAGCAGAAACAGCAACCAAAAAAGAATTTTCCTACGTTCTTCTCTGAATGCATAGACGGAATAGAGGTGGCAGAAATAAAGATAGCTGTCTTAGAATGGTGGCAAGCACACAATTAGAGGGTTTTGTTTCACATGCATACTTACCCTTCTTTAAGCAATATAGGCTGCTCTATGCTCTTGTGATCTCGTCTTCCTGAAGATGAAATTAGATCTAGAAACTAAAAGGTGAATAAAAAGCAAGACATAAAAATGACAGGCCCATATCACCCAAATAAAAATCTTTAACATGTGTACAGCACAGAGCTATAAGAAAATACTGTAAAAGTAGTTAAACAGAAGGTAATGGCAGAAGCTTGAGGAATCTGGGAGGTTTCCTGGGTTGTAAACTAAAAATAGCACAAATGCTCTTAAGCAGAAAAACTGCAGATGATCAGCACTTCTTGTGCTTCTCCTTTGTCACACCTATCTTTCACTTTCTTTTGGACTTCTCATCGGAGATTTGCAGCATGCTACAAAGCACACACATCTCAAGCTCTTCTTAATCCAACCTAATTATCAAGTAGAAATATATACAAAGAGATTCTACTATTCACATGCATATAACTTGATAAAAGTTTCTTCAGTATTATAGTTATCAGGAGTCTGCTTTTTTAAGGAAATTTCCTGGTTTCCTAACAGTATGTATTACATTCTAGGATTCCAAGCTTCAGCTTCAACAACACAGCAGGATTTTTCAGAACATTCACATGCATTACTTACATTTTTTACTGCATCTGCATATTTCTGCTCATTGAAATAGTCATAAAATGTAGCCATGTAAGATTCCTTGAAATTGGCCTGAAATACAAAGCCAAACCCATGAAGATCATAATACAGTTTATAAAGAAAATATTACTGTTAACAGCAGTAGGTCAGGAGGAAAGTCACTGCAGGTAAGATGGGTTTTCTTCTGGCCAGAGGCGAAATAGGCACCTTTCACATTATATAGCACACATTCAGTAGTACTAAGTTTTTATCTCAAAAAGGTAGCAGAAAGCATTTCAAATGTTCAGTTGCTACAGTTAGTAATGCATTCTCCAAAAGCTTCAAAATTCTGCTTTGGTTTTTAATCTTCCTCCTAAAAGAAGCTGACAAAAGCTTGAAAAAAGGAATTCTACTGTCTCGAAGAATTCATAATTGAGGTACATAATCACCTACAGTTGCCTGTATGAATCCTAACTAGACCACTGAAGACCCCAAGTTATCACCAACTACAGCACTGTGGTGCTTTAGGTACACTTATTTCAATCAAATATCCAAAGTATGGGCATCTAGATCTAATCTCAAAACTGTCAGACAGCAAACTGAACCAGAATAAAAAGTATAGCACTTCCCCTGAGTGATTCTTTTCAGTTGAGTTTTAAAATGCTGAAGTAATCCATAAAGCCCTATAGAACTGCTAATCATGTACCTCAGACAAGTAGAGAACTTCACAGGTTCTCCTGATCACTTTCTTCCTTCCAGAAGGAAGGAATGAAAAGCTCTGAAACAGACTTCTAGGTTGGTCACACAATTTTGCTTTACTGAAACCTAGTTCAGATTAAGACAGATTTAGTTCTCCTCTGAGCATGAGAGGCTTATAATCAAAGCACACATAACCAGTTTTGCATAAGTCTAGTGCAACTCAAGCATTTTAAAGGCTTAATTACAATTAGTGATAAAATATTTAAAAAAATCACTTTCCTAAATTAAGCCTTTAAATGAAAACGGCATACTTACAGATTTAGATTTTGATAAGCTGCCTAGTGTTTGAATAGTCTTAGAGATAAGTGTCAAAGTTCGAGAAGTCTGAGGATCCTAGGAAAGAGAACAATATTATATGGACTAGCTATTTAAAATATGGAAGAAAGGAAGATAAACTATATCTTCTTTCTTATTCACTTGAAGAAAAGTAACAAAATCAGAAGACTCAATGGAACAATGCAGGGAAAAAAGCTGCCTTTTTTTAAAAAGCTTTTTGACTCTTAAGCCATCATGCTCCATAGCTACCCTATTCATCTGAGAATCAAGGGCAATCACTTGCAAAACAAAATCAGAGATTTCCTGAAGACTGCCCATGTCCTCCCCACTGCCAATGACAACAATTACTAAAAGTCTCCAAAACATTTCCAACATTGCTGACAATCAATCCAGCATTAATCTAATGCAGCAAAAATGAAGCAATGATGATCTTTTCCACAGCTACTAAGACCCTCTATCTTTTTTGTCCTTAAATTTCACTATTTTTCCCATATCTCCCAAGTTCTACACATACACAGCCATTCAACATATGCTTCATATTTGAGACAGATATAGCAGATCTTGGAACTAACAAACATACTTTTCCTAAAGGCTATTAAAAGAATTAAAGAAAGCAACTCAATATACAGACTAAGGTGACAGAACTGTAAAGCTAGAAAAAACTTGATACTGTACTTACTGGATGGTGTGGTGTAAGCTGAAAAAGGTTTGGAGAAAGAATAGCAGGAGCAAAGAATCTCAGGAAAATAAAGCTGCTGACAGCTGTATACCTCACATCTGGGTCACCTATTGAAAAAAAAAAAAAAAAGACCTCTACTCAGCATTTCACTAATCCTTCCTTAAAAACCTTGTGAAATTTTCAGAAAGCTAACTCAAGCATGTGCTGGAAATGTATGTATTTGTGAGTTACAGGATTAACTGATGATAGAGGATTTGGAACCAGAGATCATCTAGCCTAAACCAAGGAAATGTTAATGAGAGCTTTTTTAAAATAGAAGTGTGTTCATGACACAAGCTGCAAGGAGAACACTATTCACTTTTCATTTCATACAAACATCTGCTATTCCATCTATGCACTGAAGTATGGTGAATAATTTACATAGTTTATGAAATGTGCAGCACAGAGGCCAACAACTCTCATCACCTAGTTACAGATTCCTAATGTATCTATTCCAGTTGGTAGTTACAGAAAATATACTTTATCTATTTTTTTTTAACATAAAATAAAGCGAATGACAGCACAGTCAATGTTTTCTTTTTTTTGCTTGGGCTTTGCTATGCTGAAGTGACTGTTTAAAAGCTGAATTCATATTACTCTCTCTAAAATGTCCTTACTGTAATCTGCTTCCCTTCATGAAAATACATAGGTTGGTTGTTTAGCCCAACTACAGTTTTATACTGCCCACTCACTCTCACAGAGCCAAAACATCTAGGAGGGAGTGGAAAGAATTCTCTCTTGACAGCCAGAAAAACCTTTGCAGCACATGTGCTCCTAGAGCAATGAGCTTGCAGTAACTCCAATTTATAGACTGGCCTTTATTACAAATTGACATAGGAGCAGGAAGTAATTCCACTGCATGGAGTCTGCAAACTGAGCCATTTGAAAACATTTGAAAACTCAGCATACTTTGCAAATACTGAACTCAAACACATACTATTGTAACGATCTTTTTAAATGCTGTTTTCCTTTAAAAGACGTTTAAGAAAAAACCCTCACACCATCATTAAAGTCACATTCTTTGTGGAATGAATAATCAGTGAAATACGAGCATTAACACACTCCAAATCATATTTTGTATAAGCTGCTGTTCAATTACTGAATCCAGCAGGGATCATATAGGCTGCTAGATTACAACTGTGTTTAAAAGCTATCAGTTACATAAAATAGAACAAAACAATATACTGAAACTCACCTTGAAAACGTTTGGCAGCTGATTCTCTCAGTGAGAAGAAAATATCACACATCACTGTAGGGCAGCTTACACCAGATTTTGTAATTACAGTAAAAATGCGGTCAACATATTGCCTCAGATTTTCCTGAAAAATTGCAAAGATTATGACAAAATTACTACAATTTTCTGCTGTGGAAAGTGGTACTATTCCCGGTTTTATTCATAATGGCATCATTAAAAGATTCCCACTTTCAACATTATACACTTGGAAAACAAACTCACACTCAATTATACTCTATTTGGTAAATGCACATATTCAAGTACAGTATCATTCCTATCATAAGCAAAAATCAAATGATATGGCTGTATGGCAGGAACATCATTCCTTCTCATAGCACCACTTCCTACATCATCTGCAGAATCACAGAATCATTAAAGCTGGGAAAGGTCTCTCAAATCATTGAGTTCAACCATTAACCCAGCAATAACAAGTCCATCAGTAAACCATGACCTCAAGTGCCACATCCACATGGTCTCCCGAAGATTTCGAGGGACAGTGATTCCATCACTTCCCTGGGCAGCCTGTTCTAATATCTGAACACCCTTACAGTGAAGAAATTTTTCCCAATGTTCACTCTAAAGCTCCCCTGACACAACTTGAGGCCATTTCCTCTCATCATGTCACTTGTTGTGTGAGAAGAGGCTGAACCCCATCTTGCTACAACCTCCTTTCAGGTATTTGTGGAGAGAGGTAAGGTTCTCCATGAGCCTCATTTTCTCCAGGCTAGCTACAGGCTAAGTCATCCTTGTTCTCAATGGGGGCAGTAAAAGTGATTAACTTTCTACAGATTTATACCATAATGTAAAGCTGTTGTAAAATAATTATAAGGGTGGTGTTAAGAAAGCTTGCACTGTATTCTGATGAATGACAAGATTATTTGCAGCATCAAATGTCTAAGGACCTCAGCTAAACTTGATAGTGTGAACAGAGATTGTGTCTACAAAATCTAAGGCATACCCTGTTATTTTCCAGGTTTTCACCATCTTTTAATTTCACAGGATCAATTTCACAAGGTTTATGGATCTCGCAGATCTAGGAAAAAAAAAAATTGAACAATTAACATATAAGTTTATCTGCAAGTAGAAAAAGCTTTGTAAAAACCATAATTGTTAGGTTAAGGCAAAAGCCAATGTTATAAATAGTATTTTTCCTTTCACCAAAACTTCAAAGGTAAATTATGGGTGGTAATGACTTTTTCCCAAGAAGTAGGATTAATCAGTTCCACTCTGTCCTTCAACTGAAATGCAGTATTTTTCTTTAGAATCTCCTCCAGCAAAACTGCTCAAGAAAAGCCCTATTTTTCCAAAACAGTCACCTTTGAACATATATCCATATCCTTTAAAACTTGACATTTTCTGATGAAACATTAAGACAACATCTTAAGAAATTGCCAAATCATTTAAAGGAAGTCTGTGGTCTGAAAGCATTGCCCAATGACTGCACTAAAATACCCACGCTCCCCATTCTGGACTGGATAGATAACAAACCACTGTTATAATACATGCATTGCATGCCCAGTTATCTAAGAATAACTGTATTCCTTTATATCCACTGGATTACATGTATTACTTACAGCTTTACAAAAGCTTTCTGTTGTATATATCTTTATTCATCTAAGTTATTACTTACCTTACTTTATTTTTTTTGGAAGCAATATATGCTAGTTTTCATTAAACAGTAGTTTAGCTTAATAAATAGAAATTTTCCTTTTCCTTTAATACAATCCAACTGTTTCTGAACTGGGCAACTCAGCGGTGGCTAAAGTAACACACAGACTATTAAGAATTATTCCTACAAAGACATCTTAAAATGGGAAGTAATAAACAGTATTTGCTCCCTGAAGGCCTTTACAGTGACGTTTTATCAAATAAAGTCTAAACCATTCTTACCTCATCTATAATTGGCTTTAGCGTAACTTGCAGATAATGCATCCCTGCCAGTTTCATTGTCTCATCAATGCACTTGGAAGTTAATGAGTTTCCTCTGAAAATGGTGTTTGGATCTCTGGAAGTGAACAATTTTCTTTAATTTAGTCTCTCTGTAATAAACTGCTAACACATGGAAATAAAAGCAGCTGCGAAAGGTGATGGAAATCTGGGTTTGAATACACAAGCAAAACCTTCCTTTGACATGGCCTGCCATTAAAAGCAGTCACGCAGCATTTAGTGCATTTCCAGGGTATAACTGAAAAGCAGTAGTCATGGCAAGTCCAAAGGGACTACAGAGCTTCTTTGTAATTAGTGCTGTGTGCTCAGAGCACTATTCAAACACACAGCAACATGCAGGCTCAAATCAAAGAGGTTTACAACATAAACGGGGGAAAACTACCTGTTTTCACATCCTACTGAACGGCATTAATTTCAGTAAGGGAAAGAGGCAGTGATTTTAGTCTCACAACGACACTGGACATTACACATGATCTACTACTTCCACCTATGAAATAAGCACTTGTGAGCTAGGAGGGGGAAGAAAACACAGGCTCCAACAACACAGCCATCTCTTCTAAGGAACTTACAGCATTGCTCGGTGTTAACACTATTAAATACAGTGCAGATCCCAGTTCTGCCCTGAGACCTGATGTCATGCAGACCAATGTTTTTCTGGAAAGCCATTTGCACGAATTCATCTTGTACTAGACAGCCACTGTGATTTGTAAAGCTCTAGCTAGCAGCACTATCATGCCCCTGCAATTCCTTACATAGCAATTTATGTTATGCAAATGGGCACATAATCAATGATCTCATCTACCCGTACCATCAAAACCTGTCACTAGTGACAGCAGATCAAACTTGAATTTGAAGTTATTTGCCTGCTCTTGTGTACACACTGATATCTTTGCTGTTGTTTACAGCTTACTACAGTTGTACTCGTTTACAAGCAGTGAATAACAGGATGAATTACTTTGCTGGATTCATCATTTTGTTTCACAAAAAAAGTAAGCTCACTGACTGTTACAAATGCCATAAAGCCCTGAAAACAAACGCTATCTTTCCTATTTTATCACAGGAACACGACTGACTAGGGAGCAGCAAATTTCCTCATACTGCAGCAACCAAGCTGTTTCAGCCAACCTGCAGTACAGAAAAAATACACCTACCTACAGGAAGGAAAACACTTGATCCCTCAGACGCTTTGAAAAGAGCCAACCCACACAAAGACTTCATTTTATACCAAGGAAGCTGTTACTTCAGAGTCAATATCTGTCATTCTCATTGTCTCCCAATTGTCTCTTCTACTGTTTGTCAAGAACATGACTACATAGCCATAAGACTTGTGGCAACAAATATTCTTTAGGACCTGCCCAGTGTGAATACTACATCTTATACTACTGAACTATCAGCCTCCCACTAAGTCAAAGAAGGGACTTAAATAAGCAACCAACACAACACAACTTTGTTTTCTGCTATTGCATGCCAAATCTAATCCCAATCTTTGGTCCTTTGACCTTTAACTGGAAAGATTAGACATACAGCTTGCCTTAAATATTCATTATTAGGAAGTAACTTGCTTTTTGTTCTGAACAAATTCAATGAACACTAACTCAGCACTAGATGATTTATTAGCACACAATAAAGTTGAAATTATTTCATCTGAACAGCTGAAGGTAACAGAATATCACAGTTATCATCAACTATGCTTAAGAGTGAGAAGAATGAAAATCCCTGCTTTTCATATTACAATAGTCTTGCAAGTAGATTTCACAAAACATAATGGGAACTCCTCCTGAAAATCAAACTCACCAGGTCTTAAGAGCAGTGAAAGCATTTATAATAAAGAACTCTGCTACTCAGCTGGGAGGAACAGGAACAACTCTGACATTTTCTTTTGAAATTGCATGGTTCTAGAAACTGAGTGGAGAATCCTAGCACTAGCCAAGGCAGAGCAGGTATATTTGATAGCAGCATTTTTTTGGTACTTACTGAGTTCTCTTCACTTCAGCATTTGCAATGGCACTTATGAAAGGCACAATTCTGCCATAGTGTAAGAAAAGCCTGACAAGAGGTATGGCTGCTTCCTGTTTTTCTCTGCAAACTTCACCCAAAATGTGTGCAGCTGATGCTGAAACAGGCTAAAGAGTGGAAAGAAATAAAAACTTTGAGAAATCCTTCCAGAACCAGCATTCTTTCTTTCTTTCACCATTATCTCCTTAATGCAGAACCCCACACAGCAGGTGCAGTGGCCAGTTAACCAGTATGTCTGTAGGTAACACAAGTGGATGTCACATCCCAGTTTTTGTGGGCTCTAAGTTCTGATCACAAGAGGGCAGCAATTTAAAAATGATTACAGTACAGCCTCTTTTTTTCCCTCCCCATTTTTAATGGCTGTCTTTTCACTGAATGCCATTTGCCTGGGAAGCAAGTGAAGAGGAAGAATTCTATCTAACCCTTCTCAACTTCAAGTCATAATGAGTACAGAATACAGCTCTTGTCCCAAAAAAATAAAAGCACTGCTACAACTGTTAAAAATATACACAAGGGCACACATGGTCCAACTCTCTGACATTTCAGGATTAGTTTTTGGTTTGGGTTTTTCTCAATTATGCAAGCAAAACTGTTCCCTTCCAGTAAAAGAAAACAATTGGTCAAACTGAAGTTTACTTTGCAATTTCACATGTAAAAATTAAAAACTCACAGAGGATATGCTGCTACTAAAACCACTGGTGTTCCTGGGTGTGCCTTCACCCACCACACCACATGCAGATAAAGATCTCTGCAAGGACTGAAAACAAGCACCAGGGATATGCGGAGCTTAACAAGGCTCTCAGGTCTGAAAAAGAAGCTGACTCTCTGGTAACTACACAGTTATGGTGCCAGCAACATAGTGACAAACAACCAGAGGCCCCTGGGAGGATGATCTGCAGGTAAACAACAAACAGTGCAAGCAAATTACCTCAACATCTGCAGATTTTAGCAGGACGTCTCTAAGAGGACTGTAATAGTCTGAGGAAAAAACATGGTCTTCAGTGTAAACCACATTTAACCTTAAGGAACCAAGGTCATCAGGTTTCAATGACTTGTTACCGTTATCTCTGGGCTGCAGGAAATACCTGATATGCAAAAAATTAAGACAGAAAGTTTGTGCTGAATCACAAGATTATCTCAGGCTACCCATGAGCATATAGAAAATGTACAGATACACAGAGTATTTATATACGTATCAAATTCTTGAGAGTTCCAAGTCAGCCTTTTTAACTAAGTTTGCCAGTCTGCTTTGCACCAACTGCAACATGGGAAGTTCTGAACATAAGATTTATGTAGATATGATTAAAAACCCACACACTAAAACCATGGCTCTGCTGATGAACTGCAGTAAATAATATCATAAAACTAACATATTAGAACTCCCACTCACAACAGAGGCAGACTGAAACCTCTAATCATATTATCAAAACTTCTTGTTCTTACACTTGCTAAGATTACTTTGGCTTGCTTACAAAAAAGATACAAATTAAACCCATTTAAACTTTATCACATAGCAGTAATTACTCTTAAGTCTTCACAGCAGACATATGTTTCTACTTATTCTCCAAAAGAAAAATGTCAAATACCATGCTTCGTAAGAACTAGACTGTCGCAGAAATTTCAAAGGGAGTCTCAGTTCTCCTAGAAACTCGTCACCAAACTTCAAGTTACTGGCATTCCAAAGATCAACCCTACAACAAAAACAAATAAATTAAAAACATTAATAATTAAAATATAAAACCAAATAATCCCAACCTTTTTTCCAAATCTGTGGGGTTTTCCCCCCTCAACTCTATGAGTTAGAAAGACGTAAAACTGTACAGCAGTGGTTTCCTAGTAGTAAAGAGATAACCTCACCTTAGCTTTGTGAAGCCTTGCAATTCACCTCCATGAAACACCAGTGAAAAAAGCCCTTTATATTAACTTTTTCTCACCTGTACTGTTTCCATTATCCATATTGATAAAGTTTCAGAGGGCTATGATAGTTCGGCTATCCCAGGAAATGGACAAATACAGCTAAAATGACATCAGGGGAAAAAAGTGCAAAGATATTTAAGGACTCCATACTGTCAGTCCCTGTCGAATTTGGGATTACCAGCAGCTAAGCACCAGCTTTACAGAGTTAGGCTGAATGTCTACACAGTCCTTCCTTCTCAGTGCTCTAGCTCTTGGGAAGATTCACTGTCTCAAGCTTACATATTTTGGGCACCTAAACTAGCTCTGCAGAAATATTCAAAGCCTCAGGACAGTTTCTACCATTCCATACAATCTGGGTATTGACTGAAGCTTATTTTTGGCACTCGCTTCCTTGCATTTGGGAAATTCTCGTATGTATCTCTAGATGATACTTTCTTATACTCTTCAACATTAGGAAGGAAAACAACTGCACTGAGATTCAAAGCAGAAGTACTAGTGCCTAACTTAGCATTTGTAGATAAATGCAGCCATACCCACCTTGAAGCAATGGTTTCTAACTCCAATGCAGTGGTTTCTGTATTTATTTTAAGGTTTCCTCTGGAAGGCATTTTTATTATAAAACAAACTCAGCTGACTATTTTGATACTTATAAGTGACTGACAATGTGCCTTAAACTTTTGGGGGCGGGACACGGACATATATGGGAAGAAATACAGGTTTTCAAATAATGATGATTTTTAGAAGAACAACTTCAATTTGGATAAGGTGCAAAGCTATCATGTCCCCAAAATCATAGACATATTTACACAGCCTTCCTCTCTCAAGAAAGTCACAGTAGATTTGTCAAAGAATGGATGTTGAGAATCTTGCTAAAGGTTTATCCTACCTTATGCAAGTGCAGAGCACATTACTTTTATATCCTCTGAGCCTTGTATCTGTCAACACTACCACATGCCTTAAGTGTCATACACTGGACATCATTTCATACTGCACGCCTGCTAGGTGAAGTTCTTCAAACTCTGGTATTTTGACAGTATTTCTGCAGGGCAATAATTCTCCAAAAGGAAAAAAACTTCTTTGAAAATTCAACCTCCTCTCCCTTTTCTCCGTATTTGGTGGGTTATTATCTTGCTAACCAGTTCAGATAGCTAAAAGCTTCAGGACTAAAGGAATCTTTGTCTATTTACACAGTCAAAGTTTACTATGTATTTACAGGCTGCTGGTTTCTAGTTTATCAGAACTCTTTCAAGATGCCAACTAGCAATAACCTGTACAAACAGAGAGTCAGAGGATGTTTCCCCACAGTTACAGGAAAAAAAATCAGTGCAAAGTATCTGTACAAGAGGAACTAACAACTTAAAGCAGGTCTCACACTACACAGTAAGCAAAGCAGGCATGCAAATTCTGAAATTATTGGTTTGTGCTCTTGGGAGTACAAAAGAATAAGCAGTATTTATTAAAAATCTTAATACACAGACCCTGGAGTCTAAAAGATTGTTTCCCAAGATTTTTAACAGGCAAAATTATGACAAGTATTATCCTCAAACTGGACAGATTGTAGTCACAGAAAGAAAAAAAAAGCAGAGAGGGGGAGGTGAAACAATGAATTCACCAGAACATCTGGTCCCCAAGTGTTGATATGTCCTGCCTACAACTTCCTACACCCACTCAAAAAGAGAAAACTTTCATAGCTTTAGAAAGAAATCATGAGAGACTAAGTCTCCTCTTCACCCTGTGGAATCGTACTTTTCTCAGGAGGTAAAAAGAAACAAATCCCTAAACCCATAAATTGTGTGATCCATCCAGAGGGCATGGGGGCAATCTAACTCTCACTAAACAGAGTGGAGGTGGAAGGGGAACCTGAGATGGAACGAAAATCACTCTGTCCTACAGGGGACAAAACCTCTGAGGAGAATTTGCTCAACCAAGACTAACATTTTATCTGCTTTTGCTTATTATTGTAGTACTCAGTCTTTACCCAATTATTTTGTAAGTCTCCTCTCAAACTATTCATCTTTACCACACTGTGATGAATTGGTTTTCTGAAGTTCAGCTCTACATACGTTATTGTTGCAGTCATTTGTCCAGAAAGTATACTTAGTAAGTAAAATAACTGTATAATTTCATTTAGTCCAGTAGTACAAAATAAGAATCATTGAAATATTAAGCAACTTGAAACCACTGTCAACCACTGTCTAGGATTCCCTTCCAAACTATCACAAAAACTATCAGACAATTCTAGCTTTCACTTAAAATCAGTGTATGGCTGAGCATCATGGTTATAAAGGCTAGACTGGGACTCCCAAGATATGGTTTAGTCACCCATTCTGTCCTGTACATCCCATGGGATATGTGATATGCTATTTCATTCTCACCTACACCATGCAAAGCTTTGCAGAAATATAGTCCAGTACTAAGACATCTGCTGTACTGCAACACTGACACTAAAGAGTACAGCATTGCACCTGGGACTTTGATTTTTCTTCCATGAATTAGCTGTGGGTTGCCCCTCAACCAGCTACCTTTGCACTGCCTGACACAGATGTTCTCAGAGAAAGAGCACAGCTTTGGTCTCTCTCACATATGAATAGTTTGCCTTTCCTGCCTCACAGAGCCAAGGCAAACACAAATCCATTAATGGTCTTGTAATGCTGTGATACTGACAGGCTACATGAACCAGCAGCTGACTGTCAAATCAGAACAGCCCTCAATCCATTCATTCATGAACATAGATGCATTTTGTTTGCCGGGAGTAAGTACTGTTCTCCCTTCCTGATCTTCCCTCCTTTCCTGACAACCAGCTGTGCTTTTGAAGGAACTATGGGCCATTTTGGGAGATGCTGCACTGCCTCTCTAGTGGGAATACCTGGCGAGGGAGGGGGTGCTAATACCTCCCTCAACCTTTCTTTCTCCAAATCCTAGCACAAAGAAGTGGGGAATTTCTCACCACCTGATGCAGATACAGCAATTTTCATCTACAATGCATTCAGATCACCAGATGGTCTAAGTCTCCGAGTTTCAGTGTATGTGATGGTATGATGCATGAGATATCTTCAAGTTTCATATTGCCTGTTGTTTTCTTCTCTCCACTCTTACACTCATCTGTCCCCACAGACACTGCTGACTGGCCTCAGCAGGGTTTAAAATAGCACTGAGAGGGTGGCACGGGGTGGGGCAGGGTAGTTCTGGTTTTGAAATCAGAATTGCTTTTTTTCCTGTGCAATTGATTTCACTTTTATCACACCAAATCTTGCAATAAGGGGTTAAAGTCTGGCAGGCAAAAGAGAAGAGAAACCACCTCTGCTCCAGAAAAACTCTGAGTTCAAGAGTTTCCTTAGAAGGAAAAAGGACCTTATATGGTTTGCTAAAATTAAGTGATAAAAGAAAATACACTCTAACTGAGCATCACAGAGCCTCTGGGCTCTCCTGGGAAACTGAGGGAGGCAGGAAAGGGGAGCACAGACATAAAAGGCTGTGCTTAATGACAACTGCACATTAGCATACACACAGTATACACAGGACTCAAAGGAAGACAGTGAGGATCTCTCCTGCAGCAGAACCATCACACACATTCAAGACACAATCTACAAGATAGTGGAGGTAAATGAACATACAAATACAGTGATGAAGCCCCATCTTGATTTATCAACAGTAAAACCACACTTCTCACTTTGAAAACAGAGTTGATTACGAAGTTACACAACTTTGGAAGACAGTTTTATACTAATAAAGTATTTTGTATTACCTAATTTCCATTTTGTCAACTTCATCAACATCTTCAATATCAAAATGGGATTTCTTGTTGTAGCTACTGGGTCTTGTAACCTAATAAAGAGGAATAAACTTTAACAGTTTGATCTGATACAAAAACTTTCTGATGTAACTTGTACAAAGCTTTGGAAGATCACTGCCTTTTACTATCAGCAGTGACTTCAGTCCTGATACCGAAAATATTCATACAAGTGAATAAACATGTTAACTAAACAGATTCCTGACTATACAAAAGTGCCTGTTACACAGTCATAACCAGAAATAACTAGATACTCCATACTTTCTTTACAGAGAAAGAACATCTTTAGTATTACTATAGCACTTTGAGTTTACATTAACAACAGAAAAACACCATTGAAAGGAGCACCACTTTTATAATCCATCTAGGGAAATAAAAGGGCAATTAATATTTGGGTTTTAAATACAGCTGTACAACAGAAGTCCTGAGGCACTCCGAACAGAGTGCAGGAGGAATGAAAACCACCCTTAAAAACATTTTGCAGTGTATCCAATTAAAACTGGGAAGTTCTGCCTGCCCTGATATCCTGGAAGTCAATTTAACCTGCCCAGACAACAAATACCAAGCAGATCAATCGTCCAAGAGACCCTAGCCTGTGTTATGCATATCAGAACACAGAACCAGCTGTGTAGTTCACCAACCATATTTCCAAGATCCATTAAACAGCAACACAGAGGCAAAAAAATGGAAAGCTCTAAGTGTAGAGCATTAGTAAGAAATGTTTTTGTACAAATAATTCTTAAAAATTATTTTCTAGCATGATTATAAAAAGACTTTGATACTTGTGTTTTTGTATCATGTGTCAAACTTGAGAAAAAGGATACCCCACCCAGCTGAAACCACGGCAGGAACTGATCAAATACAAGGGTGTATGATGTGTGGGTTCAGCTCTTGGTTGCACACAGAAGCTGAACTTTATAGTAGGTTTGAATACACTTGTGGCTTAATACTTCCTACTCACAAGAAATGGTCTTTATTGTAAACTTGACTTCTTGGTTTTGTACTGTACATGAGATGGAAATGGCATGAACAAGGGAGGCAACTATACAGCTGCCTAAGTGGAGGGGAACTCAAAAAGAATCTTTGGCACAGGACACTCAAAGAGTCTTTTGTACGTGTGTATGTGTGAGGCAGGAAACATTTTCAAGGTAATATATAAAAACTAAAGGTACTGGCAGCACTGGAGATCAAACGCTATAGATTAATGGAATCAAATGCACCTAGTAAGCCCAAGAGGACAGTGGATTTAAATACAGTCTACAAGTTCAGCAGTTAAGCAAAAATTTCCTCACTGCAAGCCTTGCAAACGCTGTCTTCACTGTTCCTGCAAATTATCCTACGTAACTGCAGATGACATTTTCTACCACCACTGTGAAGCTAATAGTCTCATTTTTAATATGGAAGCAAACTTTTTAGTCTGTTGTTATCTGTAACATGAGTTGTTTTAAAAAGCTGTAGCATAGGTTAAACCTATGGCATGTCTCTTTTAAATAAACACTTATCTAAGAAGTTCTGTTGGAATCTTCATGTATGAGGTATCTCTGTTCACCCATATGACTATTTAGTATGCACATTAATAACAGCTCAAGAGGGGTATTCCTAAAGAGATAGCTGTGTGGACCTGGAGATCAGGAAATTCTCAGTCCACAGTACTGAACCAGCTGCCACATAACATTTTAGAAAAAAAGGGGGTACAACCCTGGTATGTTGGTCTCCATCAGGAAAAGCTGGCAAGCTGTTTATCAGCTGCTTATTTGTTTTCCAGCACATGCAGGTTCACAAGTAGGTCCCCAGCACTCCCCCCTTCAGTTCCTGTAAGAGGGCCATTTTCCTGTAGCTGCATACAGAGCTCCACACCACACTGCAGATGAAGTCATGGTGAAAATGGCTCCTATCCATCAGCTGCAAGTTTCACTCACAGCACCCCTTAAACAAGCCCTTCTATTTCCCAAACCAACGATAAGCTATTTTCCATCTAGAAAATTAAATCTGTGCAACTTTTTGTTTGTAGAAAGAAAAGCCCCCATTCAAAAGCCTTTTACAGATCAGCTTCTTCCTTGGAGGCATGGCCCATCACTGTGCTAGGAGACTGCAGGAAAGCTGATGAAGCTGTTTGGAAGCAGAAAGTGACACCGCTGTCAAAAGCTTGAATCTGTGCAGCTCCACAGGAATTGCAGTACTTTGCATGCACCAGCCACAGGTCTGCCTGCATCTCATTAGTGAATGTACTTCCCAGTTATATCAGTTCTACTGGACCTTGTTCCTTGAAGATGTTCAGCCTGATATGCACTAAGTACTCTCAAAACGACATAAATCTATGATGGCTCTGTCTGCACTAAGGGTATGTTTATGTTTCAAGTTCTGGCTGATTCAGACATTTCCAAGCTCTGCTCTTACCCACACAGAAATCATTTTGCTCTGAGTTAGCAGAACAACTGGGGTATGGGCTTGAGTTCAGGTTTTGCTTCTGCTGATACTTGCACGCAAACCAGCTTTCAGCATAAGGGCAAGCTAAGCAAGCCTTCAGCCCTCTCCCTCCCAACTCCAGCTGGAAGATGCTTTGTTTCTCTCTTTCCTCTCCCAATATGTCACCACCTGCCAAGTTCAGTGTTTAAATACCTAACATTTGCTGTTTCTGCAGCACACAGAAAGCTGAGGAATCAGACAGGTGAAGTTTTTATGGTTTACAGTGACTTTCCTGATTACATTCTCATTAAAAAGTTCTGACAGGCACCTCCGGAACTGCCTACGTTAAGAATAGGGAAGCTCAGTTTATTTACATATAGCATCACTCTTGTGTCACTGCCAAAGACCACAGTTCTGGGCCAGGTGATGGTCTGAAATCCTGGGCAGCCCTGAGCAAACACAGACACTTCAGTGCAGTTTCAGTGCTCAGTATCATGGGATCTCTCCCCTGCCAACAATGCCCATGCAGCAACTCCAGAGCCTCAGGGAGCCAGGAAGCAGGCACCAAAGCTCACTGCTAGAGGAGTTATATCCTAAGATGAGATGTGCTGGGCTAGTGGAGGAAAGATTACCTTAGACAGTTATCCTGGCCAACCCTTATGGCTTCCACCCCTTTGGGTACCAAGAAAGTGCTCCTGCCAATAAAGAACTTGCTGTATCTATTCCTCATATCCAAAGACATTGCATCAGCAAGAGCACATTTCTGCTGGTATGACAGACTTTAGATTAGTCAGTACAACTACAGGCTTCTAGGCAAAGATGGGTTTGTAAAAGGAGGGGGAAGACAGCAAGGCCAAGAATGACACGTGCACTTCAGATCCGCACAGTGCAACAGCACTTGTATGACTCCTTTCTCCCCAGATCTCTTTTTCCTCATGTGGCCATCTATATTCCAGGACTGATTCGACAAACCACATCCCTAGGTGCTATCCCCTATGCCAGCAGCAATTTCTAATGCAAACGTGACCTGAATGATGCAAGCCATATGAGTGGAAAGGATTGTACAATATATGCCAACTGCATTGGGCTACTCTGGCTTTTCATCAACTTTGTTATTCCAGATACGTTCTTGAGGTGTCTACTGAAATAGAGCAGTTAAGTAAAGACCAGGACTATGATGTCCAAGAGAAAAAGAAAAGAAAAAGATACACATACTTTCGTAGAAGACAGAGTGAAAAGTTTCAAGAGGTATCTAAATTATAAACACATGCACATATATGTATGGACACACCACAATTACAGCTACTCTTGACAGAACTGAAATGAGTACTTTCACAGAAGTTATACTTTATCTTAACTGGACTTGTTGAAAATGCTCTGTATTAAATAAAGCTGTAGAAGTTTCACCCACTTGGAGAAGAGGCACTGGTATTGCAGCAGACTGGTAAGACATCCAGAAAAAGCAGTATAAGTGTATTTTTTCCTCTACAGTTTTCAGTATTCCTAAGGAGATAACCTTCCTCCCATTGACTGGGAAAGAGAGGGTGGAGCAGCTATAAAAAACAGACTTCAAAAAATAAAATCTCTCTCTGTGTGTGGGTTGTTTTGTTTTTTTTTCTTTTTTAACCCATTTTTAACTGTACTTTTTCAAAACTCTACTGGGGTGAGTTGCAATTGAGTGTAAAATCTGTTGTTCAGAAGTGCCCAACTTCAAGCTTTCCCTACAGAGCAGCTGAGCTGAAGCAATATACTGCTCCCTCAGCAGACAGCTAGACTGATCCTGGGTACTCTTTTCCCCTGCACCATGCTTTGAAACAGCCTTCAAAGATGACAGCTGGCACAACACAGAGCAGGATGCTGTGCCAACTATCTACAGTATAGTATTTCAGCTTATCACCCGTTCCTTTGAAATACCAACCTCAAAATAAAACACTTCATCAAAATGTGGATTGTTGGTCTTCTTTTTAACTTTAGTCTTTTTGGCTTCTGATCTGAATTAAAGAAACAAAACAAACAAAAAAACAGGGTAAGAAACAACATTAGTAAATGTGCAATCCTAGAACAGAGCCCCTGAGGAGGAAATAGGCATCCACTTGATTTGTCTGATAAAACTGGAATGCTATGTGGTTCCAGCACAGCAAGGCACAGACACACACACACATTTAAGAGTGAGATTCAATGCATGCCTATTTCTCTAAAGTGGAAGTAATAACAGTTTGTTATCCTCTTTTAAATACACGCCCCTGAACCCTGATTCTGTCGCTTCATTGATCCAGCAGAATCTTCTATCTGTACAAAGCAACTGGCAAGAATGGGGCTCTGAGCAGCAATGCTGGGAAGACTGTTGCAGTGTTTATGTGACTCAAAAATTCCTCGTACTCTAAGAAACACGGGAGACAAAGATAAACACAGCTATTTCTGTGATTTATATTTTATAATCCTGGCCTGAAGAATCAATGCCTGCATTTCAGTGATACTAGATAATCAAAAAACCCAGAATGACTTCTCCAGTAAGAATATTTTTATTGCTGTATTACCACCCCTTTCCTTGCAGCTCCAACAGCACTTAGTTAATTGTCATGGTGGCAAATTACTATGAGCAGTGCTGAGCAGAAGGCTCTATTTCTACTGTTCTGTAGGAACAAGATGTGGCAGACCTCCTCCCAGCCACTCACCAGGTCTGACCAAGTTTAGTGCTGCCCATTCATCCTCTATGGGCAGTGCCATCTGCCTGTGCCTGCCTTTTAGAACACAGACATCTAACTGCTTGGTGTTGGGCTAGAGCCAGGCAATGCATTTCTCACAGGCCAGCCAACAGCTGACTTCCAAATGTTATGAACCTATGCTTCATTTGTTCTCGTTACCTACAAGAGAAAAGCTCTCTGCTGTCCTGTGTCACCAATCCTTCCCTACAGCTCTGCAGGCATAGATAAAACACACAGTTGGAGAGGCATATCAGCCATGTGGAAAACTGACCTACTAATCATTTCATCCCAACATCTATCCATCATTTTCTCATGCACCCAAGCTGCTTAGATAGCTTGTAACTGCTTATATTAACTGGACAACTCTATGTATTTCAGAGGTCAGGTAAAGCTGGGTCTAATTCCCAGTGCTGCTATAGGCTTCCTGTGTGACTTGAATGGGCCTGTCCACAGGTAAACAATGTTTTCCCATCTATAACACAGGAATAAAAAGTTTTGGTCAGGAAGTCTGATGCCTCTGTAAGTACAAATCACACAATAAACAGCAGCACATTTGTTGAAATTTTTATTCTTGGCATTGCATAACTGCAGCCGAATAAAGCAGCTTTCCTACTCTAAAATGAAAGGCATTGAAAAATCCAGATAGGAGAATGATGTACAGATTAAGAACATCCCGCTACTCCTAGGAGAAGCTGAGAGATAAGAGAGACTAATCGCCTCCAGGACATAGGACAGATTGCCAGCCCCATCTCATCAGTCGAACTTGCCAAACAACCTATTTACCGATAAACCCATCTGGGAGGGGACTGGGAAGCAGGATGTAGAACGGGAGGCGATTAAGGCAGCACAATTACTAAGCAATTACAAAGAAGTGGATGGGAATAAGCTGCATGCTGCTTGCTGGAGATAGGAGGCAAGCCTTCTGCCCCCACCAAAAACCTGAGAGGAATAGGATAAGGTTATGCTCCTTATTCTGAAGGGAAATATATTATCAATAGTCATACATTATCCGGACTGAGAGACAGAGGGAAGTAGACAAAGGTGAGTTCGGACATTCAAGGGTTAGTCAAAAAATCTCCTTACAGTTTCAGTAATAGCCACCCAGTGCCATCCGACACAAGTTACAGGCTTAAAACAAAGCATATAACTCAAATATACAGATCATTAATGGAGATCAGGCACAACACACCTAGACAAAGATGAGGAATACAGACAGGCTCCAAGACTCCTCTGCATGCAATGTAAATATTTGCCAAGAATGCTTCTCATTTATAGTATTTTCAATAAACTGTTGTAAAATATTATGAATAGCCCATTCTACAAAATCTGATTATTTGAGGTCATAGCAGAGCTGTTTTGTTTCTAAAATGACACAGACATAAAAGGTAACTTTAGATAAGCAGAAACAAAACAGTGACATCCAGAGCACAAGAAATTTTTATAACAGATGGGAAAATTGAATCCCAAATTTAAACTGAAGAGTATTATGCAGAATCTCATCACTAAAACCTCATCTCAAATTTTATCCATGCTATTATGCCTGCAGATATCAAATTACAGGACTGAGCCACCTCGGGGTTTTGACGTACACACTAATTTGCCACACCACTCTAAATACTCACACTCAAACATGCATACTCTGCAAAATATTGATGTATTTGGATTTCTCTTCTGCCCCTGACCAAAATTAGGCAATAAATTTGCTCAAAAGCTGGCCTCCAACTGTGAGGTGAGGAAATGCATAAATTAAACCTAATCACAAATTATATACTCCAGGATACTGAAATTATTATGAGATTATTCAGATCTTTACATAAATCAAAACTGAAACAAGCCTCAAATTACTTACTCTAGTATAATTCAGTAGCTCATACATGCACACACCAACACTTAACATATTCTAAATACTCCCAGCTGTCCATCTGAGGATGCAGATTTCTAATAGACAAACGAAAGAGAAGTCATCCTTATGAAATGGAAGAATGTGCAATACTTGCCTGGAGGGTCCTGCTAAGGTAACAGTGGCATAGGGATCACATTGCCCATTCACAATGGGCAGCCCTTGGCACTCTAAAACTCTAAAAAAGAAGAAAATTAAGACAAATCAATTAAATTGAAAGAGACTGTAGTGAAAATAAAAGCAAAGCAAAGCATTTTTATTCTGTTCCCTTTTCATAATACTTTACACTAGGGAACTGAAATGTCACTAAGCAGAAACATTGAATTTATATCTGAACTTGAAAACACATTTTGGTCTTAAATACCGTAACGGGGTCAAAAATGCTGTTAAATTACTGAGAAACCTTAACTCAAAGGATTCTTATTATGCAAGCACAACAACTTAAGGTTCATGAAGTACGAGTCTGCTGTCAAGATGGGAGCTGTCAGCACTTTAAAATTCTGTGACAACTTATTCACCAAAAGACATAACCAGAATTTACTTCCGTAACAGAAGACTAAAAAAACCCCACACAGACAGATCCCAGCAGTAGTTAAGTAATTTCTCAGAATAACATTCATGAAGGCTTTTGACAAAATTTGGCATGGGCTTATTTGTAAAGATGTGTTAACAACAGACCAGAAGACAGCATGACACAGCCATCTTTCTCCACGTTCAGCAGCCCTGCACTCAAGTAATAAAAGGGACGCTGGGGGGACAGCATGGAACAAACTGGATTTTGTTGCATGCCATGGTGGGAAAGCTGCACTTCTGCACTCATATTTCAACACCCTTATGGGGCAGAAAAAAATAAAAACAAAAAGAAGAAAAAAACCCAACACAACTCCCTCAAAAAAGTGAAGAAAGGTTTCACAAGTTAAAATCTACTGAGGAAAAAGCACTAACTGGAAACAAAGACAAGCCAGTTGACAGGCCTCTCCATCCTGAAACAAGTTCTGCTTCCAACAGGTAAGTTGGCTGAGCTAAAGTATTTACACAATTACAACTGAAAAATTTCAGTGAAGACAAGCTCTGAAGCTCTTTGAGCAAAGTGCGTAGTATTACCATTGCAGTGTGGAATATCTTGTAAATTTCTGGGTACTATAAAATCAGAAGAAAAGTAACATCCATTTTACTGTTTTCAGTGACAATAACTTTGATTAAAAAAAAATACCAAAAGATCAATAGATAAAAATTCAGTAACAGACAGCGCTCCCCAATCTTATTCACAAGGCAAGTTATTTGGTAACATACAACATGGACTTTAGACAACAGTTTAACTATAGACCTATAATGACTTATTCTGCATACAGGGAAGAAAAAAAATAAATATTCTTCAGCAATACAGGAATCATATTTGTACTAGAAGAGGTAGAATCTAGATAGGTTCACACACTACTGTAAGTACATTAAGACTGAAGATCACATTAAGGGGCATGCACAGGCAGATGAAGTGACACATTACACTCATAGCTGGATTCTCCTGCCCTCAGAATAAAGGTTAAGTAATGGGCTTTTAATACAGACAGCCCACAATAATGTACTCACAAGTCAGTCACAAGCTTCTCATTTGCATGGAAAAGCGCTAGATGACTCCTCATTGCCGATTCACTAACACTAGAATTATGTTCTGTATTATGGATATGCAAGTGAGAAAGTTAGGAAAAACCTGGATTGCATAGGCTCAGTGCTGCTTCTGTTATTTCACTACAAGTTTAAATTCCACACAGACAGAATTTAGAAGCTTCCCAACCACCTAGTTTAGGGGGTATCTGATACTGCAGAGTGCCACCACACAAACAGCAAAATTCAGGTCACAAATTCTATCACAGCACCACCTGGAAACGCATGGTGCAAGGTCCAGTAACCCTCAACATGAAGCAACACACAAAATACTCAATTTGGTCGCCTACACTCATGCATATAATGCCATTTGAGATTACTTAAGTTTGTTTCACCATCCCTTGCTGCTGGCTCCAGAAAGGCAGGAGGTACCCATGGAACATTTATCTGACATCTACATGTCTCTGAAGTGGCCTCACAAATAGACCACATACCTGTTTTCAAGCAAGCAAGTCCTACTCCAAATTCACACAGCCAGCCTTACAGACTGCTTTCCTTCCAGTGGTCTTCACACTAGGAGGACTATATTCACAACATAAACACTTTGCCAGTGACCTACAGATTGACTGAGGGTATTTCTTTCAGAATAGCAGATGTTGCTTGAACACATTCCCACTTAACAGAACAACTGTACACCAAGTGCCAGCACCAGCATCAAACTCCCCATCCCACATTACCATGCTTCCTTAAGGAAGCCTATAAGTTCCTTAAAATGAAGAGGTATCTCAATGGCTTGATAGCAGTCAGCCGATTTTCTGCTGCTGATGAATGGCTTCCAAGCAAGCTCTCATCCATGCAGGAAGAACTATGTGAAATTTGAACAGCCAGAGTATGTTCAGAGAGAGTATGATTCCTGTTTCAGTAAAAGAAGTCCTTTCAAGAATATGCAGACAACAGAAAGTGGTCCCAAAGAGCATGATCTACACTTGAGGACATACAGAATTTACAAATCACTAGACGCACACAGAAAAATAAAAATCACAGAAGAATTTGAATGATGGAAAGTGTGAACTCACCCAACCAAAAAATATGGATACCCTAACTATACACATATACAATGACAGGATCTATTCTAATATTGCCATATAGAAGGACTTAAGGGTTTTTTTTTGTGGATAGCCCTCTGTCCTTATCACATCAAGTGTCAGCAATGGTTAGCTCAGTTGGTTAGGGCATGGTGCTCATAACACCAAGGCTGTGGTTTTGACCCCTGCATGGGCCACTCAAAGAGTTGGACTTGATGATCCCTGTGGGTCCCTTCCAACTCAGAATATTCTGTGACTCTAAAAAGGCAAACAGCATCACCAGCTGGTTGGAGAGAACACATCAATGTACATAATTGGGCACCCACATCTTGAACTGCGTGTGCTCTGCAAAACCCATGGAGAAGAATAAGAGAATGACTTCTAATCACTCATGGCTCTCCCAGGTCTGTACTCTCCAGCTCAGAAAACAGAAGTTATCTGTTCACAGAGAGCGTACAAAATCATGAATGGTGTGATTAAGAATTATGGGGCACACAATGAAATTACCAGAAAGCAGGTTTAAAAATAAACAAAAGGAAGTACTTTTTCCACACAATGAAATTGCAAAACTTATTGCCATGGGGTGTCATGAATGCCAAAAAAATACATGGATTCAAACCAGGACTACAAGAACTCATGGAGTGTAGGTTTGTAGGCAGCTATTAAAGCTTAATGGTCCAGAAGCCTCCTTCAGATCAGGAAATCCCAAATTAGTGATCAGGAAGGATACAACACTGGAGCAATCACACCATATTTGAAGTATCACTCAGCATCAAATATCACAAACAGTACTAGGTTAGACTAGGGGCATTTCACACAGTAGGGTAGTTTTCCTGTTCTCTGGGGAAAAAAACGAAAACAAAAGGGAAAAAAAAAGGAAAAGAGAAAAGGAATAAAACAAAATACACAGATGTTCTTGTGCATTCACAGTGACTTAAGAATAAGTTGTTTCTTTGTGTACAGTTGGAATACCAAAAGCAAAAACAACCTTGAAAGAAACAAAATGTGGGAAAACAGGAAACAGACACAGACATGAGACTGTATCACAAGATTTTCAGGTAATTTAAAAGGGGGTTATTGTTTAAGAATGTTGATGAAATCAGGCAAAAAACTGAACACTTGGAAGCAAAGGCTGTGTTTGGATAGTTCTTTCTGGTTCTTGTATCTTACAAAGCGTTATGAGAAGAGAATAAATTCAACAAGGCACAGGTCTGGTTGACTTATGTTAGAATACCCTCATTAGCTGCAGGATAATGTAATGCCTGTTTTGTTATGGCCATTTTCTTCAGTCATGGGAAAGTTGCTAGGTAAATTAACACTCCTCCTCTCCCAACCCAGTACCAAAACACTGGCTTTCTTTGGCGAGCAGGAAAAGAGCTAGAACAAAATGTCAGTTACTCAAGAGACCATAAAATGGAACCTCAATTCTGCCACATGACTTTCACATTACTAAGATTGACAGCTAAATGACGAGGAGGGGAAAAAAAAAAAGAGAAATGTGTAATAAGGGTATCATTTTGGGGGTGGGGGAAGCCCACATTGGGATACAGTAAACGAAGCCAGTAAACATAAAATGCCATTGCTCTAATCATCTGCAGAGTTAACTTAACATCTATGTACTAGAATAATGAAAAAAAGCCTAGGCAATCAAGATTATTCAAGAATTACAAGTCAACTCGTCAGACTCTAGAAGAACAGCGTCTGGTGGCTGACAGAATCTTTCCTACCCAACTGGTAGTTTCTGGTCATTAGCTGTCTGGAGCCCAGCTGGGGCAGGGTGAGCCATCCCTCACAGCTTGCCTGGCTGGGCTGAGCTAAGGTTACTGCTGGGTCATATGAGAAAATTCTCAATGCAGCTGCCTCACTATATTTTGCTTGTGGTTTATAAAATTAATAGGTTTCAAGAAGCAAGACAGTTCAGTTTTCAGTGTGGCTCATTACCAAACCTTCACAAGAGTAAATAAGTTATGGAAAATTCCCAGTGGTTAAAAGAAAACCTCAAAAACTTTAACACACCATGAGCGTGCCCTTGTGCCTACAGAAGCTGAGAGGAAAGTAGGAGGAGAAGGTTTTGAAAAAAATAAAGAGATTTTTCAACAAAGACTAATTAGCTCATATCTGACAGTACAGGCATTTCCTCTGCCTCTGGGTTGCCAGCTAAGAGTTGCAGGCTGCAGTCTCTAACGCAGCCCCTACACAAACATACTCAAAAGCAGGCTTAACACAGGTGAGCAACATCAGGATGATCCAAGCCCATGGGCATTCCACACCCCCTCCCTGGAACTGCTTGGAACTGCAAAAATTGTTTAAAAATTACAGGCTTTGTGATTAGTTCAGGGTGCACGTGTGTCATCAGCCTCCTTGTGTGTCAGAATGGACAAGCAAGGCAAAAATGGACACAGAGAAAAGAAACCAGAAGGGGCATTGCTGTTCTTCAAACACGTATCCGTATTTACTGTTCTCCCAGACTAAATCGTTTCCTGTATACCAAGGCAGGCTCAGTTCTTTCCCCACTTTCAATCCAGCATAGGGAACAGCACACTTTTCCCATTCTCTTTTCTCAAATCAGACTGTGACTCCTCAAGAGAAAATAAATGCATCCTTTTTTCTACATATTTGCTTTCTCTTGCTGTAGCTAATCCATATATTTTAATTGCTTGGCTTCTGGGATCAATATTGATGCTTGGCAAGTTTACTCATCTATATTATTATTATTCTATTTCCAGCCTTCACTTGTTTCACCTCTTTCACTTCTTTATCTTAAGACTTGGGTCCATCTCATATGCACATTTTTTTGGCCATACTCAAGTTCTTTTCTGCATAATTTCAAAGACAAGAGACTTCCTCCTCCTTGCTTCCTCTAGTGATTACTTGAACACTCAGTACTTTGTGTGGTAACCCTGACCAGACAAGTATCAAAAGCTAACTTTGTGGCAGAACTGTCATCAAAACAATGCATCTTTGGCTTTTGCTAAGTACTGGTTTGGTAAGGTACATTCCCCAGAGCTGGGTATGCGACTTACCTTCTTATGTCTCTCTGAATCTCTCTTCCTCCCTCTGCCCACCCGCCCCCCCCCCTCAGTTTTTCTTTTCTACTGACTATAGAGTCATCGTGTAACATATGTACCATTCTGAGTGCCCTTGTCTTCCAGGGATAACAGAGCACCTCTGAATTGCCTCCCTTTGTGACTGGGCTTCTCAAGGCACATAAAACAGGCTATTAATCTTTAAATTTCTAACAGAGTAGTCCATCTTTTTGCCTAGTCTGACAGTAAAGAGATGGATTTTCTCCTTTCCTTGCCATGGTAAGTTCATTCTTGAATGTTCTTTTCTTTCAGTGCAGCATTGCATCATGAGCTGAGCTCCTTACTAATTCCCAGTGGTTTAAGAGGAACTTTGATTAATGCTGCATGAAAAGACTTTCACATATACCTTGGCAAACCTCACACCTGTGGAGGCACATGGTAGCTGCTCTCAGACTGATCTGCGCCTTCCACCTCAAGCAGGAACTATTCCCAGGCTGACTCCTTACTCCCTTTGTCTGTGTGTGACCATGACCTTAATAAACCGGTTATACACACGTTTTAGAGGGGCTTTCTCTGGATGTAACTGCATTCACCACTAGTAAGTAGAAAGGTGCACCATCTAGCTCAGAAATTCCCTGAATCATAAATTTCTGGAGGCTAGGAGAGCGTGTCACTGTATGACTGCTCTCATAATTCTTCATCTCCTACTAGACAGACTCCGAGTCAGCATCCTGGGTTGAGTCTGACCAAATGTTACATCTGAACTGCTGTCTGTGCACCTTCAGACAAGCCTTGCATTTCCCCTTCACTTCCACAAAGTAATCTACTAGATCTCCACTCAGGATTTAACATAAACACACAGTCCTTCTTTGCCAAGAAGCTGATCAAGTGGCCTGTTTCTTCTGGAATAAAGCAATTATTTTTACAATTTACTTAATCCTGGGTTTAAATTACACTCTGCCTTCACTATCAAAAATACTAAGATTATTATTTCCTAAACTATTTTAAATTTTTTTTACCAATCCATACTCTGACTTTACCTTGCCTCTTCCCCAGGGAATAAGGAGGCTAACAATACTGAATCCATGTATCGAATCAAGCTCTTGTCCTCTGGATGATCATCTGAAGCTGAAGGATCATGTCTATTCCTAGTAAACTAACTTCAGTAAAAGAAAATTTCAGAAGTACCTATTCCTTGACTTCTGGAAGTGAGCTACTTGTACCAAAACAAGATTTTCTATTACTCTTCACATCTGAATGTTTTTTGCACTGAGAAACAGACCAGTTTTCTCTGAAAGCAGTTCTCACATACTGTGAATTGCCTGCAATGATGTGCCCTGGTTCACCTTCATGTTATGTCCCACACAGACACAAAATGCTACAGCACTGTGTAGTGTCTGGTGACCATTGACCATGCCTGGCAGAATGAACCAGGGAAAGGATGGAACAATGTTTGAGTAGATACAGCTTGCTTTATCATCATGATTTTTCAAGACATTTTTTTCATCTCTCCAGGAAACCTGAAATCAGAATCTTTATCCAATCCTCATTCACACTGCTGCTCTCCAATCTATCCTTCCACTTCTTTTATTGCTCCTCCAAGAAAACCACTCTTCTTTAAGAACTCTAATAGCGCCCTATTCTTTACGGATAATACCCTCTTCTTTTTGAGCTCGTTTTGGTTTATTCTGGTGAATAAACAAGTTCTGACTTACAAGCAAATAAACACTTGTCATCCCCTTACCCTTCAAGAGGATTAACAGTTAACTAGAACTACTTTCCCCTCCCTTCATAAGACAACTCATTGTGCCACAAAGATCCGTGGCACTAAGTGAAATCCTGCTTCATTCAAACAAATGGCACTTCACCTGGGATCAGCATTTCACTCAATGTGTATTCCCTTAAAATAAAGGCTGTACAGCATTTGAGGCATTGGCTCTGAAACATTTGTATAAAAGATGTATTATACACTCAAAACTACTCCCATTGTGATAGAGCTTAAGCACATCAGAGGAATAGGCTATGCAGGCAACTATTTTGGGGGTTTTTTTCCCCTTTAAAATACTTTCTGAAGCCTCTATATCAAAAGCAAAACAGAAACCTTGAAACTGAGCTGACAGCTGCAACCCCATGTGAGTAGTGCCTTTTCTTTCCCACTCCCAGTTCAGTTCAGAATAGCTGTATTCCAGCAAAACATTTAAATATGTCCTTAAAATGGCATTATCTGGAATACAGGTTCCTTCCTGAGCTGATCTACAACAGTTTTTGCAGCCTCATGCAGCACCCAGATCACTTTTGGTCTTAAGTGGAAAGCTGCGTACGTGCAATATTTCTCACACACAATTCTTGTTAACACTAGGCTGTTAATGGTGATTTCCTTCTGACAGAGCAGAGGAAGAGGAATTGTCTACTAATGTCTCGGTTCAAGCAACAGTTTCTTTTCCAGGTATTTTACTGAAGATATTTTATAGCAAAACAAGGATAAATATTCACACAGATCCAGTAAATAGCATATAGAAAGCAAATGAAAGCTAATGAGCACAACACCTACTTCCCCATTCTAAACCAAATACTATCAGAAATACTACAGATAGTAGTTTTACTGCTAGTAAAACTACAGCCAATGGAAAAACCTCTTTCATTAAATCTAAGGAAGAAATACTGTCTACACATATGCAACCCTAAACCCATTATCACATCAAATAAACTGCAAAACGTTCTCATGTCAGTAGACATCTACACACCTCTTAGACATTTGAAAGTGGACTTTTTGTGCTATTAATCTGAGATCTGTCCTCCATACTACGGTTCAAAATATCAGCTCTAGAAAGACCTTTAAAACCACACATTTATAGAGTACCATCTGTATTCTGTACTAAAGAGAGTAGACAAAAAACTAGGTGTCAGCAATCCTGTTCTCACGAGACAAGGAGTTAATTCATTAGTAGTTAAGCCAGTTTACAAGTCAATTACAGGAGAGTTGCAAGCTTCCTAAATGCCACTTCAGAAAACTCTCTGGTTATGTGAATATTAAAAAATGGTTAAATTATCTTCTGTGTCAGTGCCCTGAGGCTTTAAACAAAGACACTAACTGAAATTTTGAGCTGAACTGATTTAGTGACTATTACTGGCACTGATATAATTTCCTTCTGCCTTGGTCTCAGACTTGCAAGCCTCAGTTACTAACAGAGAGCAATAGCTTAATGACAGAGTAAAGAAAAAGGGCAAGTAAGAGAAGAAATTACTTCTCGCACATGCTGAAATTCAGAAAAGACAAAAGACTGAAATACAAGTTACAGCAAAGCAAGAAGTATGTAAAAATTTTAAGGGAATAGAAACGCAAAAGAAGAGGTACAACCAGGAAAATATCAATTTGCTTAATGACAGTACTAGTGATTCCTGTAGGGGCAAGTGAAGAAATGTGAATTTCATGTAGTATGGCAGGAAGCCAAGAAATGGGTCAACATATCAAGGCAGTTGCAGAACTGTTTGTGTTAAAGCAGCCTGGCGAGGAATGCAAAGGGAGTGAAGCTCAAATGACAACAACTACAATATGCAGCAAGCGATTAGAGCTTAGACAGAAGCTTTAGCTGAGCCAACTGTGGCCTATGGCAATTCTAAATGGAAGCAATGAGATACCGTCTGTACAGGCTGATAAGGAGAAAAAAACGAAGACCAAAAGGCAGCATGGGAGTCAGAGAAAGAAAGGGTGTTATGGCAAAATAATTAAGCCAGACAGTGACACAAAGATCTCCCATGTCATTTTCATTTGCTTGGAAAGGTAGGTCAGTCTCAGTATTCTATATGGGATATAGAGGGTTTATGGAAAGCAAACTTCAGTCTTCTGACTTGAGACCTGTTCAAGTCTAACCTGCTCCCACGAAGGGGCTGTCTGCAAACAGCACAATCCTTCTTTCCAGCAGTGCCTGCATGTCACGGTATACATGCATGACAACATAAACTAAACTGCAAACAAAATAAACTGCACGAACACATCCTGACTTTTCCCCTCTGCCAGCCAGCAGAGGCCAGAAGCATCTATAATTATTAGATGATTGACACCCATATGACAAGAATGAAGACAAAATGAAAATGCTAGTTTTGAATGACTGAAATTCATCCCTAAGACAAAGTGTAATAGTTGGCAGAGCAAAAGTTACCAAGAAATCACCCAAAAGCTTTCGAGCATACTGGCAGGAAGCTGACTATGAAGTAAAAAGACAAGGAAGATACTAAAAGCAGAAGCTTTAAAGAACTTATGACAGAGAGAAGGAAATAAGGCACCCTGGTGGGGAGTGAATTGGTGTGGGTCTGGGAGAGTTGTGGTATTCAACTCTAAGAAACAAAAGAGCAAAACAGAAGCAGCATGTCCTAGGGGTTTCCTTCCTAGCTGGTGAATAAGGGTTTGCTCCCAAGTGCTGAGTATAGTCAAGTCAAACGTATCTCAGGTTAGCCATAGATGGAAATATTTTAAATAAAAGTTCAGACATGCTGGTTAAGTGACCTGAACGGAGACACCTGGAAGAACTGGGAGAACATGAAGTGCAGCACATTAGAGAAGAGTATTTAAAACACAGGGCACAACAACAGAGAACTCTTTGGGCCAAGAGAATGCATCAGATAAGTGTCTAGATCCAATCTCGATATCTTTTGGGTGATGGGGGATGTGCAAAGGAAGGGAAGGCAAAGGAAAGAGATGGTTTAACAAAGGCTGTGGCACCAACTAAATATAAACCCAGCCAGCTGCTTCCCATCCCTACCCAGTCCCAGTATAATGATTTCTCTACTAAACAAATCTTTGAACATTCTTCCACATAGATTCTCACATCGTACATTTAATTAGATGTAGTAGCAAATACACCTTTCTAAATGACAAGCAGAACAAAAATAGGTCACAATTTAAAAGGAAAAGCAATAATTACTTGTGGACCTAAAAAGCAATCAAAGGTGCCTTCAAATATTTTATGGAGGTTACAACCTTCTGTAACAAGCATGCCTTGGCACACCTGAGGTAGGCAGAACTTTTAATACTTAAAAAAAATACAACTTGAAACAACAATACAAACAGAAACAACACATTTGTGTGAATAATCAGACCATTTGGCATCTTGATTAACAATAGTTATTATTAAAGGGCAGTGATCTTTGCTACACATGCAATACTTTCATTAAGGAATTCAAATTAACCTGATTCATCAGCCCTACTGAAACCTGATGGCAGTTAAGTTGACAACTAAGTTCCAAAGTAATGATGAAGTACTGAATTTGTTTTGATACGAGAACTGGGCTAAGGTTATACAAATTGTGTCACAGTTTACATAAAAATGCTCTCCAACTAGAATTCAAAAAATAATATTAATAACCTGATGCTGTCAAGATTTACATATCTAAAAAGATGTTAGTGTATCTCGTTGTGATTACAGACAATGCAGCAGTCAAGCAGAGGAGGTAAAAAATAAAAAGCAGCTATTTAACACTAATACCAAGGAACTATATTCTCAAACTCTGCTTTAAAAAAAAAAAAAAAAAACAAAAAAAAAAAAAAAACAAAAAACAAAAAAAAAACAAAAAAAAAAAAAAAAAAAAAAAAAAAACAAAAAAAACCCCACAACAGAATTACTTGATTCAAATCAGATACACCAAGTCTGTGAAAGGTGGGAAGCAGAACTGTGGACTCTTCTTTAGTAATCCAAACAGCAACATACAGATCAGGCTTGTAAAGTTTCACTTACCTAAATTTTTTACACTAATGCAGATAGAGCTATTCATAGAATGGTTTGGGTTGGAAGGGACCTCAAAGATCATCTAGCTCACTGCCATGGGCAGGGACACCTTTCACTAGACCAAGTTCCTCAAAGCCCCATCAAAGGAACACAATCACCACAGGCATAAAAAAGCACATTCCTATAAAATGAAGTGAAAAATCCTTATCAACGTCTCTGACTTGGCAAGACAAGAGACCAATCAGGATTCATAAACCGCAGGATGGTGTCTTGCCTACCTTGAATCATTCCTCTGATATTACAAGGAGATGTGCTATACAGTGTTCTGTGTCTAAAGGATCACACTGTGAATATAATACAGAAATTGCAGGATGGATGTTTTGTGGCCATTCTGTGGTAACATCAAAGAAAGCAGATCCTGCAGACAAAAGCTTCCATTAGCAATGAAACCTTCTGAAGCATCATCCTCTGCAACACTCCAACTGTAAAGCTAAAGCACTAGACTCAAGACTCTCCATAATTTTTAAGGTATTTGGAAAATACTTACCTGGAACGTCTGATTGCTTTCTCCTTTAAAAACACAGAGACCTACAGTTTCCAGAGGCAGTATTTGAGAACAACAACAACAAAACCCCCAGACTTTTCTGAATGAATGCCAGCTACTGAGTCATCACAGGGCAATACTTAAAAGGTGCCTGGAGAAGAAAGAATCCACAGACTTTTAATGGAACACAAAACACCTTGATCTGCTGGGTGTGAAAAGCATCAGGTATGATCACCTGCACAATCAAAGCACATCCAAATGGTAAACCTGGTACCCTACCAGGAGCAAAGCATTACATAAATGGTAAACAGCTTCCACTGGCTCACTGCCCTGTTTTACTTTCTACTCTGAAAGGTCACTTGTGTCCTAGGTTCAGCAAAAACCTATGATATTCCATCCAAAGAAGATTGCTTCACCAAGGGGTGGCTATACTGTTGCTTGTACAGCACTAAGGCCCTGGTGATGAAAAACAACATAAAGTAAGTGGTCTTTATTAAAAGTTTTTAGTGTCTTGTCACTTTAGATCTTCTTATGGAAAAAGATGCAAGTTAGGGCATAGTCAGATGGGCATTCTGGTATATCCAGCTGTAATTAGTAACCCACATCAGCTTTTTAATTCCTACAAAATTTGAAAAAGTGGTAGAGTTTTCAAAAGATACTCCAATTCTAATAATTTTGTTAAATTCAAGAGCTTTGCAGAGGAGAAAGCACCACTGGATGTCCCCAAGAAGGAAAGGGCTGCAATGTGGCAGGCTTTGACTCAACAGCATGTAAACAGTGAGAGTCAGCTGTCCCACTGTACCACCTCTTACCAACGTCACGTTTAGGCTGGTAGGGTGGCAAACTGGACAATACAGCAGTGACAAACAACTAAAAGGACAAAAATCACGTGCAGCAAGTACACCTACAGCTGTATACAGTCTCTTGCTTCTGTTTGAAGCCTGTACGAAATTATTACAAAACCATCAGCTTGGAAGCAAGTCAACTGTGAAATGAGTTAAAATTAATTTCAGATACTCCTGCCTCCAAAAGCCAAGCCTCCTTAACAACTTCTGTGCTTGTTGCATTTTCTTTCAGAATATTTTCCTTTTCTCATGATTAAAGGAGGAACTAGCAACCTATCTATATTAGACAAAGTTTCTTCACCCAAAGGATCGTTGGCTCCTGGAACTGGGTCCCCAGAGAAGTGATCAGAGCATGAAGCATGGCAGAGTTCAAGAGCATTTAGATGATACTCTAAGGACATGGTGTGACTCTTGGGAATGGCCCCATGCAAGGCTAAGGGTTAGACTCAGTGATCCTTGTGGGTCCCTTCCAACTTGGCATACTCTGTGAAATTTACCTGTGTATTATGCTAAATATTGTGCACTCCAAAGAGCCTTTTGATACAGGTCATGTTGCAAGACAGCCAACTAATTTTCCTAAGGCCCCACCTCAAACGCAATTGAACTGCTCCCACTGATCACCATTAAAGGACATCAGTAAAGCAGAAAGTGTAGACATTTGGGGTGCTATCAGCGCATATTAAAGGTGCTAGCAAATCATGCTTCTTGAAATCCATGTATCTTTTACAAATATGGATACTACAGGAATGCTCTCAAATGCTCCCAATGCACCCTGATAGTGACCTCAAGCACATTTAGAAATTAAGTGTTTTATCAGAAGGATTTATGCTTGAGTAGTTTGCCTCCATCTATAATCAGAGTATGTGTTTACTTTGTGTAAAACAGGAAGTACCCTCATGTTATTTAAATAGCAGCACTTACTGTTGAAACAGAACAACTTAAAGAGTTACAGTCGAGTCTTGAATTACAAACCTGTACAAACAAAGTTTTATACATATTCCAGAGAGTCATGTGATGACCATTCCACCCAAAAGCAGTGAGCACTTTAAAACATGATCTGATGGAGGAGGGTCTAATCAAAGTTGCTTTTGATTAGGATTACATAAAAGATACTTGTTCATCATTTGCATAAACAAAGAATTTAATGGACAGAGAAGAAGCACTGAAGAAACACTGAACACAGAAACAAAGAAGTGTGAAACAAACTTCATTTAGTGGGAAACACAGTAGTAGGTGAAAATAGCATTTATATACATGGGGAGGTCTGATGGAGAGTGAACAGTTTAAACTTGATTTAGGCTACAAAACAGCCAAGAGAGGTTATGATGGGGATGGAGAAACAAAGGGTAGGCAGTGTAACCCAATGCTACAGGACCCTGGAGAAAAGGGGGAAAAAAAATAATTCATGTACTATGTTAAAGCCTTGGACAGAAATGCATAGCTACTCTTTGTCTCTTCCCCTCCTACTCCCCAAACCCCCCTGTACTGCAGCAATTCACAGTAAAAATACCAGATACTATGTGATTTAACCTTAAAGCACTTTTCCCCCACCAGTTTGTTATGAAACTCATACAAGATTAAAAGCATGATCAAGATGCAATTCTGCAGGAAAAGGCCCCACTTGATGCAGGATATGGTCTCCAGAGAAAGGAGACTGTAACACATTTTAATGGATGCACGCATTTATTCAAAATCAAGTCTTGAAACCACTTTATGCCTTCATTAGCATTCCCTCACAGGAGCAAACAGTAGTTGAAATTTTTCAAAATACTGTGAGTTGACCTGATTGATGCATACATTAAACTGGCTTGCTGGTAAGTCAGAAATACCTTTTTTCCCCTAATTGATTCAGCTCATATTTCAGGCAGGAAAATAAGCTGCATCTGACCCTGAAGCGAGTTCAGAACTGGTTGTATGTTGTGTATCTCTGCAGTGGAGTAGAAACTTCTCTAAAGCAACACAAACATGTGTTCTCTAAACCTGGAAGCAGCAAACCCAAGAGGCAGGGTGGCTCAGGTTCCCATTCTGAATACAGGCAAAATGCTCTGAGAGCTGTAAAATCACAGGAAGAACAGCCACTGCCAGCTCTGGCCTCAGGCTACTTCCACACGCAACAGGAGCTGCAGCTTTGCATCAGGCCAACATACCATCAACAACCTGAGTCCAGGTGCTGCTCCAGGTGCTGCAGCCTCACATAGTAACAAAACTGTCATCAGCACACTGTCTCCTTGAAGGAGCACATCCTAGTACCTGCTGAGGTGTTTGCAGAACACCACCTCCAATCTGGAAAGGGAAAACACAGTATGGCACACCACACTCGAGAGAGGAGCAAATCCTGCTCTACACGACTGACAAGTAACCAGAGTTCACCCAGCAGCACCACCGCTTGTTAAAGAAAACTGGAATATTATAAGAGACTGAAGAAATTGCACCAAGCCTAATGAGTCATGGTGTTTTCTGCATTAAAACTGCAGAAAACACAAGCAAAAAACCCCCCACAAAACAGCACAGGAAAGTGCTGTCTAAAACTCAGCTGGCCATCCTGCCTGCAGTTCTGCTTTCCCCTCTGAATGACACCAGAAAGAGCCACAACAGAAAGCCAACAAAATTTGGTCTTAGGCATCAACAGATACAATAGAGACATGCATTTCAAAGTTTTCTCTGGAATCCAACCCTTTAGACAGTTTCTTTGCCTTCTCCTGGGACCTGATGAAGATAGCTATCTACAGGAAAGCAAACTAGCTCCAACATAAGTGAGAAAAGCAGGAAACAAGCTAGTTAGTAATGGAAAATTCTCAGATGACTCAAAGATGATGCCTGTATGTTTTAATTTTACACAAATGCATTTAAATATATTCCATTATTGAAGGACTAGCTGCACTCCTCCAGTTTTCCAAGATGTCTCCAAATGCAATCACAGGTGATAGCAGCAAATCTTCACCAGATGAGACGGGATTGTGTGTTCCTCTTACTCTTTAGTTAAGGATGCAGACTGCTGATCCACAAGCAGCAATGGCCATTATCTTTACACTTCCAACCAAACTTGACATGTGACTTTGCCCCTCCTGAGTTGTGACCAACAAAACAGAGAGGCTGAGCCTCTAAAACTTTCAAAATGAAGCATCATTTACCTTAACATTAGAAACATCACATTGCATAAGACAATTTTAAACCGTTACATAAACTCAGTCTGATCTAGGGCAATGGTTATCAACTGGTGAGCAGCAATGCTCATGGACAAGGAAATTCAAATCTATAATGTGAGCAATCAGAGAAGGTCAGATGCTGCTCACTGCATGCTCTGTGCTCTACTCACATGGCAGAGAAGGCTGGGGAATGATCACCAAGCCCTAACACTCCCACCCCTGGGCAGAGACCTTCTGCTTTAACCACACCTGATAAACAACACCTTCCTCCTTACCTCCCTCTTCCTCTTCAGAAGACTTTTAAAGCTCTTAAAAGCCCACAGCTCAGCCACTGTTCTTTTAATAACCGCTGAAGTGTTTATCTTCGGGATGTCATATCTACTTATTGTTTCCTTTCCTGCTTGTTCTTGCAAACTGCCCATTTAACTTTGTTCCACATGATCAGAATACATCTTGTAGAGCTCTCAAGAGAGCTGCACATCTAATTCTTAAATTAATGCAGAGCAGCCACATCTTCCATACCAGAGCTACAAATGTTTCATTTACCAAATCAAACTTCAGCCTTGATAATGTTTTTGTAGACTTATGAAATGCTTACTGGAAAACTGTGTTACTACATATGAAAGACAGCAGTGGCTACTGAAGCACATATGTTGTTATTTATCTATATAGATGTACTGGATGGGAGAATAAAAGAAGTGGGGAGAGCTCTCCAAAGCAGATGTTTTCAAGCCTTTTTAAAACCAAGAGACAAGACATAAGACAACACTGGAAGGAGCAGCTGGGGACACTGAATAAATACAGACATTTAAATGTGACTAATTACATACACATGCTGGAATTCTCCAAGGACGATCAGGGAGCCAGGCTCCCAGCTCACTCTGACTTTCAACAGGAGTTCAGTGGCCTGTTCCTTCAGGCATGCTGCAAGATGTCATCTTGCTAAATACAGAACACTACTTCTAAATGTTGCCTCTTGTAGCTTAACCACAGTGAAGCCTACGGATTTCTACCAAGCTATCTGCAGGAGCCTTCCTCTTTATTAAATAAATACAAATGCATGTATCTGCTGTTCCTAGCCTGTGTTGCTCTGACAGATGAGAGAAAGTTGTCTGGACAGCCAAAAGGCCTTAAAGCCTCTGGGGAACCACCTTTGTGTGCTAAAGACAAATATGCTGCACAGAAACTGCTCTAACAATGGAGGGGAAAGGTTTACAGAAAGCTTAGGGCTCCTTTCCTTCTGTTGTGAAGCAGGAAAGGTGTCTGCATATGGAAAGCAGTGGCTCATGAAAAATTTAGGGAGAAGTACATACCATTGCTTTTCAGATGTATTCATGGAATATGGGTACACACACTGTTCATGACTTAGTTCAAATATTTCAGCCTAGCATGGCTACAGAAAGAACATCTTTCCCTGGTCCCTGTTGCTCATTTTCTTTCCTACTGAAAAGTGCAGTTTCTAGGATACACAGGATTAAGGCGTATTTCAGTTTAAAAAGCATAAGGGGGGAAAAAAAAATAAAATACACCATTGCTCAAGTAGCTGCCAGGAGCTGTGTGTCAGCACAAAGGGGTGTGTACGGACACAAGCAGCAGGAAGCATGGGAAAGTCTTGACCACTTCTTTCCGTGGCCTTAGTATCTTAAAAATGTTCATAAAATTACAAATGGATTTCTGGAAGGCAACAAACCCCTTGACAAACAGGAGATGGCCTTCAGTCCGCAGCCAATGGAAGGTGAGGCCAGATGTTGGTAGTCACAACATGCAGCAGCTGATTGTGCAGAGGGACAAGGAGGCTGTGGCTGTAAAAAGTGTGGAGGAACACAACATGACACCTTTGGGGAGTGAAGGACAGAGAGGGGAGAAACCAGAACCTACTGAGTGAGCTTTCTTTTTCCTAGCACTCAGTGTGACCCACTACACAGCACAACAGTATTTAGTATAAATGCCGCTACAGGAAGGTACCAGGCCACAAAGTTCATACATGCTGTCTTTCATCTGACACACATTTGTGCAAAGGTCTGTGCTCAGCAGGCTGTAGGTCCGTTCCCTCTGTATGATGTGAACATATGCATCAAGAGCCTACACCCCCAAGTCCTGCAACAGGGATATGAAAGACTTAAGGGAACTCAGCTGACAACTGTGTCCAAGCCAGTCACTGAGACCATCAGGACCACCAGTTCCACAGAGAGAGCCCACAAGTAGCAAACTGTTCCCAGAAGGAACATGCAAGTGAAAGTTGTGGTTCCTACAGAGGAAGACAGCAGAAGCCACTGGGGGACACAGGCACTTTGAGTGTGGTGCCTACATCTGTACTGTCAATGTAACTTTTAAATCCACTAATAGCTTCTCCTTGTAATCTCTTTTGCAGGGATTCAGTTCTGGAGATTGGTGGTGTAGCAGCTGGCAGAGACTAGGGTCTCTGAAGGGCTTTGATGAAGCACAACAGCTTAGTAGTTTAAGACTAAATGAAAATATTGAATGCTTCCTAAGGAGAAGCTATTAGGTAACAGCTCTTAATCTGATTTTTTTGCTTCCTCTGCAGGGGTTAAGGAAGCACACATGCCTTTTGCATTTTAAAATAATCTACTAGTTAATGTTCAAGAGCTCAGCGCTTAACAATTTTGATTTGCCTTTCCATTCAGATGAGTTTTTCCATCCATTCATCTGGCTGACTGTTCATGGCATGCTCCATGGGACTGCAGGCTGGCTCAGTAAGGCCCCAGCTGCTTTTGAGGCTTTCTGGAATGCAGAGGTGGCAGCAGTGTGAACAGGCTCAGAGGGCATACTAGTAAAAACCTATGGGTAAGCTTGTTAGAAAATTGATCTTTATTCTCTGGCAAGGTCAAAATGTTTCCTAATTAGGCCTAGTCTTCATTCAGCCTGCATATGTGGTCTTTGAAAACAAGCACTATTCTGGGGCTTAAAAAAGCAGGTGTCTCTAAGGTATTTTTAAACAGGTGCCCACTGGAAGCAGCTTTTGTTCTCCTTGCAAACCTGAATTGTGATGCCATTTGCAGGATAGTGTTTATCTTTGCAGCTAAATGTTTGATTTTTAAAGAGGAAGTCAAAGTTCACAAGACAAGTGTTAGATTCATTGAACAGTCTGGTTTTAAGATTAAGTGACTCGAGGTTCTTGCTCATGGTTCTACAGCCTTGACTTACTTGCTCAGTTGCTCACTGTAACAAATTCATAAGCTGCTCACAATACTCAACTGGAAGCTGCACTTTCCTAATACACGCAGGATGTGCTTTTCACTCATGACCTACCTATAACAAATGTTCTGCCTCCCCTGCCGTTGCTGCTCTCCCCACTGGCAAAGAACAGCTACACAGACATTTAGTTGAGCACTGCTTAATTACCACACTCTTTTCTTACATGCCTGAGCACTAGAACCAAACTGTCTATGAAAAAAAAACCTGAAGATTTCAGATAACGTGGAAAAATGTTAAAAACTGCAGTTTGCTGTACACCTTCCTAAAGCAAACAGTGTGGCATGAAGAAAATGCCGGACTACATTCTGAAGTGCTTTTTGTCCTCTGATGTAATCATTCCTCTTTCTTATTCCCCTTCATGATTCCCTTTTTCTTTCTCACACATACAACACACTGCCATGAAAATCTGCACCAATGGAACTACATACTCTAGAAATATTTTTCTTTCCCAATTTCCTTATCTAAACTGCTAAGCTCTACTCTCACAATTCAAATAACAAATAAACATGGAAACTAGCCAAAGCCAGAGTGCCCATCAAAGGGAAAAGTTAGTATCAGCAGAAAAAAAGTTTGCTTGAGCTCTGATTTGCTTCTAGGAGCCAAGGGCTCATTATGATTCAGTGGAGCAAACCTCAGGCTTTCTCTACATATTGCAGCTAATACACTGTACTTACTTGACAATACCTTGCAAATCATGGTTACAGAATGCTTTGCAAGCCAATCTAAGTTTTTTCTCTGCATTGTAAAAATTTAAAGGAATAGTCTTCAAATCATTGCCATATAGGCAAAAAATTGAATAAAATCTTAAAACCTGTCTGGCTAAATGAACAGACAGGTAGAAAAACATGCTGTACAACTGTCACACTGTTAAAAGTAGTCATTCTCTTACCGCTTTTCATTAGGCAAGAAGCTGCATGTATTACATATTAAGCAGGAGTTTTTTAGACACTTATTTCTAGCATTTCAGGAATTTCAAAAAAATCCATTGTTACTATAATGTTATCAGTTCTCACTCAACTGAAGACAAAACCTTTAAAAGAAAACTGGCTGTGGCATGTGACATACACTCAAAACAAAACCAAGAGAGGCAAATGCTTCTGAAGGTCCTTCAGTATACCAAGTAACTAATTAAAACAGACCACGGTGAGAGTGGAAGGATGTTTCAGTTAATTTGTATTTGCAGAGTCACAGACATCATGAGGTCTTAACCCATATTTAGGGTTCAAAGGATAAGGACAGAGACCTCTGTGACTGTATCACTCCTCTAAGGTGTGCAGTACACACTGCCAGAGAGGCCAAAGCAAAAAAACATCCAACAGGGTACTCAGGACAGCTGTGCTCCCTTCTCTAAGCACAGTATCCTCTAGGCCTGCTCTGAGGACAGTCCAAGCTTAGTGATAAGCCCACTGTCCTGTACATCCCACACACACATAACCTCTCTCACAGCAGACACACACTGGGGTAGAAAGCCAACAAATTGCTTTTTCCCACCTTTTATTCCCCTCTCTTCTGAAAAGCACTAGGACCTACAGCAATACAAACAACACATCAACAAGAGACGCCAGACAGCCTAGGACTTGGTAGGTGCAGGTTTGAGCTCTGGTTTCTCAGAATGTGTGTGACCATCATTTTGTCACATTCAAACTGCACAATGGAAAATGACATGACGAGAGTCCTCAGGTAGCAGTTAGAGGAAGGTTCAGCCCTCCAGGTGTTCACTCTACCTCATCACAGCAGACTGCAGAAAGAGAATTCAAATGTACCTACTCCAGAGCTCTGGTAGGACCTGTATGGCCAGAGGGTATATGCACAGGCACGAGAGATCACATGCCACAGCACATCCTTGTCTCAAGAGTGGGCCTACAGCAGTGAGGGTCAACCACATGGCTCACCTGCACTTCTTAAGTGGTCGTAGAGGCAAAGGCTACCAAAGACAACTTATTAACAAAGCCTTAGCAAAAGCAATAACAAAATTATATCAAATATTGGTCTGAAAATAGGGCTGATCAGAACTATTCGAGCAGAGTATTTTTTATAATGACATAATTGCTAAACCCCTAGAAGTGTATGATGCCACCACCCCAATTTTGGCAGCTTTTCTGCCAGAGAACACAACGCAGATTCCTGTCAGAAGCCAACCAGATATGCCACTGCTTAAGAAGTAGCCACCTGAAAGACTCTGGTGTCATCAGGGCACAATGGTCTCCCAGACTCCTCCTCAGAAAACAGCAAAATCTTTACTCCCATCTGAGTCCAGTGGCATCTATGTTTCAACTTGAATGAGACTGGATGGCTGATTCTGAGGCTGCTTTAATAACTGATGCAGACTTTTGTTCATTAAGGCAGCTCTGTAACACTCTGTCACCACACAAGCTGTGCTACAAGTTTGCTTAGCTGGTAAGGTCCTTAATGTAAAGTAGAAGGACATGAACCTTACCGTTGGATGTCGTTTTAGTATTTATGTTATGAATAAATTGGATAAGGGATTTATTAACATTTAAGGCTATTAGGAAGAAAATTATGGAGATTATGTGGGAGAGAAGGAAAAAATGAAAAAATCTCACATCCTATAAATTCATAAGGATATTGCTGATTAAGAACATACAATGTCCAAATCAATGTTTTGAGTCCTCCAATTATTTTTAAATTAAGCACTGCACACTATTTGTAATCCGTGTGTTTCTCATAACTCTGCAGTTACATTTCAAATCCTACCGTGTTGCAAGTTTATGGCAGACGACACCAGTGTCTGTTATTACTTCACTCAGTCTCAGCTCAAGGTGGACCTTCCCCTGAAACACATCAGAAACACCATAAGAAAAGTTAGTTGTATGTATAGCCAGTCACACCATTCCAACATAAACTAAAGCAAGCCAGTTAGTGCAAGTAATTCCAAGAGAAGTATAAAGATTAAGTAACAGATGTGCAGCTAAGGTCTGTCAACTGCCAGAGAACCCCGATTAGTAGGCATTTAAGTAAATTTCCATGCATACTTCTCAGCGTTGTCTTACCTCTGTATGTTTTACTAATTGAGGGATATGGAGTATCACAAAAATGTTGTGTTGGAGCTTTATCTATATTTAGCATTTTAAATATTAAGCAAGACCATCATTGAAAAGATATCATGAAGTGCAAAGATATTATGAAGTGCATTATAAATTAACACCTATATGTTTTAAATATTATAAAAATGAAATCTATTAAACAATATAAATTGTGAGACAAGTATCAGTAAAACTATACTGAACAAACATAAAAACCCCCACAAAAAAAAATTTCAACCATGTTGAACACTATTAGACAGTCTGATTCCTTACCATCACATTAACTTTATTATGACTTGGACTAAGATATTATGCTCAAATGTGCTAAGAAAATAAAGGCAGTCCTGAATACCAACTGCATTCCTCTCAATAATTCCATTATATTTCAAAACATCAGCATCTACTTCCACTGTCAAAAACTCCACATCACTCTTACAGCATATATAACACAGTAAATGCAAAATACATTTTGTTACTGACCTATTCTGACATGTCAGCAGTACCAAATAAGCTTCTGCAAATCATCGTGGCCAAAATGGAGTCATTCACCTTCATAAACACCTCAGCTCCACCCTTTTTACTAAAATGCTAAAACCTACCCTGCTAGTTAGTCAGCACTCTAATGTGTGCACCATCTTTACCTCAATTCACACAAAGGTCTCTTGCCACACTTTCATAAGGTATTCCAGATTTAATCTTTCCTCTTTTTCCACATGACCAAAACTCCTATTTACAACAACCTCCTGCTCTATGAGTATGTCTATCCTACACAAACAGGGTGAGTGAAGATGAATCCCTGGCCCCAAGTTGTACCTATGCGGCTGAGATACATTCTCCTACAGAAGATTTGTCTGGACAAAAGCTGGTGTGGGCTGTCCAAACCACAGCTAGGAGTGCAGCAACAATCAAGTAGCATGGACACATAGAAGTTCAGTTCAAGCTCATTCCCTGGTCCTCTCAGGTTGGGCAGTATAAACACTAAACTCGATGCCTGAATACTTGTACTGAAGAAGCCTGTGAGAGATTCTGTTTCTTGCTGCTACAGCCGTTCTCTTCCCTTCCAGTGCATTCCCCTTCTCAGTGCCATTCTTTCTACACTTCCTTGCATGCACATTTCATGCTTTCCTTCCCCAAACCTCTATCACCTACTTACACCTTCCATATTCTGACTCGCCGACAGTTTTTCCCCATCAGAAGGCTAGAACATAGACCTTTCAAGTACACGTGGCAGATGATACTGGTCTTCATCCAGAAAACTAGGAAGACAACCTCTCCAATCTGTATAAAAGCCCATGGTTGCAGAGGCATCACAGCAGCTAGCTGGCATTTTGAACAGGGAACGACAAAAACATGTTCCTTAGTTTAAAAACAAGGATCCTGCCAGCTGTCTTTTGCCTCATTTTAAACAAAACAATTAAAACCCCCATACAATGCATAAACAGAATGCTTCTTCATAAAACAACTACATCAACAGGCAAAACAGCAGGATTCATCTGAATAAATTTAGTCCTGTGCAATGGCATTAGCTGGGTTTACAAAATACCAGGTAATTAATTTTTCAAATTTTTCAAACAAGACAGAAAGCTACAAAAAATTAGTATCATAAAATCAAAAGTTAACCTAATCAGCAAGAAGGCCAACCTATAATGGATTAAATGTACCACAGAAACAGGAAGTTGCCATGATCTTTATTGACAGTTTGTAAGAAAGAAATTCATATTCTTATTACTGAAAGAACTACTGTGACAATAACAAGAATCTCCAATTGTAGCAGATGTGCAGTTACAGACAGCACTCACAGGCAGGAAAGGTTAGGTGATGCAACAGGATGAAAAAAATACTCTGTCCCAGTTCTACAGCTGAAACAGTGCCCTGTTCCTGCTCAGACAGGATGCCTGCCAGAGATTGAGTTAGGGACTGAATCCAGGCTCAGCCCTGGACTTTAAGGCCATATAAAGCTTTTTTCCCTTCAGCACACCACAAAACCTCAGAAAAATCTGAAGGTTTGACAATTTTGAAGTAGAATGTAATAATTACTCAAAACATTTCAAAAGATATTTCAGGATGTTCCTAGGATAACCTTCTCATTTGGAAGGATAGGACCTTTTCAAGAAACAAGCTGAAGGAGCATCAATTCACCTGCTGAACACTTCCACAAACTCCAGCTGATATGAAGGATGGGTTCACAGGTTGTACATCCTTCTTAATCACCTCTAACATCATATAATGAGGCCACCCAGCTTCCATTTTTCAGTTACTGATTAAACAAGCCAAAAGTTGACTGCATTTCTTGTAGGGAAGTAGACAGTATTCAAAAGGAAACCAGTAACAAACAAAACTTTTGAAACTTCTCATAGAGGAAAAAACCAAACTATACTATGCTTGTTAAATATACCCTTTACTACACACAGTTATCTGAAAACCAAACTGAAGCTGATCATAGGTTTGCAAAGAAAAAAAAAAAGGCAGACTCAAGGTCCTGTGTTTATAGATACAGGAAAAGCCTGCCTCCAACTACCTCCTTTCTCCTTGAAACATAGCTGTGAGTTACTGTGGACTGAAACACACTGATATCACGAAAGATAGCTGGATCACAAAAACTCCTAAAAAAGGTAGTTGTCTACCATTAAACCTGCTGGACAAGAGGTTTGTGATCACCCACCCTTCTACTTCTCACTAGTCTACTCAATTTTGTTGGGAATTCTTCCCTCCGAGGTGGGAGTGCATCTTCATGGAAGCTTTCCAAACTTTAATCCATATAGGGACACTTTTCCCAACACAGCTCATCTCTACTCATGGCTCAGTAGTGTGGAAAGAGGGACTGTGACCCACTTTTGGCTCTCCACTTGTCATCCTGCTGGTGGAGAGTGACTGAAGGCAGTCTCACCCCAGCTCCTGGAGATGGAGGAGGAAAGAGATGTAACAGGGATGAGTTGTAGGAGAGGACTAGGCTTAAGAAGGTGACGTGAATCACAGCCCATTACTGACTAATACCAGCAAAAAATTTTTTTGGAATCTCAGATTTAGAGCTGGGATAGCCCTGGTGTGTTGGTTTGTTTTCTCTTGCCGCAAATTGTCTGGAGAAATGAGCTTTGGAAGACCTCAGCACTGCACACAGAGCATTCAAAACTAAGGAAGAACCTATGCTGTTGCTTTCTCCATCTTTCCAAATTTTATTTCAGGATACAGCAAATGTTATTGGACAAATCCTGTCTACTTTGAAATCCCCTTAGGCAACTCTCTGAGATGCCACTTTCTGGCACTGGTAAAGTTTAAAACCAAGCAAGAAAACAGAGCCAAACTCTAAGGGCTCACGAAATGCTGCTCTTGAAGGAGTGGGAGAGGAAAGACCAACGGTGCAACTACTGCTTTAGGTAAATCCAGCCCTGCAGTGTTATCAGGAGCCTCACATAAGGTCACAGCCTAACAGCATGTTTGAGAGCAGGAGGAAGAGTTTGTTTGCTGTCTAGATTTGCTGCTTGTAACAGCTGCTCCTTCCTTTAGCAGAGGGCAGCAGGCGGCTGGGAAAGGTCTAACGATCATGCTCCAGATCACAGCCTTCCTGCTGGGCCACAGTGCAGCACACAAGAAACTGGAACAAAACCCAGTCTATTGCTGAGGAAAGTGCAACAGCTCTAATGAACACTGCATGGATTCATAAATGATGCCTGCTTGCTCTCCATATGTGCAAGCTTGTCAGAATTGCTCAGCAACTGGCAAACAACTTCACATGGCACAATGTTAACTTTCCTGTTTCTCTAAAAGGACAATACAGCCATATGGTCAAAATCCTTGTAACTAATCATGTTTTCCTCTCAAATGCTTTGATGAGATACAATTTGTACACATTGTAAATGAAAGGGTTTCGTTTCCCCAGACAAATTGGGTTCTGCAGATGCAAAACGCAGCTACGCTACTTTAAAACCACATAAATACTGTTCAGCAGTAGGTGCTCCTTGCCACATGCCATTTACAGACTAGCTATTGAAGAGTAACAGACCACAACCTGAATGACAGTCTTAGCCCTTTGTGCTTTAAGTCTCAATACTGCACTCTCACATTCACATAGAGAGGAAGTCTTGCCACAAAGCAGGATCTAGTCAATAGCTGGTCTTTATCACAAACATTATTTGCCATTGCTGAGGCATGATTCAGTTGCCTGAAATAGTTTTGTCCGTAGGCATTTAGCCTTGAGAATATCTCCACTCTATCAAAACAGACATTTCATCTCTCTGCAAAACAACTAGAAGATAGAAACCTAAGAGTCACTGTTCATAAAACAGAGGGTAACACCCATTTATTTCCTGTTGCGGTGGAAAGCTGATACCAAACCTGGAAGCAGCTTCTTTTTACGATTTGCATGTACCTCTGCTTGCAGCAGGTTGTACAGAAGGCATCTGTGACTCATCTTTACACTGGAAGCAATTAAATACTTACACAAAGTTAGTAAACTTCAGGGTTGGACAGTGGGAATGCCATGTTCTTACCTACTCAACAGATAACGTTATTCTATCAATCACTGGAGTGAAACAGCCTTATACAGTTGGTTCCTAAAGACAATTCTCTCAACCTCGGGTATCTTCAAATGCATATCCTTAACTAACAATTAGCATCACAGCCATTGCAGTTCAACATGATTTGCTCTGCATATATAAAGAGCATTGATTTATACAGAACAGGATATGCCAGAGTCTGTAGAAACTTCCACAATATTATGAAGGTAGAGTCAAAAAAAAAAAAAAGAAACAAAAACCACTGTAACATGCTTCCAGCTTCCTTTGCAGTTCTGTGATAAACGTCTCTGTCACACAGGACTGAATGAAGAGGAGCTAATTCAAAAGCTTGTGGTGAAACCTTGGCTCTGAAGAATTCATAGCAAAACTCCTACCCTGGCAATGCCAAGATTTCATTCATGAAGCCTGACACTTGGGATACAGATTCTGAATTCAATGGGAAGGCGCTGACAAAGGAGGAAAGATTTTTTGGGGGAACACAGTGCTCTGGATAGATTCTTCTAGCTAATATACAGACAGCATTTCAGAGCCAGTAGTGACACACAGCACAACAAAAGAATCTTAGGTCTAGTCTCCAAACATACCTGGAAGTAATGTTTTCCACTAACAAAATCTAGTACACCACATAACATTCATATCAGACCATACTCAGGAACAGGCATGTTTAATTAACAATAGTCAAAGGCCTAGGTAGGCAAAATGCTAATGCGCTGAATGGAGGAAGAAGGGCTTCTCATGTCTGAAGAAAGTACTTAACATCAGTAAATCTTTTGCACAAAGCTTTGAGTACAGAAGGTTAAAATGTGAGACAATTTGCTTCCTCAGTGTTGGTTATCTGCCCTTTACATGCCTTTTATTTTTTTTTAAGTCGATAGCCAAATAGATATGTTTCAGACACATCAAAGTTCTTATGAGAAGGAAAGGGAAATGAGCAATTTTCAAGTTTTAGTCAGACTTTTTTTGCCTCAACAATGAGTTTTACATAAGACCTTGAGAGCATGACTGGCATTGGAAAAGCACTCTGTCATTTAATACTGAGAATTTAGTTGTAAGAGGACATGACCATTTCACATTTGTCAGTGCTGTGGAGGAAGTAACTCAAAGCACACTTGAAAAGAGGAACTTTTAAAACAAGAGCCTGCACAGGAAAACATGTCAGATTGATCTAATTCTCCTTGCATTTCTCCCCCTCTTTGGCATATACAGACTACATGGTTTGGAGTATGCTGGTGTATATTGATATTCATCAGAGTATCTCTGGATCTTTAACCACTCCACTGATTACATGCACACAAAGGGTATTTAGGTCACAAAGCTCAAATTTCACAAAACAGACTTAAACTAGGAAGTTACTGTGAAAAAAAAACGAAGGGGAAAACTACTCAAAAACAGGAAAGGCCTTTTAAAGACTGCATGTGCACTTGGGCTTAAATTCTGCTGAGAACACATGGACCACTGAGAGCATCTGTCATCTACAGCCCTAGGCAAATATCTGAATCAGCTACTGTTGGGTAAACTTCCTTCTGTGAACAAAAGGCAAACAATTCATGGATCAAAAGAGATGTACACACAACAGCACGGCAATTTTTGCTTCCCTATCTCAAAAAGCATGAGAATGCAAATACTGAAAGACAAATGACTAGTAGAAAAGAAACAGGTCTCACAGAAAGTGTGCAACATCATGCTCTTACTGACTTCAAAGAGCTTGGAAAGTTGTCTCCTGTTGTCCTAGTCCTCTTCTTCCAGCTGAAGCTGCCTGATGGTTCACAGTCTATTTTAATGCAAAAGTTAAACTATTTTCAGGAATGGCTTAATTGCTGTTTTATTTCTCACTGAAATTCTTGGGCTCTTCTACTGTCAGTCACTGAGTGTTTAGCTCTGGGCACAGTACCATCCCCACTGAGGAGGACATAGGCTCCCTCAGAAGACAGGATCTTAAAAGTCCTTAAACTAAATGTGCACAAACCTACCTGGTTATAGTTTCATACTTTCAGAACAAGTTTTCCAGTCTGGAAAATTAAGCCATAAATTATACATGAACAGCTGCTGTCAACTTTAATTCTGCACTCATATAATAAAACTTCCTGGTCACATTTAATGTTTTATTCTATATTTAAAAAGGAAATACTCAGATATTTTGTCATTTCATATTTGGATGCCAAACACAAACACAATTTCATAATTGGTTCTCCACAGAGCAGCTCAAACTTAGAGCACCTGGAGCACAACTGCTGTTTCATCACCCAGCTATATCTAAACAGGATTCAGGGTATAACACTGACAGGACTAGAGCAGACTATGCAATATGCAACTTCCAAACTAGTGAGTGCAAAACCAGTCAGTAAAATGTGGGGGCATTGATGAACCAACAGAATACAAGCCTGTCGACCTCAAGGGGCAGTTACAGTCCATTGCTGAACACACAGCGCTGGGCTCTGAAGGCTACTGTTGCCCAGTGAAGGGAAATTCAGAAGCACCTGATGATGCTGATTATTCCAATTAGGCAGGTTTGCAAGACCAAACAATGAACCGAAACCACAAAGGGCATGCAGGTGGTAATGCCTGATCTGCATCTGTGGGCTGAGCAGCTGCACAGTCCCACCTGTACTGCTCCAATGAGACTGAACAGCATCAGTGGTGCTGAGGTCACAGGCCTCTTAGCAGCACTTAGCCTGCACAGACAATGCCCTCATTTTTATCTCAAGGTGAGCAATCATGCCAGACTCCATTACTTGCTGTCAAGCAATAAATGGAGGTGGCATTAAACCATCTGTGTAGTCTGTTGACGTAGTCCTCCTGTTAGTAACATCCTTACCTGCAATAAAATTCATGAAGTCAATCTCACTCCTGACAATACAAAGCACCTTTATAAGACAGCAAGAATCAGCAATGTTGTAAAACCATAAAACTGAATTCAAAGTCTTGAGCTAAACACCTTGGAAATAATGTTTAATGAAGTTAAACAACATTTACACTTATATATTGATTTGTTTGAATATGAAGGAACTCATTCACACAAGTGAGATACAAACCATGTTGAACAAAATTTTAAATTCTACATATTAAATTTCAGATAGCTCAAAATATCAGGTTTTACATTGCAAATGTTATTGTCCATAATTTAAAATCAGTCTTTCTTTCTGTTCTGAAAAAAAAGAGGCTAAATATGTACCAGAATTGGGCCACAAGAACCCTGGCATCCAGTATCACTAATATTTCAACAATGCATTGTTTTTAAGCTGGTTTTGAATTTCTGGCTGTGCTGACTGGTCTCCTTAAAACCTGGGTATTTTCAGACTTTGCACACAGTAAAGTCGTACACAGTTTATCACTGTCACTCAGTTTCTTTAATATCGTGGCCTACTGAATTATAAAGAATTAGAAACCTGGTTTCTTTCTTAATTTTTTAATTCCTCACTCTGATTGTATGACCTCAAGCAAGTCAGATTCTTTCTGACATTTATTCTCACTGTATTCCAAGTGTGGGAGTGACAGTAGCTTACCTCAATACAGTGCTGTGATGCATAACTAAATAGCCGTGAAGTGCTCTACAACATGGAAAATAGTATTAAGGCTGACAAAAACGGAAGATGCATGAGTTCCTGGCACAAAGCTCAACGTTTAATCCACTAGATCATATGGCAAATGGGAACAACTGCTCGAATGATAAAACTTACAGTGTTAAAACTGCTACTGTACTACTAGTATTTGCACGATTCACTGCAAATTTCAATTTACTAAAAATTTGTTAAATTATTTTCCTTAAAATTGAATGAAAGCCAAGGAACTTTGCATAAATACTTACCATGAACACAAGTATTCCTTTTTTCTCTTATAAATGAAAAAGTGTTTAGAAAAACAACAGAGATACCACAAATGTAAAAAGATGCAAACAGAAAAATACTTAATTTGGCTATTTTCTCTTGCATAAGAATTCACACAAAATATTTACAAATCTGCTCCTGTTATTATGGAAAAACAAAGCCCTCTTGCAGACCCCTTAACACAAAGACCAAGGAACATTTAAGTAAATGGATAAAATCAGAGTACTCTTCGTACTTGCATTAGTTGTAATAAATGCTTATCATGGAGCCCAGGAACAGCTTTTAACAGTTGGGCTCTTGGAAAGATACAAACAGCGGAAGTGATAAACTGTACAAACAAACAGGGAACATGCTTTCCGGCAAATATTGTGCTCCTCATCCCTCCAAAAGCTAGAGCTGCCTGCACACCTTTCTGTTATGACTTCACAACTTACATTACCACCAGTGCTGTCCTAGAAAGCACCCTGGTCTAAAAAGCTTCCATAAGCTCATTCTGTGTAAATATCGTAACAAAATAAACAATGCAGAAGCTTATCCAAATATTGGCCTTCTTCAGCTGATAAATTACAAAGGGAAAGTTTTCTTATCCTACAGGAGATAAACACTAAATCTATTGTTCTAAAGACACTGTCATAAGAGGCTTTGGAGTAAGAAGACAGGGAAAACAGAGTAAACAGAACAGATCTCAAAGTTAAAAGGCTGTTAAAAGCCTTTCCATCACCAGTGACATTGAAATGTGGCATTAAAGAGGATCAATATTTTATAAGAGAAAGGCACAGATTGAACAGGCTGTCATGAGGCTTTTTTTGTATCACATGCACAATAGAGTATTATTTGTCTCTCCAAATAAAAAGAAAACCTAACACATTTACTTCATCACACATAACCACACTATATGTTGGAATGTCTGTGCATTTTAAGTGTTATTTTCCAACCTGGTATGTGCAGACCTGCATGCAGACTGAAAAGCCAAGACCCTGCGTCCAACCCTACCGCATGGCAGTACCTAAGCAACATTTCCCCTTGTGTTTATTTCAGCCTTTTGCACAGGTCAGACATTTGTGTCTGTCACCTTCTAAGCAAATATTTTGGTTCAAAAGTCATCTGCAATATATATTTACAGGGAAAATAAGGGGGGGTAAAGGAAAAAAAAAAAGAAAAAGGGGAAAAAAAGAAAAAATAAAGATAAAAAAAAAGAAAAATAACTAGCTTGGTATCTAAATGGAGCTGAAGCAACACAATTATAAGCACTCCCATTGTCTGGAACTTGGTCTAGGTATCTGGGAAGGAGTGTTTTTATGTCTAAGATGCACTTGTTGCAATTCCTGTGACAATGTGTCAAAACAATTATTTAAAACAGTACCTGAAGATACTATTTTCAGAATGGCTCCACTCCCTGAGGAATCAACAGTTATTTATAGGGCCTGAAGTTATTTGATACTTGAGATAAACACACCCCTCCTTGAATCAGTGACCCTGATAGTTCACATACTTTTAATTATTCCTGTAGGCAGAATCCTAACCCTCATTTATTTATGCACATTTGTAATTCATCCTACACTTATCACCAAAACCTACACCATACTAATGGGCAATACTTCCCTTTTGCAGAGAAGCAACACATCTGTCCTAGAGCTATGAAACCCATAAAGCTGCCATGACCTTGTTACAAACACTCCTTTGCCAAGGTATTTCCTTAACAATCTCACCTGTACTTCTGAATCAGCATCAACATGCTGGAGTTGAAACCAGGTGTCTCTGTTATGATACTTTTGAAGATCTTCTTTCTGTATAGCTACCTTTCCTGGAAATAAAACAAACCAGAAGCATAGTTTAAGACGTGCTGTAGCTCTCCCAAAGTATATTTCCATCAAAACCAAGTTTTACAACAATTATTTAAGGACTGTCCTTATCAAGAAAGGCTTTAGAGCAAGGCAAGATTTCTTTGGGGCATACTTCTTTACACAATACATAATAATGAGCACAATACTAATGATGGTTCAATTCTGATAAGCATCTTTTTGTACTTCATATTGTGAATGACTTCAAAATTCCTAACATCATACTTACCTAACAGAGTGAAACACTGGGCCCTGAGGACAAGTTTGTAAGTATGCTTATTACAAAAATGTCATTATTACTTCTTTGACATGCAATTAAACTTGTGGGAAGAAAGCCTTGGAAACTGTTGGAGAGAGATTTTTTGAGGCAGATGCCTATAACAATCCCAAAATAAAGTTCCATGCATGGGTTATTGCTAACAATATTTTAGAATGAGGCTTGTCACTATACAGTTTTGTAGGAGAAGGGCAACAACTAGAGATGTCAAGTCACAACAGATTCCCAGATCTGCACTTTGAAGCCCTGTTGACCTTCCTCCCTCACTGAAATCTTTAAGAGTTTGCATGCTGCAATCCAAAGCTACCCAAGTACTATCCCTGACTGTAGAGAGCAAAAAAACCAAAGCACCTGAAAACACTGTAGAGCTTTTACTCTCAGCATTTTTTACTACTCTTATCCCTATCAAAGTAGCTGTTTTCATAGTTAGGGTAACAGCAGCTGGTTCCATGCTGTGAACTAATGTACATGAATGCTAAGGACCAATATATATGTAAAGTGGAAACTTTTGTCTTGCCCAGTCTCTCTCAGGCATTATGCAAAACACTCTCTGAGGGGCAAGGAAACTTTTTCCAAGCATCTCTCTTTGTATACACAAAGCAGAGTGTGGCATGCCTGAGGAGCACATGATCCTCAGAAAGCAGCTTTGGGTTGGGTGGTTCCCCAGGCACTGAGCAAAGCAGTGTGTTCAAAATTAAAGAATCCAAGACAGTCAGAGGCATTGACAAGGCTCCAGAAAGATGGGGTTTGGCAATATGGTTTTGTAGCAGACTTTCACTGCTGCAGTGAGTTGCTCACGAAGAGTTTGCAACCACTGCTTTGCTACAGGAACACAGACTTCCTTGAACCAAATACTGTTGGATAACATTCACCAATGGGTACAGTCCTAGTGGGAAACAGACACCCAAGGCTCCCTAAATTGATGCAGTTTGACCAGACAATAGTAATACATTACCTCAGCAAATCTTAACAGAACACATTTACAAAGAAAATAAATTTTAAAAACAACAAACAAAAAAGCCTACACACAAAGCAAGACTAGGAAAATGGCAAACACAAAGTGTTTTCCTGTCTGAAATCTAAAAGCTTATGGAAGTCCCAGCAGCAAGTAATTACACAGCAGCATTCCCTCATTACTGCCTTTCGCTTTAGCTGTTGCTGGATGGCCTCACCCAGCCCTCCTGTTTGCTGGGCTGCTCCTCATACCGTGCTGCAGCTGCTTCTGCATTCTTCTGTCACCCCCGGGCTGCTGCAGTGACAGTCTCCAGACTTCCAGTCCCAGCTTCTGAAGTCCTCTGCCATCCTTCCACAGCTGCCCTCCACAGTACCCACCAGGGTTTCTGCTAGAGCTTCCACACAACTTCTGACCCATTACTCCCAAGTCTTGCTCATTCTGCACTCAGCAGTCTCCTACCCCTGCTTGTCCTTTGGAGATTACCAGATACATCTCCTAGCAAACATTTAACTAGAGATTAACATGGCAGATTCATTACCTGGCTCTTTATTGGATATGCAGAGCAAATGACTTCAAACTTCTTAGAAAAACAATAATTACATAACTCTACAAAATAACATGGCAAAAAAGGGTAAATAAGACATCTGAACTGCGCTGAACAGAAGACACCAAGTTATGCTGCTGAGAATCTATGTGATAATGGCTGTGTTTTTTCAAAGCTTCTACATCTATTCTCCAGCCACAATGGTTTGTGGGGAACTTAGTTTCTCTGAAACACTTTTAGAGGAATACATTTAAACGCATGACCTTCCAGTAATTGCTTTGGACCTCACTTGAAAATGCTTACTTTCACTGCTTGCTGTCCTGGCTGCACCCTTTAATCTCTTTCAGAAATCCTCCACCCGACTGCAGTGTTGCACACACCTTCCCTGCACCCTCACCTGCGATCAGTCTCATTCACAACCACCTCCCACACAAGGAGCGTCCCTGCAGAAAACTCACAGAGGGTTTCCCAATACCTGCAGCTGGCAAAAATTGTATGATCACTGCCCCCTTTTTCAACAGGGAGTTCCACTGCTCTCCGTCAAGGACAGCAGGATAACCCAGGTGGGTCTGACCACAAAGTCAGTACATAATTGCAGCACAGAGTGTTTGCAGGTAATGGCACACGCTCCTGCTCTGAGGGGGTTAATATGGTGTTACAACTGTTTTGATTAGGCAACTGTTTGAACAGCACTCTTTGCTCTGCACACAAGCAAGTCTTATTAATGACTGAAACTTATTGACTGGGCTGGCTACAATCCAGGGGGTTTCACTGCATACCAAAGGAGAAAAATCTACTAGGGGGGAGGAAAAAAAAAAAAAACACAAAGGGAGGGGGCAGTAGAAAAAGGCCTACACTTTGGCCACTCTAAACATAAAAAGATACACTACTGATGGGGCAGAATGTTTGATCTGCCCCAATTAGACAGTTCTCTGTGTATAGGAGTATCCCTCACAAATTCTATTATCAACTCTCCACCTACACCAGCCAAGTCTGTACATTCATCCAGCCCACATTCCTCCTCCCCATCACCAGACCAACGCTGAGCATGAGCAGGTCCTGCCCTACTCTACACAGTCACTGCTCTGCCACTGGCTGACCTACATCTGACCTGGCTCAAACAACTTCTAGGCTCACCAGAACTAGGTTAAATCTAGGCCAATAATCCCAAACTGTTGGCACCTGTCATTTGACCTGACACTACACAATAAAGACCTATAATTCTACTTGAAGATAAACCTGACACAAGAGGTTCAGAAAGGTTTACCACCACTCATTACAGGACGTTTTCCTCTTTGTGGTTTTCAGTGCGCTCCCAAACGTGAGCCCTGTTGTCATGTGCCCTTTCTCTAGACTTGGGTGGCTTCCAGACACTAAATCTTGCACCTGAGGCACCCAGGCACTCCTGCTGGTTTCATCAGAGCCATCCCAGGCTGCAGGGTCTGTCTGTTTAAGCCTTTTGTATGGGAGAAGGCAGGAAACAGCAGAGCACCATTCAACAGCATATGACGTAATTCCAAAACTTAGTTAAGTTACATTATGGAAAGTTGGATTCTCAGCAGTAAGACCACCAATGAAAGCATTATTCTCATCTGAACTAATTTCTTCCTGAAGCCTGACACTCACCAGGACCTCAGAACAGGGGAGGGAAGGAAAATCTCACACACTCCTGCACATTTCTCACCCACATGGCAGAAATTTCCCTATGTCCCCCCACTTCAGACTGAACAGATCTTCACTGGCACATTTAAATCCTAAGCCCTGTGTTCAAAACAAAGATCCAACACGCCACACCTGATCCCTTCCTTCTGTGATTCTCTGTTTAGGGAAAAAACAACATACCAATAACCTGTTATTTGAGCAGCCAGTTCAAGGACCAGTGAATTTATTACCTAGACCCCTGATGGTCTTCAGGATGCAAAATCCACTTTACAATTCCTGGTACAACTGATTTAAGAGTCTCCTACTTTTTCCACCCTGGCACTCTCTGTCTCTCAGCAAGCTGTACTGAAACTGTTGAGGAAATTGAGTGAATCTAAAAAACCCCAAACAATAAAAATAAACATTTTGGGGGAAGATAAGGGAATAAGAAATCAGTTTCAGGGGTCACATGTAGGTGGTGTTGGTATTTTTAACACACAAGTCGTTTCAACTGATCTGTTTTACAGCTTCCCCACTCAAGAGTGACATTAACACAGCTAGGGCACAGAAGACTACAGAGATCAATAATTTGGGCAGAGATACACAATAGGGAAGGTTAGGAATTTCTGGCTACACTGCTTGGGAAAGTGCCTGTGGAAGCACCGCACCCTCAGTGCCCAACCCTCACTGGCTTCAAAAACTTCCAACACAAGTAAATGCAGCCAATTAACTTGTTCCTGGACAAGCCTGTGCTTGTTAATTCAGGGTCAATGTCTCCATATAAAGACTAACAGAGCTGATAATTTGGCTCAGGCATTCTCCATCCATACACCACTACCTTCTGCCTGGATTACCTGTTGGTGGCAAAAGGCTTAGGCATTAGCTAAAGGATTAGATCCTACCTTTTAATAACAATTTGTCAGTGTGCAGCTGAGATACGTGAATATTTATGACAGATGCCAAACTAGTAGAAGATTACTGAAAAATAAGTCAAGGTAGCAATAGGAGCAGAGTCTGACATTTTAAAGAGGCAAAAGGCCCTATCTGAAAAGTGATCCAACAGTTATTTTACAGCAGCCTAAAACCAGAGCATTGCAGAAGCCCTTCTATCTTCTCTTTATCTTGGAATACCTGCACAGTGAAAACAACAGAACTTTGAATATTGCTGCCAAGTGAGCTAAAACAGTATAGTGTAATATTTTTTAATACAACATCCTCCACTAACAATGGCTGCAGTACAGTTAATTTATAGCAAAGGGTTATGTCTGAGTCACACATTAAAAGGCCCCAAACGGCTAATTAATTCAGTCTTCTTTCAGCTCTAAACAGAGACTACTTTGTCTCCTATATCCTGCAATATTAGGCAACAAGATAGCCTGGAAGCTAGTTCAGAAGTTGCTTCATGTTAGCATGTTAAGCGCACAGACACCCTGTATCACTGAATTAATTTAAAATCACTGATCTGAAGGTGTACAAATACAGTCCCTTTCAACAGCTGGAAAGACTAAGAACAAATCAGATTCGACTTATATCAACATTTTAGACTGTGAGAGCCTTATGAAACTTTAATTACCTTGAAACATGATGCACCACTGCTATTCCAGCCTAACCAAAATTTTATAATTATCCATATGAAAGGTTATTTCTCATCAAAGAAAAGGACAAACTTTGCAAGACAAAAAGGGCTACATGCCTACCTTCTTCAAGAACAGCAGAAATTCACTCACCTCTCCCATAATACAGAAAAAGATTGACACCAGCAAACTGCCTATTTGAGGATTACAAAGGTGAGGATGAGAATTAGGGCCAACATAAGGCTTCAGAGCCTTAGAAGCAGCAAAATGGCTCCTTACTGGCTCCTGTGCAATGCACCATGAAGCACAAGCACTATTAGACCATTTGCTAATATGGGTAAGAAATTAGTAGAAATAACGGCAGAACACTTCCAGCACAGCAGCAGTGCATCCTACACAGAGTACTGAGATATATGATATTCATGACCCCAGTTTTGTTTGGTTGGTTTTTTTAAACTGGTCCAAATATAGTAAGAATATCACCTATTAAATGCATTTTCCTCCATTGTGGGATTTATCTTGGATAATAAAGCGGAGAAAAGGAGGCTATGGATAAAACATAGATTCTATCCTTAGAAGTCACAAGCTGCAGCATTGCATTAATTATCCCTTATGAGGATTGTTTTGCTGGTCACAATCCTAAAGATTTCACCTGGCTTACATCACAATTTCTACTCTCCCTTCTTCTTAAAAAAAGCCCCAAAACCAAAATCCCCAAACAAACAAAAAAAGCCCTATCCAATGACACCTCTGGTATCAACTCTCTGCCAGTTACTCCACGGGTTCTTAAAATGTTCATACATTTGAGACACTGGGTATAGCCCATGTTTGGTTATAATGGGACAACAGTCCTAAACTCTTAGACTTGCAGTCATGGTTGTCTGCCTTAGTGTAAGGCACCAAGGTGCTTAGTTCAAGTAAGGCAAAAATCAGAGATTTCCTAATATCTGCTAGTGGTGAGAGGAGTCAAGTACTGCAGAAAATACAGAAAGCTCTGCTCAAACTATAATAGTCAGAGGTAAGTTGGGATGATGAATCTGTGCTGATACTCTACACGCAGACAATATTACCACCTGTCATTAGGTAAGGAGGAGGGCTGCAAAAAGAGACAGCTCAAGTTCTAGCACATTATGCTCAGCAGTTCCATTTATAACATGTGTACTTGTAGGACAAAGCAGGAAAAATACCACTTTTTGAAAGCTCCACTTTGTTTTCCCACTCTTGTGGCCGCCTGTTATGCTAAAGGGTATTCTGCGTGCATCTCAACAACTTATTCCATGCAGGAAGTATTTATTTTAGCCTCTCTATGCAACTGTAGAGAATTATCTCAGGATAATTCTAGTTTATAGCTTCTTGAGACTTGTCACTGTGGGACAGAGTCATCTGTTTCCTTTATTTCATTAGTAGCTATATTTATACCATACTAAGGAGCTACATTATTCCCATGTCATCCAACAACACATTACGGAAACAGTAAAAACCAAGTTGTGACTGCTGCCTAAGCCATGGTCAGGGTAGACGAAAGAGAGGAACACAATTTTCTCTTGAAATCTTGATTTCTGCTTCATGTATTAGATCTTTACTGCACTTAGCTAGCAACTAGCACAGTTCAACAGGGATGATTAATTTTTATTTTTTCTTTTAAATCAGTAAAATAACCAAAAGATGATGCTTCCACTGCATTTGGTAACAGTTACCTAATAACGGCAGATGGTTTGCTTAGATATTTGGTAATAAACGGTGGCAACTCTAATAACACACCTCCTCAGCTTTGGAAACAGCTACTAACAAAAGCAGAGATATCTCAAACATGCAAGCCTCAAAACAGCTTTCAGTTCCAAGGTGTTTTCACTCTGTCTCCAAGAGCTATGATCTGGTTTCATGGACTTTAGCCCAGAGTAGCTTAAGTTTACCTCCGAAGGCAAACTTGTTTTATTGCCTGACTTTCCTTTACCTCAACAAGTGTTAAGCAGGAAGACAATTATAACCCGATAGGATACAATGGCCATAAGAGTTTCAATATGTTGTAGAACACACCTAATAACCTCTATGAGGGTTAAGTTATAGTAAATGTAATTAACAGAACCACTCAATGGCTTCTCCCCAGTGGCTTTCTGCTCCTTCACTGAAAGGCTTCAGCCTTTCACATCTGTGTTTTATTCAGCACCATTCCATCCCCACCAGCATAGCAACCAATGCTCCACTCAAGAGGGGCACACCACAGACTTTCAGAGAAAAGTTCTCACTCTCCAGTGCAGTACCTTTTCCCCCTCAGAACTTCACACGGTGCATTTCGTTCTGTTCAGTTCCTGCTCGACACAGATGTTAGCAAGTCAGTTTCATGCATCTGTTACCAGAACAAATGAAGTGCTGGGGTGAAAAAAACCACACTGATTTAAATCAGGATAAATAATTGTGTACTTGTGACCTAAAGGGCAGATGATATTAACTAATCTCTCACCACAGCCTTAAGTGACTTGGTGTGGCACATTTCCTGTTTTTAAATCGATCTGTATATTTAAGGTCACAGCTTGGCAGCCTGAGCTGTTCATTACACACGTAGGAGAACACCAGCTGAGGGCATAGCACAGAGATGCTTTTCTTCACTAAATCTAGCCCAATTATTAAGGGTGTCACTTCATTGGCACACCTTGTTTCATTCAGCATGTCTAAAAAGCTGAGAAATATCAAAACAATCATTAAAGAACAAACACATTTGCCTGATGTAGCAGCACTACTACCCTGATATTCCTTCTGCTGCATCCAGCCAGAGGTATATTTTTTTTACCCTGTTATTTCTGATGGTGTACCAACTGGCAATTTTCCAAGTTAGCCCCATGTCCTCAATGTTTTAGTCATTTTAACACCTAGATGGAAATAGCTGTTCTACGTATTATACACACACGTGTCAGCAAATTGGGCTACTACTCCTAGTTGTTCATTCAGAAACAAACAAATCTAATTTTAAATTGCATCTACGATTACTTTCAGTAGCACTTTTCCTACTCAAAGCATCTCAACATACTATAAAAATCAGTACATAAACTCTAGCCAGTAACAGGCAAGAAAAACAATATCAATTAAACAACAAAAAGACTTGTTTACTTTCATAATAACTGTGTATTTGCTATATTTTATATGAAAAAACCCAACATTTCATATCCACTGAGCTCCACATTTTCTTCATTATATTTGCATTTCAACTGGCATCCAAAATTCTTCCAAGACACAGTTGTTCAAGAGTTGTTTTATTTAGCTAACAAAATCCTAGATGACTTAGCAATTACAATTAAGAAAATGCAAATGTAATAAACAAACATGCAAACTCCAAAGATATCTTTATCTGCACAATTCTCCCATCCTGTATGCCAAAACACTGCAGTATGTTCCAAAACATATCTGCTACACGTGTGTTCCAGATTCTGACTTTGGCTCTCCTCAGAAGTTTACGTCAGAGGTTTCAGGGGGTTCTTGTTTTTCATTTTCTTGCTCCCACATCTTCCGCTTTTGGTGGCTTAAGCATTCTCATCTGTCACACACACTGAGTTGCATTTCGGAAGTTTAAGAACTTACCATCACAAACTTACAGTTCATATTTGAATACATAAAACTGTGCCTACTCTGAGCTCCAGTCATCTTGGAAATCAGTATTACATCATCAAGAGAAAGTTCTGGAAATCCTAAACAGTGAATCAAAGAGAACTCTGCTAAGCACTCATCTTAGCTACTTGCCAAATTCTCGTAACTTTGACATATACTCTGTTCCATCTGTCTTGAAACCCCCACAAAGCTAGCCAAACAACCCACCCAAAGAGATGGTCAAACACACCAGATCACAAACAGGTAAATTCACAAGCTCAGTAACATATGGATGGAAGGCACAACACCCAACTCCCTTCTCTGAGAAATATCATTGTTGGTTGAACATGAGTAACCACATTTTCTTCAACAAAAGTGTCTCATAGTATAACAAGTGATCTCTGGAATGCAAACAAAGGGCCCCCCTAACTGCAGAATTTGGTGCTTCAGTGGAAAAGAGCTTGTTCCAGCACTACTCTGACCAAACTTTTTCAGTAGGGACCTCTTCCAAACCTTCCTTACTTAAGCCTCTTCAAGGAAAGGTTTGAGTCTTGAGACTGAGCTGACGATACACACAGAGCAGTTATTCCTTTTAAGTATTACAGACTTTGTTCCAATAAAAGAGCTCCCTTTCTCAAAAAAACTCCACTGTTGAGCTTTGCTGCTGACTCCCATTCAAGAGGAACTATTGAAAATAAGCACAGGCAGTTACTCCAAAGCACTGTTCTCTTTCCAGAACATTTGCCTCTGAAATGCTTTTTGAACCATGCCTGCGATAAGGAGGAAGGGGAACAGACAGAGGAAGAGGGGACAAAATTACTCCAATAGCCTAATACAGACTGTAAAATCTCAATGTAGACAGGTAACACCAGAGTTTTGATTTTTAGTACTACATCAACAATGACACCAAGCTGTGTGGTGTGGCTGACACTGGAGGGAAGGAATGGCATACAGGGGGACCTGGACAGGCTTGAGAGGTGGGACAGTGCAAACCTCAAAGTTCAACAAGACCAAGTACAAGGTCCGGAACCTGGGTCTGGGCAATCCCAAGCACAAATACATGCTGGGCATAGAATGGATTGAGAACAGCCCTGAAGTGAAAAGCTTAGAGGTGTTGGTGGACAAGAAGCTCAACATGACCCATGCAATGTGTACTTGAAGCCCAGAAAGTCAACTGTATCACGGGGCTGCATCAAAAGCAGCATGACGAGCAGGTCAAGGGATGTGATTCTGTCCCCTACTCTGCTCTCTTCACCTGGAGTACTGCATCCAGATCTGAGTCCCCCAACACAAGAAAAATGTGGGCCTGCTGGAACAAGTCTAGAGGAAGGCTACTAAGTTGACCACAGAGCTGGAGCACCTCTCCTATAAAGACAGGCTGAGATAGCTGGGGTTGTTCAGCCTGGAAAAGGCTTCAAGGAGATCTTCTAGCACTATTCTAGTAAAGGAGGCTGACAAGAGAGTTGGAGTGGGACTTCTTACAGGACATGTCAAGTGATAGGACAAGGGGGAATGGTCTTAAACTGAAAGAGGGGATGTTTAGAGTCAATATTAGGAAGGAATTCTTTACTGTGAGGGTGGTGAGGCACTGGAACAGATTGCCCAGAGAAGCTGTAGATGCCACTGGAAGAGTTCAGTGCCAAGCCGGATGAAGCTCTGAGCAACCTGGTTTAGTGCAGTGTCCACTTCACTGTTTCCACCAGAGGAGTTGAAACCAGATGACCTTTAGGGTCCTTTCTCACCTAGGCCATTCCATGATCCCATGATTGGTATGGTAACACACCAATTTGCCTACCTATGGATTCCGCAAAAGTTAAGACACACACTTAGGAAACATGGAGAAAATGAAACAATCTGCAGTTCACTATCTGAAATTTCATGTGTCTGACTTGTATTAAGTGTTCAGAGACCCTTGTTGCAAGAGAGGGAGTAAATAAAGCCCTGAGCCAGAAAAGTCCCAGTCCATGGACTGTCGATGGGTCACTGCAGCTGCTGAAAACTGGTGACACACAGATAAGATAATTTCAACAATGAAAAACTCATCAGCTGAAAGAAGGGAGGTGCTACTTTCACAGTCCAAGGGAATCTAGAATTTAGGGAGACCAAAAAGCTTCCCAAAAGCTCACTAAATAGTAAGAAACTGACTCCCTCCTGCCCAGGATGCCAGATGCTCTACACACGAGCTCACTTACGGACATAAAGAGAATGATGACCCACTTTCCCAGCTCATATGTAAAACAATAATTAAAGAAAAAACTTGTGACTGCATTATAAACTAAAGTAACATAAAGATACAGAGAGATCTGTACCACCACCCCATGCATTTTAACATAATACATTTTATAACAGTACACAAACTGCTGCTCAACATCAGACAACTTCCTTACTGTAAGTTCTGTCAAGACATACATCTCATTGGTAGCTACAGCCATGTTATACTAAAATTAGAAAAACAGTAATCATACATTACTTATTTCAAAGGAGATGAAAAACTGGAAAAAAACAAACCAAACTTTTCAAGTGACTTAAAGTGAAAACTGCTCCCCTCCATAACAACTAGGCTTTTACAAGGGTTTTATCCCTGAAGAGATAATAAATGGAGTGTCATGCAATCTGCAGCAGGTGAAATGCATAGCAAATAATATCTAGAAAAGCAGAAATCTTGCTGATGTCAAAGAGGCACTGGAAGTCTTAGAGCTATTCTGTAGGTGATAGTTTGCTCTGATACTCTCAACAAAATTCTGTCATCATCATACTGGAGGTACCTATGGCCAGGAGTTATTACTCTGCCTGTCATTAAGGTAGTCATAGTTTAACAATATTGCATGCAGGTAAGTGTAACAAGGCCTGGAAAACTGCAAGACTAAAGGCCATGTATTTCGGGGGAAAAAATTAAAAATTCAGTAATAAATGATTATATCAACATTTAAACAATGTTTTATTGACTATTTCAGTTAAACTGCAATCTACAGCTACTATCACAACAGACAGCATTTATCTCCCCAACTTTTTTATATGTAACATGTAATGCTGAAGACATTTTTGTCAACTGACAAAGGACAATACTGAGCAGTACCTACCATTGTCATCAGTAGTCCTCTCAAGATTCCTAACTCATATGAGCTAACAGAGAATTAAGCTGTAAAGAAAGTAATAATTTATGAACACATACCTATGATGGAATCCCTTCGAAAAACATCTCTGTCAAAAATATAAAATGACAGATGGCGAAAGGTCCGAGGAATTTCACAGTAAAAGTCTTCTCCATAGAAGGGGCTGAGTAAACAAAAAAACCAACATACACAAACACACACAAAAACAAAACAAAAAAAAAAAAAAAAAAAGGAAAATACATTAGTGTTGGCATGCTGGAGGAGCCAGTGTGTTTCTATTTCACACCCAGAACATCACTCTGGGCTGTGACAGTCTTTCCCACCAGTGAATGTGCACCTTCAAGCACTGTTCCACTTCGACTGTTCCTAATACCTTAAACGCCCATAGAACAAAACTTCTCAGTGTGCAAAAAAGATTATACTTCTTTCTATCTGGAAAACAAGTGTCCCTTAACAAAGGAGGCAGAGACCACGTTATGTGTTAACACACAGCGCCCTGAAGGGAAGAGAGACCCGGGCTACCACAGAATGCTTACAGTACACCATTAGACAGAGATCACAAAAGCATACACACAAACAGGATGAGCAAACTACAGCATGGTTCATGGCATGTATAAATAGATTTTTATTTTTTTTAAGCACTTAGTATAGTTAAAATAAAATGCCTATAGCCATTGCATCTTTTCCCATTCCCCGCAAAGTTTCTTATTTAAAGTCAGATTCAGTCAACTGATGGTAATTAAGTCTTGGAGCTGGCATCATGCTTGTTACCTTGTAGCACTGAGTATCTATTTTTGCATAGTGGAATTGTATAGAGCAAGTTTCTTTACAGTAAGACCAGATTTAAAAAAAGAAAGAAAAACAAAAAAAACCCAACCAAACAAAAACCCAAACCCAACAAACTATCTCAGCATGAAAAGCTCTTTAGGGACCTAAGTGGCTTTCTTTGTATCCCAACAATTTAAAGGGGGGGGGGAGGGCAAAAATAATTCAGAGACCAGACAGAAACCCTTTCGGTTCCTCTCTATTCAATTATATGTTTAAGGATTTACTCCTAAGAACTATAAGCATATATCAACATTATTTATTCATTGACAGTTCTACCATTTCACACAGACCTTTCATTCCAAGTCACTCATGCTTCAGTAGATCTAAACGAGTAGATGCAATTTGAGTCACATGGACACATACAGCAAGCACTGCAGGTGTAGACTTAAAAATAAATCTAATTCCAACAGGCCAAAAGCCAGTAAGTTTTTTCTTTCCCTCTTAAACACAGACATACTCATTATCTTGGTTAAGCTCAAAAACAAGATAGAATTGTGCTGTAGCTTTAACCATTACTAAAGGCTCTTTATGTTAGAAAATTAGATATGCAAAAATTATAACTAATTCCTTGGATTATCTTTAAAATTTTCAGAATTTTGTCAGAAAAGGTCATTCCCCTGGCTTCTTTCAGGATATTTTACATTACCATACATTTTTGCTTGTATTTCTGCCTACAGTAAAAATACACTCCCCCACAATTATCACATTCCCTGAAGAACTAGCTGACAAGTCTCCCTCAGAACACACAGGCACTGCAAATTAGCTAACCAGTCCCTGTTTGAAGGGAATATGCCACATTAATTTCATGAAATCCAGAGACATCACTCAACATTCAACAAGAACATTTTGTAAGTCACTGCTCCTCCAGCCACGTGGAAGAACACATACTGGATAAACAACAAAGCCACAGGTTAAACTTCAACCACTGAAGCAGTTTCCCATTCCTTCAAATAAATGCATCCATCCATAAGATATGAAAACCAGTGTGAGGCCCACTCAGTCATCCCTACTGGGAAGGCAGGCCAGGGAAATCCAACAGCTGGAAATGGCAGCTGGTTTGACTGTTTGTCCCAACTGCCCCATGCAATTCGGCACTCTTTGTTACGTCCTCTGTACCCATTCTACTCGTGAGGTTCTTTTTGGAATCAAGACTTCAGCAGCCACCACTTTAGGCACAAAATACCTTAAATCTTTGGGGTAAGCAGCTCCTACCAAACAGGGAGCTCTGTGGCTGTCCCAGCAGCCATGCTGGCAGCCCCAAGGGCCTCATTCTGTGCACATCACTTGGTGCAAGTTTTCACGCACAGGTTTAACCCAAGGGGGCTACACAAACGCATAAATATTGCCCAGCTAGCTAGTGCATTTTATATGCAAAACACTTTCATCATCCTGAGCTTTAATACTCTGCTCAGACATAAAATTGTCCTTTCTGCTGGAAGAACATGACAGATGAATTTACTCACTAATGACCTTAGAATGAAAAGATACTTAATGAACTGTGGATTATATATCCAATCCTCTATCAAGAATATGAGGGAAGCTTCAGCATACTGCAAGTCTAAAGGCAATATAAATACAACTGACTTATACTGGAGCATACTTCAAATCAGCTCAGCTGATTCTGGGGGAGGAGCAGGGAAAAGACCACAACTGGGGCCTTTGGCAAACCCCCTATTAATGTTTGTCACTGGTGGTGACCAGAGGCAGAAATCAGCCATGACCGCACCACATCAAAACAAACACAAGAGTCAGAAAAGCAGAGTGGACAACAGGAGGCACCCAGCCCAATGCATAGTCTCAGAAAGAAACTAATTAACAGAAGAAACACTATGAAGACCGACTTAGTCATGCAGTGACCATATCAGGCACAAGGCTTATAGGTCTGAGCCACTGACAAAAGAGAAGCTTTGTTCTGCTCTTGACTTTCCCCCTCTCAGATCTTGAACCCCTTGCAGATTTACAACCTCTCTTCACTCAGGTAACACCCCTGAGGTGCACTGGTTCTTAATTAATTTCAGCACAAGCATACTCACTCTGCACAGGGTCATTAGCCAGCAGAGTTTTAACTGTAAGGATACACATCAAGATAAATCCGATATGCCCCCCACCCCAATCCTGTGTAGCTCTGCAGAAACAGTAGCCTCTTTCTGAAGGAATCAAAAGCAACCACACAGATGTTTCCAGCTTCCACTTAAATGTGTGCTTTTTCTCCATGTATCTTTTCAGAACAGTACTAGCTTTGTCTCCCATCCAGACCTGAAGAGCAAGAGGTCGCAGCAGTCAAACCCCATGATTTATTTCCCAAGCTAACTTATCTTGAACAAGAGCCTCAGGCCTCCAGAATGGTTTTTCCAAAAGAACAGCTAAATCCCTCCCTCAGTGTCTCCTCTCTCCCAAAAGCCAGAATTAGTCTGATGGGGATTCAGCAAGTACTTTTATTTTGACATAGCAATTAATAAAAAGCAGCAGATCTGCCTACACAGCCCTCAGGAGTCTGACAACATCCTCCAAAACAAATACTGGAAATAGCCCGGCTGAAATCTTTCAGAACCGAGTGACTTCAGATTCGACTTACAGGTTTTGAGTGAAACTTTCCTTATGGATTAATCAACCCTACACTCAGGCAAAATTTTAATCATTCAAAGAGCAGGAAAAACGATGAGAGCTCCCTCCCCAACCTTGCACTGTAGGCTGCACATCAATACAATCACAAGGGAAGGGCATGGAAATGCCCAGTATTAATCTTCTGGACTTCCACTTAAGTGCTGAGACGTAACTGCTGAGAGCAGGAACTTGAATGGCCAAGAATAGTAGACCTCCATTGCAAATACAATTCATTTCCTTCCAAACTGAGTACCACTGCATTTTCAAACTCATCATCTTCAATAAAGACTACTAAGTTTAGAACTGCTTTACTAATTTCTTTTTAGTTTTGCCATCACAGCAACAAGAAGAGCAGTGGTGCAGGTATCGGTTTCTGTTCAGTTACAAAATAAGGCTTGTTTCTAAGTCATTGTCTCTTGTTTTCCTGATAGGATTAGAAACAGAGAAAGATCTGTACCAATTTTTAAATCCTTATTCAGAGCTTTCATGCACACAAGGGTCTGATTTTATAGCCCTCTATTCCACATACTCTCACTTCAAAACAATTTCTCATTTCTTTTCAGGTATATTCCCATCACTTTAATATGCTCTGAAGGAAGGAAGCCCTACCTCAGCCCTACCTCTTTTTCCACAAGAAGCACAGGACTCTCTTATTGCACAGCTTTTATACAATCTCTGCCACACACACTAACCAATCCCTCCTCAGGACACTTTCCCTAGGATGCTTCCACAGCTCTCAGCACAGAAGAGAGACAAACAAAACATAAAATCAAGCAGACACAAAAATATTGCAATGGACTTGAATCTTCAGGGGTACTCTCCCCTCACCAAAAACTTGCTTGTTCTGAATGTTCATGGGAGCAGAAATACGAAGAAACCAAAAAGATCCCTCTAGGTATTGTTTCGCTTACATACAGCTGTCCAGCTTTGAGTCCTTCTCATTTCAAGGTATCTATTTTTGCATCTCTTCTGATGTGTGTTTTGGCAATGCATATTTTCAGGAGGAGACAGAGGAGAAGAGAAACAAAAATTACTGTGTAGATCAAGTAGAATGAAAGGAAGTAAGGAAGGGAGCTCTTACTTCAAACATGAATGGGGACTTCTTTCTCTAGAAACGGTTCAAAATTTTTCACATTTACATGTTTTACTAAATTCCAGAGGCATACTTGCAACTTTAATTCTCTGTCTTTGGACATCTACTGAAACCATCACAAACAATATTAACAGAGATGAAGAGACTTCATAAAAAAAATGTCAGTGTAGAAACATTTCTTTAGTTTCAGGCTGTGTTGCAAAACCTTGTGCTTGTTTCTCAATACTTAGGATTCGCTAAAGCAGTTTTGTTTTTGTTTTGGCACCAGTACTTCAGTGGATGAAGTGAAGGAGTTGCATGATGAATAATAATGAAACCCTTCAAACCAGAATTCTTTGTGTATGGATTTTTTTTTTCCTAAACTGCTTTTGTGATTGAAAGTAAGAACTATTAACATGCCACAGACAACTCCACATCCTCTGACTATTTTAAAAGGTTTAGAAATACTGGATTCATCCTGCTGCATGAACTGAAAACCAGAGTTCACATCACCGTGTGAGCAGGAAGCAAAATCAGTCTGTACAAAGGAGCACACTTGTTTGTTTCCACTACTAAGGTTTTTCTACTCCTTGGCTAATACTTTTTATACTATGCTTTGCAGTGTATGTAAAAGGAGTGGGGTGGGGTAGAGAAAAGAAGGTTTATTCGAGGCAGAAACAGCAATCCAAATAAAATCTGAATGCACTTCAGTCTCCCACTAGACACAGAACTAGAAGACAACAGGCAAATAAGACAGGCTCTGTAAAAGCCGAAGTTGGTAGATGTCATATGGTAGCTTCCTTATACAATTCATTAAGAATAACTAATATTATATTTGAAGCACAGATTTGGCAGAGGGTATGCTGTAGGAAGTATACGGCACAGGAGGCAACATCTAAATCCAAACATATCACTTATGCCCACTGTTAGAGTGTTGCCTGCAGTATTCCAGACATCCACCAAACCTAAGCATAATTTTTCTCATGTCACTGGGCAGAGGCACCCAAATGAACAGTGCTGTGTTACAGTCACAGCCAGCACTACTACACAGAGAGAAAAAGAAAGCAGTGTCTATTTTCTCAGTCCTATGCTCAGAAGAGACAGACAGACACACAGGCTATAGTTATCAACCTCACTTGACAGTTGCTGGTTTGGCTCAATGAGGCTTACAAGGATTATGATGAATTGAAGTAGCAGCCGTTTGGCCCGTGGTCACCTCCCAAAATATTCTGTAAGACGACACACACAAACAGCAGAAGTCACATTACAGCTGCATTGACTGTTTTTTTCCCCTCATCACTCAAAGCAGTCTACAACACCAACAATTGTTACTCACATGGGTGGCTTTTCGTGTGGATAAACGCTCTCATTCATAAGCCCTGTCTTGGGTCTCAAGGTTCACTTCATTCTCCTCCTTCCATTAAGTCTTGCTTCTCATACTGGCACCCTTCCCAGCTATGTTACTTCCCTACACAACCATGCAGTCCTTGGCTTCAATAATATTCCTGACCAGGCTGAAGCTGTGCCCATACCCATCTTAAATTTTCTCCCTAAAGGCTTGGGTTGTTTCATAATTGAAGTTCACAGTTAGGAATTCAAGACACAGTTAGATGCAGTCAAGTGCAGAAGACAGCAGACCCTGGGAACATGCAGGAGAGAAGCTGCAGAACAGAACACACTACAGCATCCACCTCAAGGCCTCTTTGCTCAAGGCCACCAGTCTGGGGAAAGCTGTTATTTCAAGGAGGTGAGCTGGCAATGTAAGAATGTAGAAGCAGCTAACAGAGCTAACTCAGATGCAACAGCTAATTTTGGCAACACTCCAACTAAGGGAAACAACTTTGTGTTTAAAATTTGAGAAGTGGCCTGTGTCCAAGATGTTATCAGAATATGAGAAGCTAAAGCTATGCAGCCACGAACTCCAAACATAGGGGAAAAAAGGGTTTAAGCAAGGCTAGAATTAGAAAATAACAACATTAAATATGGCGGTAGAATAACTCAGAGGAATTTCTGAGAGCTACTGGTTGAATTTGTTACCTGATCTAATTCCAAAACAGACAGAGCAACCACTTGTTAAAGAGAACACAGCTTTAACTATGAATTAACAGTACATTTCACTGCACACTCAGAAGCACAGTGCAGACTTGTAGTTCTCACTGTTATGATCACCAGAGACTAGAAAAAAAGAAAAAAAAAAGACTGGGTGGGGGGTGGGGAAAGTGCCTTTGGCTTCATTTACTGGTTCATTCAGGCTTTGATCACTATGTTTAGCACGTGAAAAATTCCTCAGTGAAATAGTGGCAAACTAAATAATCACAGACTCAAGATGCTTGGCTCATCTCTTTACAGCACACAGTCAGCCATCTGATTCTTAGTGTACAACAGTTTTTGCCTTTATTCATATCCTTGAAACAAATTTAGAGATGTCACATTCCTTCCATTCTTCACCTATGATCTGAGAAGCTGCCTTGATTTCCTGTTGCAGCTGACACTGCCCTTTAAGTGAATGGACACATTTGAAGCAAACAGCAAAGGCAAAGTCAGTCTTGACACCAAAAAGACAAGAAAGTTCATCCTCAGGGAAGATCTGTAGCTAGTAAACACTCCTGGATGGTGGAGCCTGAAGTGGGGAAAGCTACTAAGGGGGGGAGATAAGTAGTTGATTCAGCAAAGGAAATTAATAGGCAAAATTTTTGTCAGGCTGTCTATCTGCAGCTAAAACTAAAGAAGAGTCATTATCACATGTTTGTTAGGACAAAGTACATGAATCTCTTCACATACGTCTTTGCTAGGTTGTATGGAATGAATCCAATTCTATTCAGTGCATTTGTGGATGATGGTAACATAAATATTGAATGACAAATAAAAAACAGAGAAGCATATTAAATCCTGGCTCTAACTGACCTCTCCCTCATATCTTATGACTCGCATGTGACCTTCTTAGAATTTAATGAAAGCTTGTGCCAAGAAGTTTACAAAAGCAGTGCTGCTTGAAGAGTTCAAGATTCCCTTCCTGAGAACCTGGATTACTTGCTCTGACCAACCCACACATTCACTACGCTTGTCCAAAGATCCCCAGAGAAGAGGGATGACTCTGAACTGCCCTGCTCTGTGGTTTCATAGAAAGACTTGACCATGTGGTAACTAACTCTTAACTTCTTTCAGTCAGACACTACCAAGTTATCACAGCAACCCTCCAACTCCTCCAACAAAGGCAGCAGTTGCCACCATCCAGTTCAACAGCAGACAACGGAGGCTGGATAACAGGAAAGACTTAAGTTCCATATTGTGATTTATGAGTCCCACCTGACTGCTAAACAGATGAGGTAAGATTCACCATGCTGGCTGCTCTCAGTTTTTGAGATGCAAACTTAGATAAAAGGGCACCAGGCTCACAGAGGTTCTCTTCAGAGCACTGGTAAGAGCACTTCAGTGGACAAGACACACTGGTTCAGTTCTTTTGAGTTCTGAATTGTTGCATTGTTGATTAAAAAAGTTACTGCTCTCAGCTGTCTTCTCTTGTCTCTGCCATAGCCTAATGAAAAAAGAAAATCTGTTGCAGAAGATTAGGACAGAGCTCAGGGAGGCAACTTCTTACACTGTCCCAGTATAAAACACAGGAGATGATGAGTCAGAGTCTGAAGGCTCAGTGACAGAGCAAGCCAGAATTGGACATTTATTCAAATTCCTCTGGGAAGGAGAGATAACTGGTTCCTCTACCCCGTTTTCCAGCTCTACTTAATCTTTACACCAGGAGAAAGCCTACATGGAAAAATACACGTTCGTGTAATGCTTAATAGAAGGCTAATGAAGCTCAACTGAGTAGAAACAAAAGGAAGGGAAAAAAAGGCAAGAAGTCCTTGAATTCCCAAATACACAAAACAGTGTTTCAGTGTGACTTTAATTACAAGCCTTTTCATGCTGTTGACAAACTTACTTTATGCAGAAATGCTGCAAAAAATAGGCTTCTTTGGGACAAATCTGAATGAGAAGACATCATTCCAGAATCAATAGTGCTAGGGTTGCATATGAAAGGCCTCATAATTTGAATTTTTACACAGAGCACGTTATTTTCCATAGACTACATGAAAATAAATTTTTTACCTTATTGGAAGACGGGGGAGTTACCAGTATGAGTGAAAACACAGGCAATTCTTAAAACTTTATAGCAAGCCAGCCCTGTGTCAGACAAGAAGTGATAGGAAGCAGAAAACAGTCATGAACAACAGATCAAAGCCAGTTGTTCTCCCCTTCAAAACAGGGGAGAGCTGTGTCAAGCTGTGTCACCCACTTCAGTGCCAGCCACACGAATCTCCAGGCAGCATTCAATTATCTCAATCAAGCATTTGGAGCTGGGATGTGAAGCTGGGCCAAGTATCTCATATCATAGCAGTGATACCTCAGAAAAAGGGACCCAGCACATGATTCACTATTACACTGGCAAGTACCTAGCAAAGAAGCACCATGAGAGCAGGTATTCCTCTCCTGCATACAAATTACACAGGCCTTAGGGCACATAAGCCTCGCCTGCCCTGTCATTCACTCAATGTGTTGAATCAATTTGCAAACAAGCATTAAAGAATGTAACAGCATGACTGGCTCCTCAGCTATGTGCTCATCTCAGAATCCTACAAAAAACAATAGGTGACTGCAGAAGGGTCCAAAATAATCTGAAAAGCATCTTCTGGAAGCCTATGTATGCACTTGTTTTAATAGATATAAACACAGTCATGAAAGATAAAGAAGTTGAGCGTGCCTCACTAGGTAAGAGCAATTCCTATCCACGTGCTGGGAAGACACCCCAGATGTATTCGGGATTTTAGTCTGCTTTCTTTTATGCAACAGGAAAACAGAGAAACACTTATATGGCTAAATGCAAAATTGAGTTTACATCAGTATCTGTATCAGTGTAAGTGGATTGAAAGACTGTGAAGAAGCAAGTTTCCCAAAAACAGTATTTGAAAATAGAAGCTTGAAAAGGGAGAAGGTAGGCTCCCACTGAAGACTGAATTCACCAGCAGAAGAAAGAATGACCAAGAAGATGATCTTCAGTCAACCCTTAGATCAAAGAAAATAGGTCCATAATGGGATTCTGAGAGGTCATCTGGTCCACCACCATTTCAAAGCTGGAAGAACCCCATTATTTAGTTGGGAGTGAAACCTATTAAAAGCCATCAGCAATAAATACAGAAAAACCAAGGCAACCTACTCCAGTGCTTCAGAATCTTTAACAACAGGAAGATTTTCCTTCACAACAAACTTTAACCTCTTCCTTCCCCATTGAAATTTGAGTTCATTATTACTTACAATATCCATACTGAACACATAAATCAGTTTCCTCTCTCAATTTTTTTTTTTTGTAGGGGGGTTGCTTGGCTTTTCTAGTTTTGTTTAATTTACATACTTATGTCCACTCTCATCCCTCTTCTCTAGGCTAAACAATTCCAAATCAATTATATTTTCCAGACCCCTGATTACTGTGTTGCTCTCCTCTGAATTCACCTCAATTAACAAAAGGCACTTAACTCCCCAGGAAACCAGAAACCTTCCAGTGCTGCACAGCCTCAGTGTACCTCTCCAGCTTTATCATGATATCTAAAGACAGACAGAATTTTTCCCTCTGAAAGAATTACACTTGTCGCTTATTTCTCCTACCAAGAGCTTACTTTTTCAACAGAAAAACACTTGGATTAGTTTAGGAAAACGAAATCAACTATTCTCACACATCCTTACTTCCCAACCTCCAATTCCCTGCAAAGCACTAATGATCATCCAGAAAGAAGCCACCCAGAAATGAATTTGTATGAGTTACAAAATCACTTTTAGAGAAACAACTGGTTCAAGGACAATAGGTTTAGGGACACTACATGCCAGCTATGGGGGTGAGGAGGAAGGCATGCAGATCAGTTTTTGCTTTTTGTTAATATAGTATACTACAAACGGGAAAGCATTAGCATCAGCATTCAAAAACACTGTGTTTAACCAATTTAAATGCCTCAAACAAAAATCTTCTTTAAAAAACCCAGAATGTAAGATGAGGGATAAATGCTTAAAGATGACAAAAATTTATGTGAAAGAACAATTAAAGAGACTTAGCGAAATAAATCCCACTCGCATTCTTGAATGTGTCAGGTACTTCTGATGGCTTGGGAGTAAGGTCTAGAGCTACTTCATGAAGTAAATTATTTGCAATAACAAGACAAATAGCAAACTCCTAATGTATTACACAAACTGGGAAAAGAGTGAGAGTTATCTCTTAAGAAGGAAGTTATAAACTTGACTGTTTCTTGCTGCTACTTTCCCCTCCACTCAAAAAAAAAGCTTTGGTTACCAAAATATACATATATTTCTAAACAGTACTTTAAAATATTTATATATTTAAATATTTATTAAAATTATATCTTTAAATATTTTTTGTTTAATATTTCTAGGGATTTCCAGGAGAAAGTGCCTTAACTTTATTACATGCTTCTCATTCTGTTTCATTCAACATTTGACTTCTGCAATCTCACAGGAAGTGTCCAAAATAATCAGGCATCTCATGCTCAAACCTCTCCTTTCAGCTGTAACCTCATGATAGGAAAAAAAATAAAAACCTTAACTCTCCCCATTAGGGTAGACAGACCAATGCAAAGCTCTAAGCATAGACAGATGCAAAATAGAGTTCAGTACTCCTTCTAAGTTGAGATTTTAAAAGCTTGGGGAAGTTAAATACTGCTGAAAGAAATAACTGCTGGTTGTAGACTGTTAGGAGAAGAGTTAATATGGGTTGCCTTGGTGAAGACATCTTCCCCTAAATACAGATAGGAATTATTACTAGGTCCACCACTAGTGTTCTTAAAAGTGGAAGAAGGATCATATTCATTCTCTCTTCTCCCCCCAAGAAAGTATCTTTGAAACATTAAACAAACACAGTAAGCAGAGAATGAGAAGATTTAACAGAACATTCATATATGTATTTATTACCATAATGACTTCTCCACTATTTTGGTCCTGAAAACCTCCTCCTGGTCCAGGTTTACAGTACAGTAGCAATCTCTCATCTTGTTTGGCCCTGGATATGTGGGAAGATTTTTAGCTTCACCTAAAGAATGAAAAAAGAACAATTATATATTAAAACATTAGCCATACATTAGCCATCTGTCAACTAACACAGTGTCAGCAACACAGCTAAAGTGAAGTATTATGTTGTATTTTCCTTCTCAAATGTGAAGTCCCTATTAAACTTTGCAGCAGTGTTCTGTTTCCAAGGCAGTAGCTCCTGACAGTCACTGAGTTTAGAGCTCAGCAACAGCAAGCAACAACTCAACCATCTGTTGCATCTAATTTGTTCATATGTATTTGGATGCACCCTGCTTCCTTCCACACTTGTGTCCAGGTTTTGATCAGTGTTCCTGTAAAGTATCAGAACACCATACCACAGGGTAATCAAAAGCTTTTCAGTACAGCCCACTGATTTTATCCTAAAGACATGACCAGAACAGACCAAATGAGGACTGACCCCCACCTCCACCACTCTCCACAGATGGAGAGATGGAAAATAGTCACTTTAGTTATAGCCAACAGCCTTAGATCACAAGCTGGACTTCAAAATACTCTGATGGGATAACGAGCGCTTAACGAAGCTGCCTAAGGTCCTTGCACAAAGGTACCATGCAAATCATGAATATACTTAATAATAAACATTTATTTTAAAACTGCAGCAAGAACTAAGTATGTATCCTATATTTAACAACGACAACAACAAAAGAGACAGGATTGAGGAACTAAGGGTAACCAAGGGCCTACAAAACACAAGAGTATGAAACAATAATAAAATCACAATTTCCCCCTCTACATATCCATTAATAACCAAAGCTGAGCACTAAATTTCTTTGGCCAACTGGTAAAATCAAAACTCTTACAAGAGGAAACGGGGCAATGACCCTCACAGTTTTGCTAAAGCACCTTGTAGATGAGTGAGTTAATTCTAAAGACAAAACTCGGAAGAAGTAAATACAAGTCTAGAATGCACATGGTCTTATTTACCATCACTTCTCCAGTGCCCGGAGATTATTAGCACATACCTTGGGAACTAGATCATTCTCTCCGGGTAAAAATGCAAGGAATAAAACTAAAACTGCACAGGCCAAGGGAACACAGGTTTGTCTGCCAGTACAAAAGGAAACTCTAAACGACAGTAACAAATGTAACTTTTTATTGGATGTCTGCAGCTCAGCTTAAGTGCACTTTACTAGACACACGCTTTCCCAGTCTCCAGCTCCCAAATAGCTTTATACTATTAACAGAATCACCTTGCTTTTTTCAACCTTATCTTCAGGAAAGACTATTTTTTCCTTTCTGCAGATTTGTTCAAGAGCAATCTGATGCGTGTAAATACTGAAGATCTATAGCAAGGAAAGACTAAGCCAACCCGCAACCTCAGTCTTTAAAGAAAAAGCACAAAGTGGCACAGGACTGCATGTTTTCCTGCCTGTGATCTCTTTCTGGCACTCTGTTCACACACTTTTGCCAGCTCATTCATGGCATGCCCTTGGACACATCACACACCCACACTTCTCACAAATAGCTTGTATATGGGTGACCATACACATGTACATTTTCCAAAGCTCACCATGAAGCTTGTATAAAGAGGGACTAGAAGGGGACTTGAAACTCTTCCTTCAGACATTAATGCCTTGCGCTTCAGAGTTCTTCTAACAAAGTTTGTTCTCTCAGCTAAGCTGACACAAATTGATAGCGTTCTTCCCACTTCCTTCAGAGTTGTGAGACATTGCATAAAAAAAAAGCTGTCTCCACTGTAATTCGAAGGTGTGACTGGAACATCTGTTGGCGTGCCCAGCATGGCTTTAAACGAAGCTGCAGTGTTAGCAATAGTTAAATGCAGCAGCTCTAGACAAAAATATACTGAAGATTATTGATGGCTTGCTCAGTCTGCATTAAAGCCTATCCTGCCATAATAAACCTTAAAGTTCTACTCTTCCGAGTTCAGGAAAGTTACAAATCAAATGCACCACTCTCACACAGATATCCAATTTTGTCTCCTCTCCCCAGGCCCCAAGCAATCAAATTTCTCTGAAGTTTTTCTAACACTGAAGTCACATGAAACCAGCCTCTTTTCTGGATAACTGGGTAAAGTTCCCCAAAGAGAGAGGGTGTCAACAGGAAGTGTTTCAATAGCAGAACAATAAGGAAATCTTGCTCTCGGCCTGGAAAACTATTCTCACAGTTTTTTCAAGAGAAAGGGACAAAATTTTCAAGCTCAGAATTAAACCAAAAAAACCACACATCTTCCCTTTTTCTGTATTCTTCCACTTCCTACTTCAAGATGAACGGACACACATGAAACCAAATCCAGATTTTGTCATCTTGATTTCCAGTTTTTTGATTGCACAACATTCACGTAAGTGCTTAAAGGTTATATCAGAGCACTGTGCAAGAACTGCATTTTGAAAAACAAGTTCTCCTCTTTGTTAAACGACTTACAGTAAGAAAGCCCACAATATTGAAACCTAAATGCAACGTGAAGGGAGGCACCCATTTAGCACCACCAGAAAATGCAGAAAATGCCTGCACAGTCTGTATAGCAAATTAAAGCTCACCACCATCACAATGTTCCAAAGTGGGGAACAGAGGGAAGATAGAGGGGAAAGACATTTACAGTAATTTCTTTCTTCAAACTGGAAAAAGACCCTGAAAAACCACTGAGACTAGAACAAGGGATTAATTGACCAACCCAATATATTAATCATGTTACTGACTTGAGTAGAAGCTTACACAATAAAAAAAATACTGTTTCTTGCTGACACTGGCAGCAGCCAATGGCTGTTTAGAGTCCTCCAGCACTGAGCAGCAGAGAAAGAAAAATCTGACAAGCTTTCAAGTACAGCTAAAGACTCAACTCTCCAGCCAGACATTTTATGTCAACAAATGCGATCTCTGTGAGAGCTTCAGTTGCTCTTTAGATTCCTCCAAGACAAAAAAGTTCCCTCTGTAGCTTCGTCTACAATGAAGCTGAACAATTTAATCTGTATTTTTGTGGTTCTGCTACTACTGAAATGGAAAAAAAAAGAAAGCCCAGAATACATGATACAGTCATGCACCATTTTTATTTTCTCAACAACCAGAGCTGATGAGATCAGTTATTCTGGGCAAGAATTCAATCACTTAACCTATCTGCATAGAAGACACATCTTCATCTATTGTAGTTTCAAAAGCCAGTTTTTTTCCCCACTCTTCGTATTTGTGAAGTACCTATATGCTAGAAAACTTAGGGCTTGCAGATGAAAGGTCAATACACTTGCTTTCAAAACCTTCAGTTTTCCACTTCCACTAAGAAGAAATGGAATGGTTCTTAAGGTGTCCAAGACCCTGACAACTCAGAATACACAAGCACTTTGTTTTGGAGCATAAGGCTTCATTTGGAGACACAGTAGCAGAATAATCTGTTTAAGTTTGCAATAGCTTTTCTCTCTATCCCTGCACTTCTAACATACGTGGGTCCTAATTTAACTGTGTGACGAACTCTATTTAGCACTAAGTACTTAAACCTAGCAAAGCTGATTTCAGCTATGGAAAAATTAACATTAGGTATTTTGGACAGGTCTTTAAAAAATAGACTATACAATTCTGAATACGTCAGTGGCTTGCTATCTCCTCCCCATGAACACTAAGCTACTACAGCTCAAAAACAGACTACCATGGCAGCACAGATAGCTTGAGCTAGGCACAGGGAAAAGCTGGAAAAAGGGAAAGGAAAAACTCAAAACCATATTCATCTTCCTTGTTCTTTCCAATGTTGCATATTCCTGCCTGGCTGAAACACTGGCAACTAAAGGGAAGCAAGATAGAAGGGCTCTCCTGCAAATATAGCAGGGAAGGGCACTCCTTAAACTCTTGGGAGCATAACTTTTAAGAAGAAAAGAAATTTTGAGGGTGCTTTCGGGAATAAAGTAATATACATACATTTTCTTAAGGTTTTGACACTTAAAATTTTTTAAGCATTTAGTATTTTAAATTGAATTTATATACTTGCCATTGTGCCAGCTTTGCTTTTTGACATATTTCCCCAAATGCAACTTTCTGAAAAGCATACAAGGCATCACAGTCAGGTATTCCCTTCTACCTTTTGGAACAAAATTTCCTGCTCTTGTCCTGCTAAGTACTCGGTCACCAGCACAGATCTGTCAATTGGAATGCATTAAGGAGGATTTTTGTAGTGTGTCAACAAATTTATCTTGCTGTTTTTTAGCAGCAGCAGATTTGATTTTATCAAGATGGCATGAGAGAACCATTTCCCAAACTATTTCAGAAAACAAGCAAGCAAACAAAAATTGAATAAACCCAATAAAAGCACCTGAGCTTTCAATCCCACAGCATTTGACTTCAAGAAGCATGCTGATAGACTTGAGTACAGAAACAAAATACCCAAGATCTGAAAAGGGCAAACCAACAACAATCCACTTTGTTTCTGCTACATTGAGGAAAACACTCTCCAAAGAGGCTTGCAGGGAAGCACATCAAGAACAAAAACAGAACAGGGATGTATGTCAAGAATGAGGAGCGTCTCCTATTCTCCTTTAAGCTCTCTATCTCAACAGAGATGCTGGAAATCTGGAAAAATTATCTCAAGCACTCCTTTCAGTTCTCTTTCCTCTGAAAAGCATTATTCTTCAACATTCACAGATCAAGCAAAAACAGAAAAACGAAAATGTGTGAACACACAGAGCTCTGATTCTCTATCATAATTTATGCTTTAAAATGTCCTCACACAGAAAATCCAGATTATATGTAATATATCAAGATACCAGCAAGTTTCTAATTAATACTTAATTTTACTTAAAACAGAAATATACCACTCAGTGTCAATTAAAACATACAGAAATACCTAGAATTCTGTGTCTATACATGAATTTAAAAAGAAACATGAACAATTGCAATAATGTTGAATGCTGAGAAAGAGGTTCGTATTCTTGCAAATGAAAGATCATCTTTTTTTGGGTGAGGTAGAGATAAGGGGAGAGATGTGACTGCAATACCTCAGGAGGGACATATTGAGAAAGTAATCCCCTTCAATATTAAAACGGTCATAGTTAGAAAACTTCCATTCATATTAGAAAGCAATTTTATTATTGAAAAGCCAATATTATAATTACCTGAAATTTATACGGTTACATTTGTATATAATTCCTATATGTAGATATACTATGTGTACCTCTCAAAAAGAAAAAATTCCGTTTATTTCTGCCTTTCCAAATAGGAAATAGCCATAAAAATAAATAAATTATAAAAGTGAAGTTCCAAGAACTGGTGTACCCAGCATGCAACTATGGAGTTATGTAAGTAGTTTAGTATTCTTTTGCAGTTTTGTAGTAAACTAAAACAAATAAATACTTTCTAGGCAATAAACGCCAAGTGTCAACAATGTTCTGTCCACCTCTGTATATAGTTCACACAGTCTGAGAGTAAAAAAAACACAAAATTCATAAACATATAATAACGAAAGCTGATATATTAAAAAATCGGGTTTCTTTTAAAACAGATGTGGCTAGAAACACTATTTGTCCAACAATCTCCCTTGGCTTTTTAACCACAGGCATTTATGTATGCACACGTACACACAGACAGACCTTTCCTGTCAGCTGTAACTCCGCTGTCACAGGGAGACAGATTGCATTAGATTTCTAAACCAGGTCAAAAATCGCCATCTGCAAACAGATTTTGATGATCTGGAAAATGAGATTTTTAGATGACCTGTTCTTAATCTAAAAGCCCTTGCCTGCCAGCCTCTTTCCACGTGAAATGGTTGTCACATTAGAAGACTCAGGGAAAGCACTACCTCAACAAACAATACTGATAATCCTAGACACTCGCAACAATCCCTGAGCAACTTTGTGCCACAGCTAGTGTTGCTTCAGCAAGTAACCATGAAGGAGATGAAGCACACTGCATTAATTACAACTTTTTTGACAAGAGTTTCTCATGGAAACCCTCCTGGCTTCGGGGAAGCAGCATCAACTCCAAATCTTTTGGCATGAAACTGAAGACCAACACAAGTTGATACCTCTATTCACAGCCTAGTGACATGAACATTTGCCATCTATTAAAATCCCTTCTGCACAATCCACTTCACCAGTACACCTAGCGCCATACTACTACCCTTATCTCTCACACAGTTAACCTCATCCTATACCATTTAAGAACCTTCATGTAGATAGATCTTCCCCTGATCTGGAACCTCTTCTGGCAAAGCAAATGAGACCTTTCTGTCAGCTGTAACAATAGCTAAGCCTAATCAGCCATAGCCCAGGTGGTGAATAGACTCAGACTTATCGCTCAGAACGGCTAGTAGCCAAACTCCCTTTTTCCTATAGGTGTGTGATCAGACATTCCAGTCTTCTTTTTGTAGCTCTGAAGGCCCAATAAAACATCCAAATATCTTGCTTTATCTCTGTGTGTAACAGAAGCAGCTGAGGATATTTCACTGGAGAGCAATGAGAAGCTGCAGGCTGACAGTCCTACTTTTCTGGTAAGAAGAACAAGCACTGAGAAGGCTCAAAAGATCTTGTCATGATCTTAAGTACTTAAGTGCTCTCAGCACAAGGGCTGTTAATCAAATCTCAGGGCTGGGAGGAAAGATGCCTATAAAGCAAGTTCCATGAAAGCTGCTTGCAAAATTAAGACTTTAGTTTGTACAAGAGAAGCATAATTCTCAACTCATTAATACAGGTCGTTGAGTGCTGCTTGCCAATATTGTGGTCAACAGCAGGCATCGGGTTTCTCTAAAGATTCCCTTAGAACAGTAACTTAATCCCACAAAATAAAAATGTACAGTCCAGCTGCCTTTTAACATGACTGAAGCTATTCTGTGTAAAAGGACATTCAGAAGAGATTATTTTAAAGTAGGATACTGCCAGGAAAAAGGTGTTCTCAAGGAGTTTACATTTAAATTCAGTTTTCCTCTGCCATTCTAAGCTTAGCAGTCGTAGTTTCTTTGACATGACTTTTTTTTTTTTCTCATTTCTGCAGAAAAACTGATGGATTTACCAAACTGTCACTTTCTCTATGTGGATACAAGGTTAGACTTGGCTCCACATATACTGTTTTTCAATTCAGCTTGTGTTTTGAAGATGCGTCTTGATGCAAAGTACCCATCTCATGCAACTCCCCAGCTGTACTGAAAAAGACTCATGAGGTTTTTCCTATGGGTTTCACTACTGCAGGGGCTGGCTACAGGTTATTCTGTACCACTAAACTGTGGCTGTTTAGACTGTGGCTTGTGTAGTCCTTGGTCAAGTCTTTTGGTTTTGCTCAGAGGTGGGGGTTGGCATGGGGGAGCTGTTTGGTTTGGTGACTGCTGGTTTTTTTAAAAAGAAAATTAGCTTCCTAAAGTTATAAAAGACCATCTCTCAGCAAAGTCTAAGTCACTGCACATCTGTTGTGGGAGGCCATGAGGGAGAGATTCAGGCTGCAGGAGGGGCAGAGTAGCTGGCAGGAAGTAACTTTAAAAACAGGCTATTCCATCATGGAGCTACACTGAGCAAACAGCAAGCAATTTCAGCTATTTTTAGAAGAACGCTATGAGACAGGAAATACAAGCAAATGATTTACAACATCAAACAACAAAATCCAACAACAATTCAAATGCTCCCTTTTGAGAGTCTTTGAACATTAAAGTAATTTATGATTGCTCTCTAATAAGGAGCCTAGTCATTGCTAAAGAAACAAAAGTAACATTTTCAAAAACATCAGCATAAGCAAAGAGAAGTTTCTGTGGAAATAAATATTATTACCTGCCTTCATTTATATTATTCACAGACAAAACCAAAAGCCATGTGACAAAAAAGACAATGTATGTGGATCCCATTTTTTTTAAATTGTAGATCAAAAAGCTATAGCTGTGTGAAAAAGAAACACAAGCAATGAAAAAAGCAGTGAATGCCTTCTCTCTTCCAGGACACTAATTACTTTTATCACAAGTGACATTAAAAACTTCCAGAGTAACATGAAAAGTACCAATCTGTCAAAGGTTGCATTTTGATTAGATTAAAAACTAGTAACAAAAAGAGTAGTTGCTGAAAAGCTGAAGATTTAGGGGCAATGTTAAGAAACTGTAACTATTTCCTTCAGTGATTCTGCTGTCCACAATCACTCTTGCTTGAGAATTACTTATTTAGAAACGTCTTCACTAAGCACAGTTTCACAGGATCAAGTTTAGATCAGCTTTGGTTTGGTCCTTTGGCCTCATAGTGTTCAAACTATAAAAATAAAACCTGGCTATGGAGAAACTGAGTGATTCTGAGCACAAAAGTTCAAGTCAATCTTGAAAACCACTTAAGATTTAGTAATTAACTGAGTAAAGACTATTTTCCTCCACATTCAAAACACTCTTCCGATTACAAAATTAATCATCTTAAGGGAGGGAAAAAACATTTCTAAATCACCCCAATTTGTTTTACTTTAGCCCCTCTGCACAAACAGTGAAAATAGGTACTTTCCTACAAAGGGATCAAATTCTTTTTTCCCATGTAAAGATCCAGACTCATAAACTTCCTCCCCCAAACCCAGAGTAATTAGCAGTTTCTCTTAAACCCAGTAACAGGCAAGAATACAAATACTTCAGATTTGACATGGTCTCGATATTTCATTAGTACACATATTCCTCATGTGTTCCTTCATACACAAAGAGCACCATATGCACAAGGATACAATAAGAAATTATTTATTTTAAGCAGAGTGTGATCACAATCAGTTCTCAGTCTATGTGTTTATAGATGGTTTTTGAATGATAAAGGAAACTCCGAACTCTGTAGCTGCAGTCTTAGGTGGCTGAGAAACGATAGGTTGTAAATTCAGCTCTGTACTGACCATAATGTTCAGATTAGGAAATCATCAAAATCATCCACAATGCTTGAGCTTGACTAACAAAGTAATCACTTGTCAGCTTGCAGTGCTGTGCGGCTGCTCTTAGGAGTGCAAACGAGCAAGGATGTGCTGCAACTGATCTACAAATCTGTTGATTTCTTCATGGAAAGCAAGAGTACAAAATTTCTCTACTCTGAAGCTCAGACTGCCTTAACTCCTGCAACCACAGAGTTTGCCCCAAAAATTTCTATAAGAATCTAGTTATAGAACATCCACACATTGATAGAACTGGACCATCATTATCCAAGATACTAAACATTCCATTTGCCACATCAGCAGCCTTACCAAAGACATACTTGGGTTTTTTTAAAAAACACATCAGCACAGGATTCCTAACTGTAGCTGAAATAAAATTTTCACTTAAAGAATGGAGAGGAAGACAAACTAACCTAAGTATAGGGAGGAAACGACAACTGTAGCTGCCACTGCCTTAAGCCTCGGAAAGTTTTCAAGTTGCAAGCTGACAGTGTACCAGATCATTTTTAAATGCAAGCTGTAAAGTTCTACCCACAAATCTAGAGCAGTATATGAGACTTGACTGACCTGCATTAAGCAAAATGAACTGTAAAAAACAAACAGGAAATCCTCCTCCCAAGTTCCCACTCTCCCAAGTGGTGGTGGCTGGGGGAAGAATCTTTCAAGAAAATGAAGTTCACATGTCCAAATACCTAAGCATTCACTTATTCTTGCTTGACCTGAAGTCACAGGGTCAGGATCCCATCTCTCAGTATGCAAGACCCAAAATACTCATCTCTGCACCAGAGTAACTGCCAGAATACAAGGTCATGTTGTCTTCCAGGGCAAGTCAATGCAGCAGAATTAATGAAATTCAAAGAAACACAGGTCTGTTTTGTTTCAGTGGATATTCTCACAGAAATAAGGGCAAGACTCCAAATTAAATTTTGGTTGCAGGTAATCACCCAGAGGCTGAGCATTTTTCAAATCTGTCAATGTTTTTTGGAAGCTGGGTATTCCCTGAGCTACTCATCCACACCCACCAAATTCATCCAAAACTGAAATATAGCATGTCTGTTTAGTCACCACATGCGTCTGTCTCACACAGAACAAAAGGGAAACTAACAATCTGAACTAATAACAGCTCTGATTGTCTGATATCTGTAAGAATCAGCTGAAAATTGGAGAGAGAACAAGACCACCATAAAAAGCTTCACCAAAAAAACAAAAACAAAAAATACAAACAAAAAAAAAAAAAAAAAAAAAAAAAACCACCCACATTATGTGGACTTACTATAGATAATCTCATTTTCTACCACACTGGTCTGCACCTCCACCTACTTCATGAGCATTTTCCTGTCAAAACACTGTTAACAACTTACATGGTGAAAAATAAAGCTGTTCAAAGAAGCCAGAATCAAAGTTTAATGTAGAACATTAATTCACTTTTCCTTCTATTCAGGTTTTCATCTATCAACTATGACAGCTTTTATAACCATTTATTTCAGCAACTTCCAATCCTTCACCATGTCATAACCCTAAACTTGCTCCCAAGGCACAAACCACACATTGCTCCTGGGGATGTTCATTAGATGCAGCATTTTGCACAACTTAGGTGCCTGCATTAACATCTACTGTTCATACAGACTCCTGCATAAGAGGATTTTGGGCTTGAACATAACAAGTTTTCTGAATTCAACTTGAATAAGTTCTTCCAGCTGCCCAATGACTAGACAGGGACCTTAGCCAGCTAACATCAGTATCCAGATTGTTTACAATCACACAGTATAGATTTCCCCCTCTTCCTACTTCTGATCTGGCCACCTCACACTTTCTGCATAGTTTGTCTTTCAAACTGCTACTCACCACAATGAACCATCACCCCTAAAATCTTCCAGTACCAAGATAAAGAACTTCAAGAGCCTTCATAACAGCATATCATATAGCAGGGACTGGAAACTGCTACTGTCCTAAAGTTGTCTGAAACCTCCATCAAATCTTGGCTCCATCAAACACTTCCGGGTACAGATAAATCAGAAGGGCGAGTTTCAGCCCTGAATACTTTAAGTCTGATTCAAGTATCATGATAGTTGAATCACGATAACAATTTCTGTTATTACCATTGCTTATATGCATCTATATGTTCACAAAGTTCAAGCTACTACCACATTTGCAACATAGTTTTTGTTCTTAAGAGCATAATGAAAGAAGCCCAAGTTTAAGCAAGATGTATTTCAGCATGCTGAACTACTTAAAATTCACCTGCATTATAGACAAGTCTTTGCTAGTGCTATGAGTACCAAATTTAATATGCTAATTTCAGTGAGACTCCAATAATATGTCAGTTACTGTGACTATAAAACATTTTTCAACATAATGATGCTGCTGAACCCAAACAGCAAGCAGCAGGCAAGCATGTAACGGGTAAAAGCAAGGCATCAACCTGTGGTGCAATTTATTTTTTAAACAAGATTTCAAACAGTGACTAATCTGATCGCCCAGAGAAGGGGATCATCACATGAATCCTGGCCTGAGGAACAAACCTAATGAAGAAAGTATGACTCACTGTGCAATGTGATGAGAACCAAATGCTAGATTATCCAACTTCAGTAACTATGGGAAGAAAAAACACATTTACTTCTTAACTCCTCAGCACTGAGTATAGATAAGACAGGCACAACACCGCAGAAAAACAAGTAAGAAGCTGGATCTAGTCACTTATTTACAAGCAGTGAACAAAACCACACAGTTCAGAAGTTAGTGTAGCTGTGTGCACCAAAAACACATCACTTGGTATAAGGAGCTAAGATTTTCAAGAAATATCTAGGCCAAAACCACAATATTCCCTTGCAATTTCCATGAAAGTTCACATGACTAAAATTAGTATTTACAGGGAAATGTATAACTTTCCATGAAATGTCTGCAATCCCGTTGGTTTTTCATGCAAAGTATAAAGTGGGTATTAAAAAGGGAAAGTGACCTAGTTTCCTTTCCTAAATTATGTGAAGTGTTAATATAATGAAACCCAGTTGATGTTAGCTTTCTTTCAGTCTTCTGGTTTCAGTTTACAAGTTAGTCATATCAGCTGCAGAAAAGGGGGTAAGTCACACTGTATATCAAGTCGTCGGGAAGTGTTAAATATTTTGCATACTTACTACCAGTGACACAGCAGAATTAATTTATCTATGCGGAAATGAGGGAATTCAAAAACATGAACAAGAGGGATATCTGTCAACTGCTCTGAAATACATTTGCAAAGTTTTATTTTTATAAGCATCTTCAGTTCCACAATTCTGTCTAGCACAGCACAAACCTGCTCTGACTTTGCTTCAGTAGCAGAGGTCCAGCAGTAATGAAAGCTGTACCAACACAGAAGACATTCATTCTCTTTCTTAAAATGCTTAAGCCTACACAAACATTCATACATGATAAGGGAGGATTAAGCTTTAAAAACGGAAGGGCAGGTGAAGGGTATTTGACAGGATAGAGGTATAAAGGCACAGCATTCCTAAACATAACACAATACAAAAGATATACTGAAATATGAAGTTAATCTTAATTTAGAAGTCCTGTTAGAACAGCTAGTTAGTGATACTGACCTGCTTTCTTGACACAAAGGCAGAAAAAGCACTGCAACTAAGCTTATTCCTCAGCCCAATAAGGACAACACACTTAAGTAAATTTAAACTCACAGCTTTGAATTCACTGTTATATGCTGCAACTATTCAGTCGTCAAGAGCCCAAAATACACAAAACCTTGGTTAACTCTGTCATCAGAAGTTTACAAAACACATCAAGCAGACAGGCAGTGATTATTTACCCACACCCACCAACTTACAGGTCATTTTTTTCAGAGTCAAACAGAAGTGATAAAATCATGTTTTTCTTGCCAATACAGCATGTACTAGTTTTATTACAAACTCAGAAAATAACAGTAAATCCATTTGTATTTATTCAGAAGGTCACAGGAAGCTATGCTATCATATGCATCATCCAGTGTCAGTAGGTATCTATACGCCCACCTATAAGTAATATCCACTTGTCTTGAAATAATTTCCTCAAATGCTTGTGCAAATTCATGGCGAACAAAAGAACAGCAGACTGGAGTCAGGGAATGCTTCTGATAATCATGTGTAAAATGAAGTTCATTTCTGGATTATATCACACACTTTCACAGACTGTAAGGATGTTCTCCATGGACATTGACAATAACCAGCTGCAGAAGTTAAAGCATGTAAATAGACATGCCTATTCAAGGACTCTTGGATAAAAATATGCCTACTTTTACCTTTTAGGGTAGAACACAAGTTATATACAGTAGATGCACACAAATCCACGTGCATGCGGTAGTCATTATTTTTAATGCTGGGGGGTGGGGATGAATACACCAGACATTTGGCTACCAAAACAGACCAATGCTTCTTTTCAGAGATCACCCAGGAATGGAAAGACATTCAGCTTCAGTTAACCCCTTACTCTTTTCATGTAGTTTCAAAGTCCATTTGTTTTTAAAAAGCAATACCTCACAGCAGAGCCATTCTGTGCAAGAAGTTTCCATCTCCGTGCAAGAAGCCGGCTCTTTCGGTTGAAGACCTGGATTCCATCCTAGTTCTGCTGCAGACTCCATCTGTGATTGTGCATAGTAATTTAGACAGCTAACTTCCATAGCTGAACTACATCCCTCTGTAGCACTTCATATTCGAAATGCAACTTTAGATCACTCAGACGAAAAGCCACATCGAAGCACTGCATTACAGCATGGGATGTTGCAAAAACTACATCTGAGGGCCAGCAAAGCCTACAAAGCCTGGCTCACATGTCTTACACCACGGAACTCTCCTGTGCAGCATGTCAAGATGAACACCATTTTGGTCTGAAAAGCCTCTTGCCTGCTGTCTTAACAGCACAAGTGGGGGAAATGAAACACAAAGCAGAATTTACTAACGCAGAGCAGGAGAAAACAAAGCATCTGGTCCTTCTGACAAGCAGGTAAGACAAACAGCTCCCAGTAACCATGACAGGAAATATCATTGTTAGTAATGTATACTTCCAGCAGTGCTGTCACATACACACACAGAAAGAAAAAATGGCTCCCAAGGGCTTTATTGCTGAAAGAACACCAATTGTGGCATGAAAAAGGTACTGTAACAGTTGCAAAGCAACCTGGCAAAAAAATTGTTTCATGACATAAATGACTTTGATAGGAAAGACACTCTACATGGGAAGCTGACTGAGGTATACTGCATGAACACAGAAGTGCAGAGGAACTCCTACCTGGTGAGAAGGTACATACACACAAAAGAAGGACACAATAACACAGACAGAAGCCCAACAACAGTTCCCACTGGCGAAGTCCACCTCTACTCACTCCAGCACTGTTACATCCCAAATAACCATGCCATAACCACCACACTGCTGCCAGCTACAGATTTATGAGACCTGAAGAAAGACAGTCTTCCCAGAAGAGAACCCATAGATGAATATGAATATTAAAAACCTTCAGTACAGAAAAGCACCTGTTCTGACTGCACATCTTTTGAAATACTTGACTAGTGGGGGCTTCTGCAAAAGAAACTGTTTGTTTCTTATGTCCAGCTCTAACTTGCTCAGAAACAAAAGTACTCTCATTATAAATTCAGAGGTGAGGCAGGGCATACACCTACAAGTGGAAAATGTAGTTTGCTATTCAACCAAAGAAACTGTCTCCAAAGATAAGAAAAAATATCAGTCTTTAAAAGAAACATCTACATAGGTAACAACATTCTTCTGAGTCACAGGTATTTGCTTATTTCCTGAGAGTTCTTATAGTTATCAATCAGAGCCTCTTTCCTTTGAAAGGCAGATAGAACAGGTTTCTGTAATATGTTCTTAGCATATAGAAGATATTCCTCCAGAGAAACAGCAAACACTCTATAATAGCATAATTTGATAGGAAAGCTCAAAAGCAAGCAAAATAGCTAATTTTTAACATTAACTGGACTGCAAGTCAGTGTCTCTTACTTTCCTGAATTCCAACACACTCATTCTGTGTCAAGAGTTTAAAGGGGAGTTTTGAGCAGGGAGCAGTGATTTCCTCACCTGCTTCAGTAACATTGCAGCTTCACAGCCACTTGGAGCCACCACCCTGGGCTGACTACCCACTGCCCATCTTCCCTCACAGGATGCAACCCCACACATTCATGTGCTACACAAATCCATGAGGCAGAACAGATCAGATCAGGCCAGAACAGATCTTGTGCAGCCATTAGCTCTGACACTGTACAGGTTCCTAATGGATTCACACTGTGTCCTTATTGCAAGAAATGGGGCAGCAATGAGAGTGAATAGGACAGGGCTTGTACAACCACATATCTATTTCGGACAGGTTTATGGAGTGTATGGTCTTGGAAGATCTGAGGTCTCAGTCCTGGACTACAGGCTCACCTGTCATGGCTACTCTTGCTAGTGTTGTTCTATAATGCCATTAATCTAAAGACTCAAGCAATAGCAGCAAAGTCTCTGACAAAAAGAAGCCACTCTACTTATATGAAGACCTAATTCCATCAGTCATCAATCTCCATTCAATTCTATACTCCTTGACCACCACTTAATGCTCTCTGCTGGTTAGTCTTCTTCACTCTTTACTGTTAAATCCTCTTAGTTCAAAAAACTATTCACCCAGCAAAGTTTTCCAGACATACCAAGATATTTCCCTTTGATTTTGATAGAAAGCAATGAAGAAAGACAACCTATGTAAAACAGTACCAAATCCTGTCTGCTCTGCAATGCTTGAGCTCAAATAAACTGATTTGAAATTTTTTTCAAGGCATTCTTTGACAGTAAACTTGTCTACTTAAATGTATCCTTCCCTTTATTCAGCTGAATCACCACTGTCATTGAAGTTTATATTGTACATTATCTCTTTCATGAGGTTTCTCACTCCTTATCGAAATGAAGTCTAAAATACAATTAAGAAACCCACAAGGTAATCATCCACTAGCTATATCAAGTGCATCCACACCCTACTCACCATCAGTAACACTTATTCTCCATCTGAGAATGAAATATTTTCCCCAAAAAGGCATGCCCTGTTGGTGCACATGTTGCCTCTAATTCCATACAACTGCATCCTGTCAGCTGAAGAGGCTGTTCCTGGCTCTCCATCTCCAGTGCTTTCCCTGAGGTCAAATATAGCCAGCTACTGCCTCTGCTCTTTCAGCAAGCTGAGGCTGGCACTGTGGGACCATGGGTTAGCTTTTATATTGGATCACCAGGTTCAGCCAACTCCCCAGCTGCCTGCCAACCACTGCACTCGCACAACAGCCCCTCTGCAAGACAACACACAGTGACAGCAAGTGAAGTGGGCCCCATTAACACAGATCTCTCCTGCAGTATTCAAATCCAGCTATGGAGGAGACACACCAGGATCACTGCATTACTGAACAAACTCATTACGGTTCCCACTGTAAAACCACATTGCCCCTCCTACATGGCACATTTACTCCCTCTGATACACATGCAAACTGAAGGTAAGCAGACCTATTAGACTTTATTAAAAATACTGTCTTGAGATTATTCACAACAGCTGTTTCCTCTTCAAGCTAGAGGAAAACAGATGGCAACATAACAAGAGCTAGATAATTTTAAAAATTAACTCTAAAACATGACACTTGTACAGGATGTCTTCCACTCATGCATCTCCAAATGGGCTGGGGAAAAAAAAAAAAAAAGAACAACTGATGCCAAATGTCATTTTGCTAGTACAATATAGCATAATTAACAAATCAAAAAAAGGGCAGAACAAAGAAGACATCAAATTGCACAGAAAAACTGCAGGTTGCATAGAACACAAAGCTGTTGCTGTAGATTCCCTACAAAAACACTGAGAGCATAACATTGTTTCTCCTCTCTCGAACACCTACAAAGCCTGACAGCATAAAGACACCTGCAAACCATCAAGATACAGGTGCGCAAATACACGTGTGCAGAATAGGGGTGTTTTCCTTTCAATATTCACTAGCAACTTCAATGAAGATTCACAAGGGTGGAAAATAGCAAGGAAAATATTTAAAGTCATAATGATTATCTCTGTGAACATATTGAGGGGATTTTATTTGTATTGGTCTGGCAGAACTGCAGCCCATCACCCGTATTTCATGCATATTCCGTACACTTAAGAGTAGAATTTAAGAAACTATAAATATGCCACTATAACAGCTTAAACCCAGGTTGAGGAAGACCACGTTGAAACAACACTGAAACAATTCCTACCAAAACATCAGTATTTATGGACAGACAGCAACGAATTCTCAACTGGTTTTGCTTCTGATGGACCAATTTAGAGCAGAAGGAAAAATTTTGGACAGAAATGAATGCTCTGATCAGCTACTGTAAGGAAACACAGAAGTTCAGGGTAAGTGAAGAGTTTATCAGAAATGCAATATGCAGCAGATCCCTCAACTGCCAGCCCAGGTTTCAGGCTAATGCCTCTGACTCTCACATTTAGAGTAGTGAAGAAAGCAAAGCTACACTTCACCATGTTTCTGGGCAGACTCCTGAAAATGACTACTCAAGCTTGGTATAGATTGAAGAACTTAGAAGGTGCAGCTTTTTTTCCTGGCAGAAGAATTTGTTTATTTTAAAACCCAACAAAGTAGTCTCTGCCAATCCAAACATCTTTCCAAATCCCACTGAAGATCCACAGAGAAATACACCCACTTCTATTCTCCTACTCCATTAACATGTCTGGGTACAAGCCTCCACCACTTACTCTATTAACATTTCTGAAAAAATAGAAATTAAATAACCAGAGCAGTTAGACACCAGCTTTACAGTGACAGAAAAATTGGTCCAAAAGAAAACTTACAATACACGTGCATGTATGTCCATTCATCTCTCTTTGAAAAAAGGCAAGCATAAAACAAACCACGTAAGTTGTGCCAGATGGTTAGCACATTTAGAAACAGAACTGGTCCTAAACTCATCCCTGGATACTCTCAACCCTATCACTGACAGCATAGCCCAAGCTGTAACTCCTTGTGATTCCTCCACCTACCATGTTTAGTTGTCGTAATTTGAAGCCAATGTGCCTCAGAACTGCAATGCTTGTGGTCAGTAAAGCATATATAAAAACTGAAATACTGCTCTTCATAATAATATATAAAAATGTATAGTATGTAATGATAAAATATACTACACACAATCATAACCTGTGTAATATATATTGCAATAATTATGTAATTGCAATACATTTTATGCTTTCTATACTGTACAGTCACATGTTACAGAAATATATGAAAAGCCTACACAACTTGCAGGTAACTTTTAACTTTGAAACTCTCTGTTCAGCTGACATTTAAAAACTTTAATTTCATTTCTGACTACTTACTCTGCCAGGTTTTGATACAGCTTTATCTGAACAGAAATACAGAATAGAGAATTCTTTCTTCTACATGCACAATCAAGAACCATATGATGCTAATCTTTTACTAGATCATAGATACATCTGAAGTGTCCAGAACAGTGAAACAGTTTGATGTATTAAAAAACCAGGTAGTGAAAGAGAACAATTACAGGGAAAAAAAATATACTTCCTTCCATGCCATTTTGTCTTTCTGACTTCCGTTCTAAGGGTAGAAGACTGAATTTTGCAACTTGACCACCACATTATTCAGCAAATTTGTGATCTCAAGCAAGACAGTGAAGTTTCTGACATGCTCATGTACTCTCTAGTTGTGACTGTATCAATCAACTTCCTCTATTTATGGAAAGTGGGTACTAAATTAACTCTTGTCTTGGCATTTATCATCTACAAGCTTCATTCTCAAATTCACTGGATATCCTCTGTCCAGCACAGTCTGCCATTCCAAGCAAGTTGTGTAACTCCTGCTGGCATGGCTAACCAAAGCTGACACAAGTCCACATTGCAAAGGTAAAAAAAAAAAAAACCCAACAAATCTTTACTGTCTTGTGAAACACAAAATTCAAGTACATGGCATTGAGACTGCCATGCCCCATTATCAAACACACACCCAAACCTGTTTAAATGGTACTTCTTCCATTAGTTTGCTCCCTTTTGTAAAGGCAAAGTAGATATAAACACATGTATTGCAGATTTGGCTTGCAGATTAGGAGCTGAATTTCTAAGTCTTAAGCACAGACCCTGCCTTGTTTTCTTGAGGAATCAGAAGTAATAAATGCTGCCAGTCAGACTTACATTCAAATGGCAGGAGATGGAACACATGGACAATTGATAACTGCAAAATAACCACCTAAAATAAATCTGCCAAGGAATCCAATTACATCATTGAGCTTTAACCAGTTACAGTGTACTTGCAGGAACAAGAAGGAAACCCATTTAACAAGCTTCCTTCCTCATCCTTTTGCTCCCCTGACAGATCCCCATTTAAAATGCTTTATGACAACCACCTATATCATGTGGGTTATCTAAAGTAAAGTCTCTTGCTTGTTATCATTAAGAGCTGCAATTTACCAAGAGCTCACACCCAGGGGAAGATGTTTACTGAATAGATAGTACAGCTCTGGTCTTCCCAGCAGGGAGGAAAAAGCCACTTAACCAGATAAGCTCGTCCTCTCAACTTCTCTCCACTTCCACCTCCTTGCCGTACCATTCAGCTCAAAGGAGCACCTAATATAATTTAGACAGTGCCAGAATCAACACTGCACTTAAATAAAAGAGCTCACATAAAACTCTGACACTAACAGTAAAGCCATGCTATAAAGGAACGTTCAATAACTTACTGTGCACATCTCATGGGCTCTCTCTGCTACTTTGTTTTGGGAGATCCCATACCACTTTCTTTACATAACAGTTGTGAAAATATTTCCCCCCCACGCCCCTCCAAATCTGCAACTGCTGTCTCCTTATATTATTTGGTTAACTTGATTCCCTGACATCTCCCTGCTCTCACACAAGCAAGATAAACATATGGGAATGTTTGGTGTCATGCAGCAAGGAATTACTAAACCCACACTGTGCAGACTTCAGGTGCATCTTAAGTGAAGATAAAAATCACTGAGCAATTTGACTATGCAGAACAAGCCTCAGATACATTTAACAGCACTCTGGTATTTCTTGAGTGAATTTTCCAGGATATGCATTCAGACTACAACTGAAAACACTGTGCATGAGTTGTCATTCACCTTTCTGAAAAAAGATTAACAATGATAACTACTAACTCTTTTAACCAGACAGAACTAAAGAGGAAGACTGAGATGCCACACGCCCATCTACAGAACATTGGTCATTACTCTCCCTTCTGTGGAAGCAGCACATGGCAAGTACTGCTGTTATGATACACACCACCATCTTTCAAAGCAGCAGGAAACTCGAATGCAAACAGAACCTTTTCATCTCGAGTACAGGTCTCTGCAGGGATAACCACTGGTTGAGTTCACAAGCTAATTTTTACACAACCCTCAGTCTGCTGCAAAGACTCCTTCAACACAGCTCCCACAGAAACAGTCTAAAAAATCCTTCCGGGGAAGAAGGAAAAAAAAGAGGCAGGAAAGAGAGGAACACTACACTATAGGTTTCTTCTGCTTATCAACAGAATGCTCCTGACATAAGGGCAGACTTGACACAGCCTGCAGCGAAATAAGAGCACGCACCAGAAACCTCACAAAAATTGGACATGGTTTTCAAACCACATAAAGAAGGAAGAATAAATCCCTAAAAAATTTCATAGAGAGCGAGATATTAGTCAAAATACATGGATGAATAAGAGGACAAAAAACACAGCTGCAAAGGGTTAAAGAGGCTTCAAGAGGATTTATTTTCTGTCCATCCCAACAGTTCAATTAGTAATCACTGTGACATACTGTAGCAATAGGTGCCTAATATCTGGTGCCTCCCACACACTTGCCCTTATCCACAAAGCACTGCGGAAATACTCACCATCCAATGCAAGTCACAGAGGCTTGAAGAATCACAACGGGGGGTTGGCTCCCAAAGCACACAGGATGCATTTTATTGCAGCAGTCAGTGTTACAAAACATGCAGCCCTATTTTCTGTTATTGCACCTCTACTTCCTCTTTTCGCCCTTTAAGATTCTCACCATGGCTATCATCCCAGGATCAGGAACTGCAGATTTTATGTGATTAAGGCTAGCCCAGACAAGATCTTACCAAAACATCAGTGGTGCCAGGGCCCTGAGCACAACCTCTCCTCCCCCCGTCAGGGGTCTGGGGGGTCTGCATGCCTCGCTCGGCTCAAGGCCAGCTGTGACACAGTGCAGCTGTGTAAACTCAGCTCAGGCTGCTGGGGAGACAGCCATGTGAGAAAGCACCGGAGGAAGCCTCACTGAGCACCCTTCTCCACTTCGGAGTTGCCTTTCAGCTCAGACACACACTCGGTCTCTGTCAGAGCTATGAAGCAGGTTCGTCTGTGCCTGGCCATTTGCCTTTCAGATCCTGACTCTAAATTGCTCACGTGAATTTCTGGTGTTACCTTGGACCTTCTCAACACTAGATACTTGTGTGGTAATCGCCAGGCTCTTGGTTAACATCATGGTTTTGCTCTATCCTTGTTTGCCTACCATAGGATTCCCCACCTTGCTGGCAAGATCACTGCCCTGCTGGCTTTGCTGTCACACTCAGCTTCCAGCTTTAGCAAGTAATTCACTTTGTGCTCCACAATAAGTGGAATAGGATAGCCTCACATTAATCTTTTTTACATTCAGGTCTGCTCTAAATATTAATAAAATACACCAGAGCACGGCACTGGAGTTCTGTTACTAAGGTCACACGGATTAGTGTAGCGAATTGTTTAACCACTGCTGTTCAGAACAGGGTAAACACTTGTCAAGGCTAAGCAAAAGGCTGCATTTGTAACTTAAGTGAAGAGCAGCTTTTCAGAAAGGTAAGCAGCTAGAATGCAAAATGGGATTTGTTATTAAGGCTATAGCAGAACTTTCTACATTGTTTAGACTCCAAGCAACTACAACAGCAGTGCTCTACACCAGGACTGGGACCTTTATGCCATAGTTCATTGCTAAAATTTTCATTACTTCTAGTTTATAGAAAGATAAAAATCTGTTAAATCCTGCAGAAGAACAAGGAGAGCCTGAACAAGCTCTGCTGGGGAGGGGCAGGGGAGGATGGGCACACAGGAGGAAGAAAAGGGAAAGCAAGAAGCTTGTACCAGCTTCCTCTTTAGCTTCTATTTCTCAGACCCCAAAAGAGTACTAAAACTCTTCTGCTAAACTCTTCTTACTCTCCCCAAGTATTTCAGCTAAAACAGGTAACATCAACTCAGGAGAAGTCAGCTTGTCCCAAAAATGCCCAGATGTCAAACTTAAGTATTAGGCAGCTCTTGGCTTCAGAATAGGACCTTAAATAATTCAAACAAAGTCCCCAAAAAAATCCCAGAAAATAGAAATCCATATCTTTTCCAAACCTTGCAAGAGACACTTGCCCTGGCACTGCACGTAATTTCCCTAGTACTGGATACACCGGGCATGACTTTAACTGCAAGAGTCCTACCGTGTCCAGGAAGATACAGATGGCATTTGACTCAAAGTGCAGATTGACAAGAACAGGATCTTGAAAGGAAGGAAGCAAGACTTGGCTAGGCAGAGAAACAGAATCCTGCTTGTCCTCCCCTGGCAGGGCTCTCTCATCACCCTGGGCAAAGCCAGGTGATTCCATCTCTACATACATGAGGCACCCACGCTCAGTGTCTCAGAAGGGGGAAGGTACATGATGAATGAAGTAAGCAGGAAGAAAGAAGACTACCACAGCAGAATAACAGTGTTCAGATACATATTCAGATCCAAGATCCTTGTCACTTAAACAAAACTGCCTTCCAAAGTAAAATTAGACTCAAATTGGCACCATGACTGGTAAATACAATTTTTCTATCCTGTTCTCCACTTAAAGAGTCAGCTCTGCCCTGAAAAAGGCTGGAAAATTTAAAGTTCCATTATATGGTAAAGAATGCAGTGAAAGAGCTCAACAACAATGCCAGAGCAAGTTCTGCATTGAACATGTGTGCACAAAACCATGTATTCCACTACATGAACATAATAGAGATGATGATAAATTATTATTAATAATAATAGAAAAATTACTCATTACACAAGTACCACCCATCCCAGGGGCTGAAAGCAGCACAATGTCTTCTTTTTGTAAGTAAATATATATTCTTGTGGTAGCAAGAAAGTTGCGTACAGAAAGGTACTCAAGGTTACAATGGACAGCCCTCATGATGCTAACCCTCAGTGTGAAGTGTCTGACTCCGGAAGCTCACCCGTGCTTAGCAGATGGGGGGTAAAGAATACAAACCTTCTAGACACTGGTCCTAGCTGCAGAAACATGAATGAAGACACGTGTCTCACATCACAATGAGACAAATATCCAGGCTGTCTCACAGGCAAGAACAGCAGCTATGTGTTTCAGTGACTTTCTGAAATCAGGCTGTCTTTCAAATAATTAGCATAAAAATTCATTTATCATTAAGGTTAATTAGGCAATTAATGAACTGAAAAAAATTACACCTGAGGAGACTGTAAAATGAACTAAGCGGGCCAGGTCAAATTTGCTTTCTTGTGTCTTGAAGGTTTAGGGCTGAGCCACCCAATTTGGATTATCACAAGAGTACAAACCAAGAGTAATATAATGACACTGTCCACGGCTAAGCCATAAATACTGATATGATTCTAAAAGCCTGGATATAACTAAAGACCTTTTAGAAGCATCACTAACACCACAGAATACTTACAGAAGCATCCTTTTGAGTTAGTTTTCGTTTACAGAAGCCTCAATCTCCTTCACTTTCCCACTCAAAAGCTCTCAACCATAGCCCTACAACAGAATTCATATTAGTCGCCATCAACAGCTGAGTAAGTGTTCCATTCCTCAAAAGAAATACTTCAGCATACTCTTGATATTAAGCTATTTTGGTCCAAAAATTTTACTTTAATTATTATTAAAAAAATACAAAATCCTGATTAAAATAAAGCTAACCCATTGGCTCAAAATCATGTTTTGAAGCTTTATATTGTTGTCATCTTCATCCTATGCTGGCCTATTTTAGAGCTAATCTCATGTTCTCCAAAGAAAACTATATTCAACAAACAGAAAGCAATGCAAAGCAAAAAAACCAGCACATGGTGGCTTGGCCACACCTCATCCTTCCCATACTCTGCTCTCCCCCAGCTAATGAAGGCTCAGCACTCCAGCACAGCTGGTTTCAGGTGTACTCCAGGACACAGAGAAGCAACAAACACCTTATCAGGGGCCACTGGCCAACACAGGCTGGTTCTCCTCTTCCCACTGCATGGACCCCAACAGTGATTTTCTAGATGAGTTCCCATAAAACACTCTTCTTCCTGCCACGCCCAGTCTCATTCAGCACACGAATTCCAATTTAGGCGGGAGATTAGCCAGTCAGAAGAAAAAAATACGTGCATCCATGTCCAAAACAACGCGGGGGGGGGGGGGGGGGGGGGGGGGG
>JAWWEU010000001.1:92741232-92771878 GCA_035583155.1 Acropternis orthonyx | reverse complement strand
CCCCCCCCCCCCCCCCCCCCCCCCCCCCCCCCCCCCAGATCAAATTAATGCACACAACACCGCACTAGACTGAACTGCTTCCTTGTGCTTTGCTTCTGTCCAAACCCAACCTACCCCAAGACAAATATCCACATATTATCTCCTGCAGGCTGATACTCTTGGAGATAGTGCAGAATATATTAGCACTTCATCATCACACCAACGACTATCACATGTTTTACCTAGAATACAACAAAAGCACTGATAAATCACCACCACTGCCTCCACAAGCACAAAGGGAACCAAATTCCTGCCTTTAAGACACAGCTACAAGGTCTTGCCTTTTGACTGACTCCACACTCTGAAGTGGATGGAAGCTCTCGGTCTCATCCCATATTGTGGAGTTCTGGAGAGCAACAAGGAATCAGAACTAGCCCCATAAGCAGTATTTCCTCCAGGCAAATCACCTCACACGTATCGGGTTTTTCAGGTCACATCCTGAAGCACCAAGTTAACCCCACACAGGGCAAGAGGAGTTTTGGCATACCTGCAGCCTAGCACTAATTCACAGACATGTAAGCTCCTGTTTGGTTCTAAGCCCTCCCTGGATAAGATATTCATGCCTGACCCCATTTCATTCTGCCACTGTTCATGGTCTGTTGAGCACAGTATTTCCTCACGTGTTTCCTGATGCAGTGTGTACGGTACTGCTGAAGTAGGGACCCCACCTTACAGGCATCTGGTGCTCCTGGTTATAGCCTAAATCAGGCACCACACACAGTAACAAAACAAACAAAACCATGGAGTTTGACATGGCACAACTGAATCGGAGTAAGATTTTATGGGACCAGGCGAAAAATACACTTTAAAGTCCAGAGATTCACTTTGCACAAGAAAGTGAAGCCCATATTTAAGAGCATGCAGTACAAGTTACCCACAGGGCTAGATTATCAACTCCCATTACCAGAAGCAGGGCATCAGCATACCAAAAATTTGCCAGTGTTATCAGGAAACTTTAACAACAGCAACATTCTCCACTAGACTGTTACAGAGATTGGTTACCTTTAATACTGAAGCTGAGTTTAAAAGTAATTCAGCTAATTTTAGTTTATTTTTTTTACTTTCAAACTCACCACTGTCTGGAACAGTCACAGAAGCAGGTGTCAAAACACACTAATTATCAGCCTGTTAGAGCTTCACTTTTAGTGAAGCTATTTTGCTCTATTGCCACATTCCAAATTCCCCCAGGCACTTTCTATTCCCTGTCAAAAATCACAGAATCACCACTCAAAAACAGACAGTCCGGAGTACTGGTCTGAATAAAAATTAGCTTTATTTTTTCTCCTCTCTCTCAAGCAATTTTGCTTAGTAGGCCTAAAAACTAAAAAGCCATGGGGAAGCAGGGAGAGGCACTTACACTATCTTGACATCTAGTTCCTTCCAACTCTAAACACGCAACACCAATTTCTTCCTCAAGTCCACAGCAGGCACCACCCCACAGAGCACAAAGATTGGCTCTATATGTCAGTGTGAGAGGGAAGAGGCATCAACAGCTTCCCTGGTTTTAGTCAGGGGTGGATTTATGACCACTGACCACAACCTCCTCTCTCCACCATCACCTCTGAAGTGCTACTCATCTAAGCCTATTCTGCAGCAACTCGCCAAGCTCCTCTCCAAGTACTGCACACTGTTAGTGGGAACTCTGGTGTTCCCACTGGTCAAGCAGAATCGTCCAAGAGCTGCCAGCCCTCAGTGTGCAGCAGAATTAATTATGTGGAAAAATCTACAAACACACGGCAAGACAAATATTTACAGTAATAAGAGTGGTGTTGGTCAGTTCCTACTTTACATTTAGGGCAAGAAATGCTAACAGAGCACAAATATGGTTCTTCAGGTATCTTAACAACTTCAAATCTGAATATTATGCAACATCAGCCAAGGTCCCAAACATCGAGTATCTACACTACAAATGCAACTCCAAGTTTACAAAGAGGAACAGATCAGAGAATGTTTGCAGAAATATCTGATAGGCCCCTTCTGCTTATCTACTGAGGAATAGTTTACACAAAATTCAGAACTCCCAACATTATATTTTTGGATGCAAAATGCAACTTCTCATGATTTGAGGAACTGAACTAATAAGTTAATGAACCAGTGCTGCAGGGAAACATGATCTGAAAGAAGTCTTCTAGAATCAGACTTGGTCTGGGTTACTGCAAATTTGCACAGATCAAGACAAGGACCTTACTGACAGTCACTACAAAGCCACAAAATTTACAGGAGCACAGCTACTCTGACTTAAGCAGAGAAGGTGCAAGTTTTCTAGGACCTTTACTGTATCCCTGAAACAGGGCACAATACAGTCTTAAAGCAACAATAATCACCTATAGAACAAAATGGCTTTGGTTTTACCCAATTCACAGGCACACTGAGCAGTAGTTACTTTCATATAAATGCAAAAGCCATGAGAACCTTAAGAAAGGTCCTGTACCCACATGACCTGCTGAAAGGCAGGTTTCAGAGAACTGCTGGAGTTTCACAGTTTTGTCACTATTTTTGCACAGCTTGTAGGAAACAAGTAGCACTTCCTTTGGTACCCTTATAATACATAGAATAATTATAATGTGCAATTGCCCATATGTACAATCCTTTTAATGTAATAATTCACATAGTTTCTGTTAGGGGGACATAAAAAAAAATTCAAAATAGGGATAAGGAACTGGAGTCATCAGACCTGAAAATCTCATCTGTAGAGGGGTGACAGGTCTCACACTCCTTGCTTCTCTCTACTAAAACATATTGAAAGCAGCAACTAAAAGTAAGATAAATATTTCCCCAATATTAAGTTCTCCCTGAGAGCAAATGCTGCCATTTCACAGATACTCCACAGTTCAAAAAGGGAGGGAAAACAGTGCATTCATATAAAGAGAAAAAACAATGCATCCAATGCAAGTCTCATCTTAAAAGCAGGTGTTTTATGAAGAAGCTTTTGAACATGTATCATACTACTAAAGATCTTTCACGTCTACAGACAGCATGTAGAGATAAAGCTATTGTCTCAGAAACACCATTCACAGCTGGCAAATGACAACAACAGAAGAGACAACCACTGGGCTGTGAAGAACTTCCATTTGTTCTGGAAAACTTGGGCCAGCCATTCAGGTACGTAAGTATTCATAAAAGCTTTTTTTTTTTTTTTTCCAGAGAGAACAAAACTACTTCTTGCAAAAATTAAGAGCAATTCCATTAGACAACTGCATATCCTCTTTTTTTAGTGACTACGTGTTATCTGCAGCAATGCAATCCCAAACAGTACATCCAACTTAAACACTCTTGGTTTGGAGAGGATGGATTGTCTTTGTTTCAGACACACACAACTCTCACATTGGGTCACGCAGTCAGAGCTCAGTTTTCCAAGGCTGTGTTCACATGTTCTGTAGCAGTCACCAGCTTCTCAAACCAGAACCTAAAAGCAACTGTAGGATGCCACACCCTGTGTCTCCTGCAAAATAGATCTAATTTTCCATTGCAAACTGGTGATTGTTCCTGGGCAGGGGGAGGAGGGAGAGACAGAGAGACTAAGAAAGGCAGCTTTTATACTATCTACCAGATTTTTCTTCTATTTCCACCACCCTCCTTCCTACAATTCTACAAATGACAGCCAGAAAAATCAAATAAACTATTTTTCACTGAAATATGAAAACAAAGCATCTGAGAAGTTTCATGATACAGTTCAATTTCACTGTTAAACACAAGCACGTATAACCACCTTTAAGAACTCACTAAATGCTTAAAAATGCACATCTTCGAAGATACTAAGAGAAACAGCTTTCAGAACCGTTGCACTGTAGTACTGAATGAAACAGGAAATGAGGAACAAAGAAAGGAATTTCCTAGCTTCCAGATGTACTCTAACACCAGCTGGGAAATACAAGTAAGAATCAACTAAAGCCTTGTAAAAAACTACCACTAATTGTTTTCTTCTAGAGTTCTTGAACAAAAGTAAGTAGCTGTAAACAATTTGTAAATAGAAATATTTTTAGATGAAATTGGAAACAGTAATAAAAATAAACTTCTTCCCCTCTCTCCTATTTTTAAGGAGTTTAAAAATCAGCCATCAGTGCATCTGTTTTTCTGAGCTACTTTTTGTAAGTGTAAGGACTCTAAAAGCAGCCATAACAGAAGAACAGTTGTAAATAAAGTATTTCAAAGTGTCAGTTTTCCAATACTTGCAATATTAAAGCTGAATGAAACATGAAAGCAAGGAAAATAAAAAACAGTAAAGTTGATTTATACTACATGCCTTCTGTACAACTGGAACTGAATGGAATTGAAATTTGTAAATTGCTAAATACGAAGTTATCAGTCACTCAAAATTCTCTGTTTTCACAGGTATAAATTAAAAAATTAACCACTTCAGATTAAAAATGCTAGAAACAAAATTCAAATACAAACAAGTTCAAATACCCTTCTGCTCCCTGTTTAACACAGCTCTCCAAAGTTTCATCTTCCTATTCTGAAACACAAACTCCGGCCTTTCAATGCCAACGTCTTCTAAATGGATTTTGAAACCTCTGAGTAACAAGTGCAGCAACGGACAAGTATATTTCCTCCTAAAGTCAATGTAAAAGACGAAAAGCTTAAGAACGCATCTTATGGAACACAGACCTGTGTTAATAATTCTCTCTTCTCCCATTATCACAGAAATAGGTGTTCTTCCAACCTTCAAGACTCTTCTTTAGTTAGTTGCATGTGGCAGAATTGAGACATTTCATCTAATGTTCATCCACCTACCACCAGCATACAAAACTGCATTAATTTTTATTAAAATTAAACATTGCATCAAATGTTACCTGTTCAAACCCACCGGTCATTCACAGGTAAGTGAAACGCTCTCCCTCTTCCCATCCCATCAATCCATTTCATGGGGATGTGCAGTTACACACCCCAGCAGAATAGATCAGTAGCATTCAGTTGTTGCGCTAATGCAGGGACCTTTGTTTCGCCCCAGTGCTCCTTGAGAGGCAATAACAGGCAAATGCACAAGTCTCTAGTCAAGTAGAAAAATAAGGTAAGACTTCAGAGGTCTGAAATGAAAACTGAACAGCGGAACTCTTAATCAACCTCAGAAGTTAGGCGGGTCAGACCAGACTATAAGTCTTCCATGGTTTGTGTTCTTTCCTCAAAAGACCTCAAAAATACAGATATACTACATTTTTTCCCCTTTCAGACAGAACAGGGGGAAAACCCCTCACATACCTCAAACTCTCCACTGAATATTTAAAGTGTTTTACACTTGGCAATGATCCATTACAATCTGAGAAAGGGAAAAATATTCCAGTTCTTCATAATTTTGAAGCTTCACATCTCATTTTGCAAAACTTTTCACCCAGAAAGTCTTCTATAGGAGGAAAACAACATGTGAAGTTTCAGGGAAGTTGCTTCCCCTTGGTAGAGGTTAGGATGGGAGAGGAAGGAAATTACATTTGTTTTGTTTTTACACTCCAAAACAGAGCTTGTATTTGGATCCTAAATTCAGTCACCAGTCCACTATGCTGATGAAATCAGACACTGCTACAGAACAGATAGTTCATAAGGTTTAGCAAATATTGATAAAATCAGAAGGTAAGAACATGTAAGTCTATGACCAGCTTTTCAGTTTAATGAAATACGTGTTACTAACTCCAAGCTATAGCTCTTCCTTGATGTAACCACAAAGGTTAAAAGTACAGCATTAAGGCATACTAGTGCATGTTTTAACTATTAATATATACCTTAGGTGATTTTCTCCCCAGAAACATTAATAGTTGACTGGCACACACAACTATTAATTTTTTTTTTTACATATTTGGCTGAACATTTGTTGGTCTGATCATTTAGAGCAATACATCTCTTACAGCATGCAGCAAAGACTATAGCCTTTATTCTAGGCTTCTTGCTCTCACAAGGGGTAACTAAGATTTATTCTCCAAACACATCCGTTTGCAGAGCAAATTGTCGCAACATGAGAGTGTTATTAAGTAGTCCTTAACAACTCAAAGTGGATTCTGCCTCATCCTTTCCCCACCACCTCCAAGAAAAAAATTGCTGTACGAGGTACTCACAGACTTAATTCGACTCTCACAGAAGCACAGTTATTGGCGTCAATAAAATTATCCACAATTTACACTTCTGTAATGGAGATCAGTCAGTCACTGAGAAAGGATAGAGGGAATACCTGAAGAATTTTGACACGATGTATACTGTCAAAGGTATTTTTGACTTTTTTTTTTTTAAATTGTATTTTCTAATCTTACTGTTGGCACTACCCTTCAGTGTTTGCATGAGGAGGCCTTCCCTACATGGAAGCATCAGTACAATAAATGGCTTCATAAGACAACAGAGTGTTTGACAGCATACCTGCATAAGTAGAAATCTTGCTGTGTGCAAAGAAAGAGGAGGGGGAGTTCTGTTTAAGCATAAACATGACAACATTAGATGCCTCAGCTTTGGAAGACAAGTGTGATGGAGAAGTGGGGTAGCATGTGTGAATATTAATTGTTAGTACCAACTAAAATACCCAAACTTTCACAAGCAGCTAAAGCTCCTGAACTGACTATGAGATTCAAATAGTTCTCAGGTGGAAGCTCAGATATAGATGTATCAGCTTGTCATTTATCCTCTTGCTGGTCTCACTGGAGTTTTAACATTTGTTCTCCAGAGCAGCTGACCAAACCAGTGTGCATCAGCAGCTAACAAATACAGCATCACCAAGAAAACATACACTAAGGAAGGGGAGTGGACTGAAGAGAGCAGAAGGATTCAAGCAGTCTCACAACACTGCCAGTATAAAGACATGAAAGCAGGGGATGCGCCTGCTGTTCCTCCATCTGATTTCACACACACACACACACACACACACACACACACACACACACACATCCAGTCAAGCTCCTGATACTTGTCCAGACTCAGCTCTGACATTCGCTTGAGCACACAGACAGCTCACTAAAATGGAACAAAATTAAGCCCGACAGGAAAAATAAGTTGCATTCTTTTGGGCCCACTTTGCAAACTGAACTGGTTTTTTTTCTGCAAGCAGAGCATCAGTCAACAGCAGGTGTGCAAAGAGCATTTCATAGCAGGGAAGAAGACAAGGGAAAGGGGAAAAGACAAGACCTGCCTTTTCAGCAGCAAAAAGCTACTCATTTGTGTTAGCATATCATGATGCAGCTATGAGAACAGAACCCCAAAGCAATATGCAAATAATGGAGAAGAACAGCATCAGCCTGTATAGAGACAAAAGAACTGAGGAAGATAAGCTAATACTGGCATCTAACACAACAATTTCTGAAAGAGATACTTGGTTTCAACCAATTATAATAAAGTTTTAAAGCAAAAAAGTCACACCAAAAACACCAACCAGTCTGAAGAGCAATTCAATACAATGAAAAGTTTTCAAAAGCATGTAATGGAAAACTGCAAAGTTAAGATATCCAGCACTTACATAATGTCCTCATGTAAGAACTTTTGGTGCTCTGACCAGCAGATAATCACCTCCATGAAGAGACAAGAAAACACTTATTTCTCATGAGAGAGATCAAATAACACTGTTTTCAAACATACTAATTCCAAATGAGGATCAAAAAAACCTAGAAAATTTGCTTACTGACATCAGAGGCTCTGAGCAGATCTGTTCAACAGTTTCACTCCTTCCAATTTAGGTCTAAAAGCCAAAACACACTGTGTTCCACTCGCATATGAATCCTTCTCTAATTACAAGAAAGTAAGGCTATGAATAATTTGATGTCAGGCTGGCAGTCCCGAATACAAGCATCTTCTGTTTCCTCAAAACTAAGTTCACTGAAGCATTCGCTGCCTCCATTTCCTTCTCTCACTTGCAGTGACTATGCTTTAGTCTCCATTTTTGCTCCAGCCACGGCTGTTCCTGACAGTCCACAAACAGCCACAGCACTCCTCTTCTAGAAATAGCACCGGTCCTGCAGCTTTTCCATCCAGCACAGAACACAACCATGGCCAAATCTAGCAGAGTTTGAATTACTGAATCAGGGGTGCAAAATCTGCGTAATCAATTCCACACCCTCCATAGCCTGTGAAACTCAAGTTTTAAACAGCATTGCAGTCAATCAGTAAGAACATAAGCTGCACTTTATTTTACCTATGCAACATCAGTTTAAGCTGTACTTGTTAAATTTTTAATGTGAAGAAATGATCTTGAGAAATCTTGAATATATCCAGGGTGAGATACAAATAATTTTTCTTCCTTTCTTTATTTGTTGGTCCACTAACACCAGAAAAAACACTTATCTTTATAGGAAACATTTTACATTTCCTAAATAATAATTTTCTGATACATATATATAGAGAGAGAGAAAGGTACCTGAGAAAAATTCTCTCATTCTAAAAATATCTATTCAACAACCTTTTGCCCCGTTTAAATGAGGATAAATCCTTTTACAGTATTATGCAGTGAATTAACATATTTAGGCGTAATTACTTCGACAATAACCACTGAAGACAAGGCACTAAATCCCAACAGAAAATATTAAAAGGAACATCTTCTCAAGGCAAAATGGATTTCCCTGAACAACCAAAGCATTATGAGACTTAAGGGAAACATTAAGTTTGCAAGAGACAAGACAGTTTCTTCTTACCCTTAGAAATGCAGAGAGACATCTCTTGAACATTTATTCTCTATCAAGTTGAATGGTGGAAGGCTGTAAATAGCTGCTCTTGGCAATCGACCTGCTTAACTACTAGTAAACTAGCACTTAGGTAAATACTCTGCCTGACTTTACCCAAGACTCTGTTTCACAAAGAAAAGTTCAATTTCTTTCACAGTGTCTTAAAATACATAGCTCTGCATGAATTAATAAAGAAAGCACAGCAAAAAATAAGAGGCAGAGACAGGGCACACCTACAGATCAACCATCCTCATCTTGTTAACTGGACATAAACAAGGTTTTACAGTTCCCAGAAAACATTGTGTTTAGAGCACAGATCTACATCAGGTAGTAGCCAACTTTTATAACAAAAATTTCACTGCTTCATGGTTCTGGTCACATTTAGCAATAAGGATAGATGATGCTGCTGGAATTCTCACGTTTCAGACTAAGACCTCAACACCTTGTTACCTCAAAAGGTCCATCCCTGGCCCTTTCTAAAGATGATAAAAAGAGCTTTAGAAGTTTATGTCTTAAATTGCAACAAGCCCTCACACTGTACATGTGGACCACTGTTGTCTGTGAGGTCAACAGAATTATGATCAAATGGTCCTCATTATATTATGACCCCTGGTAACCTCAGTATGCAGTGTCCTCCTGTCCCAATTATTCTTTCAGAAATACTGGACTGTTCAACCTCTGTAACAAGCCCTACAACCACTAGAAAAAAATACTAGCTTAGAGCAGAGCCTAGTACTCCTAAGTATGAGTACTAGGTTTCAGGGACATGAAAAGCTAGGTATTTTTAAGTGAAAATTCACAAATGAGCTGTTCTTTAGATTTTTCAAGTATGAACAATTTCACAAAGTAAAATCTGCCAGAAGGTTCTCTACTAGCCAGCATACAGCTATCAACAGCAGAAATGCTGAATACAAGTTATTTTTTTTTCAACTGAAAGTTTAACAGTTGATACCATTTAAGGAGAAAAAAGTGGCAATTAAGTGGAGCATATTTATTAAATATTAACAGTACAACAAAAGTCATGTTGTCAAGCAGAAGGACTCTCTTTGTAGTTTTTCCAGCCAATCATCAGCCATAGAGCCTTATGTTGTTTCCTTTCAGGTTTTGAAACACTGACTCATGGAAATATCAGCACTGCACACTTCCTCAAAGTGGCAATCTTATAGGAAGTGTTTGTTTAGTCTTACATGACACATTGTTTTGTTTATGTATAAGGGATTCCGGTAAAAATAATTTTCAATTAAGGAAAAAAAGACAAAAGCACAGTTATGGGAAGCCAAAATAAATCAATTTCAAATAGACATTTAAACAGCACATTCATTAGCACAACTACTTTTTTCTTTCTACTGTACATTACTTCCTTGCAACAGCCATGAGCGTGAGTACCCAGACATTGAGTTCTTTCAATTCAACTAACCACAAAAGAAACTGGACAAGAGGTAGCACAGGAACAATTCCTCTTAACACTCCTACCCACACTGACAAGAGTTTGTATTTGTTGATCCACAACTTCAGTATCTTAATGAGACATCTTTTGAAAGTGGCACACCACTGCTAGTGCAACTGAATGAGGCAAACATGGGTTCCTAAGAAGCTCAGTGTTTCACATTTTCAAAAGATGAAACAGATGGCTCAAGCCAAATCCAAGTATGACTAGAGTCAACACTCCTCAGAACAGGGAAGCATTTAAGAGATCCAGAATGTAATTACCCATCTAACTAAATATGGCTGATTCCGCGCAACTCATCAGTCTCAAAAGAACAAGTTACACCAGCAGTAGAAAATGCCTTCATTTACCTGCAGCTTCTTGGAAATACAGGACAAGCCAGCCCCAGCAATACATTATTACATCAGGGCATTCAAATATCTCTAGGCTACAGATGCTTTGCACAGACGGAAGCCTCCCAGCTGCATCAGCCTCTCCATCAAGGAAGGCATGCCAACATGGGCATCCCACTCTGTGCTCGCATTGATTCCTTAATGCATCAACCTTACATTTCATCTGAGGCACACTTGTGTATGTGTCCCCATTCACGATTTGTCAGCAAAGGTGCTATGGAAAAGGAAATGTCTTATCAGATCAAACACAGAATCAGTCACAGCTCAGTCACAGCTTGGCCATGAAACAAGCTCCCAAATAACAGAACTGACCAATTCTACAGCATGATAAACCAAAGCAAGTCAAGATGGGAAATTACTTATCCTTTTGCACTCTAAATAACTTGTCCCTTGAACCATTAAAACATTCAAAGAAATAACTCCTGTCACGAGAAAAGAGAGAAATTTACAAGATATCAGTGAATGGGAACTGCTATAAGACAAATTTACTCTCAGGAATAGCTGATAAAAGTAGTGTCCCTCCAATGTTCACCATCTTTTCAGTGATGCTCATCAACAGGCTGAGGAGCAATGGCCATCAGCTGAAACACCAGAAGTTCCATCTGTGCATGAGAAAGAACTTTATGTTGAGGGTGGCTGAGCACCGGAACAGGCTGTCCCAGGGAGGTAGTGGAGTCTCCCTCTCTGGCAACATCCAAAACCCATCTCAATGAGTTCCTGCGTAAACTGCTCGAGGTGACACTGCCTCGGCGCCGGCGTTGGACTCGATGATCTCCAGAGGTCCCTTCCAACCCTAACAGTTCCGTGGCTCTGTGATCTTCCTACAGAAACGTGTTTAACTTCCCAACCCGAGAGCCAGGCACTCGCGCTGCGGGACTCTGCCCGCGGGCCGGCGGGAGCGCTCACCGCCGCCCCCTGCCGGGCCGCGCTGCAACTCCCGGGGGCCGCGCCCACCGGGAAAGCGCCGGGCTTTATCCCGCGGGAGAGACCCCCGGCCCGCCAGGCAGGAGGGAAGCCACGCACCTTTACCTACTCGCTATCCACGCTAAAAAGCGGCAGGGATCCTTGCTGCAGCACCACAGTGATCAAACGCTTAGCTCTGATTGGGGCTCTGACAACTGAAGTCGGCAGCAGGATTGACTTTAGTCTGCAACTTAATGAGCTTAATCTCAAGACTTTTGCTGCTGTGATTATCTTCGATGTCTTCTGTGATTCAAAGAAATTCCCACACTCTCGCTACTTCCATCTTTAGGCATAACGTCATAACATAACATTCTTCTCAAAAAAAAACCCTAACCAAGCACAGACACCCTATCCAAGAGTCATCATCCTATACACGAGATGTCTTCTTATTGCATTTACTAAAACTCACCAGATAGAACAACCTGCATGAACACATAACATTCTATCATATAAGCCAAAAATTAACTCTTAAAATTTGCTGTCACTAAACTACCTGCCGACAACTAAAGAGGAAAACGATCCTAGTAATGGTCTCTTTGAAATGCTAATGCCACTATCCAGTAATGAGATTTCCTATGTGATCTCACGTTTCAGTTTTATCTAACATGACAGCTGGGGGCTGCAAACTTGCTTTCGGACGCAGGGACCCGGCAAAGGCAGATGTCCCAAGAGCTCTGTTAGGAAGCCACAAGCCCTCGGTACCCACGGCTGGGAGCGGGGCGCTGACTCGGCCCCATCCCGGAGAGCAGAGCCCCTCCCTCCGCGCCGGGGGCCGGCTGTCTCACGGAAACGAGGGATTTCCCTCCCGGGTGGCACACTCAGAGCCCAGCCAGGGAGAGTTTAATCCGCTCCCTGACATCTGTCGCGTACTTTCTAATAATGCGGTCTGGAACCCTATCAACAGCCAGGAGAGGAGCGGGTCTCCCAGGGCGAGCCGGGGGAAGCCGTGCGGGAGCGGCAGCATCCCCAGGGAAGGGGCAGCATCCCCTGCCCTCACCCTCTTTAGGGCCGCTTTCGCACCACATCTGCCAGTGACATACAGCGCTCGGGCTCGGCGGCCGCCTTCAAACTTTTAGCGCGTAGCTTAGCAACCAAAATTAAAAAAAAAAAAAAAAGAAAGAAAAGAAAACACAACCCCACAAAACCCCGCGACACCCGCCGAAAACCCTGCGCCGCCCGGGCTCCCGCCCCGGCCCCGCAGCCCGCCCGCCCCGCCCGGCCCCGCGGAGCCCCCCGGGCACCGCCCGCCCCGCCGGGACACGGACCGCGCTCCGCTCCCTTCCGCGCCCTCACCGATCTTAATCCTGACGCTCTGGAAGACCCGCAGCCCCTCTTCCTCCACCGCCATGGTGATGGTGCCGGTGCCGCCGCCGCGCCTGGCGCTCGGCAGTGCTGGAGCCGCAGGGGCCGGGCAGGAGGAGGCGGGCGAGATGCTCGTCCGGACGAGCAGGAGGGCGGGCTAGCGGGCTGCGCCGAGGCCGGGCTGAGGGGAGCGATGCGGGAAGGGATGCGGGGAGGGAGTGCTGCGGGCTCGGAGCGGCCGCGCACCCAGCGGAGCGGAGCGGAGCGGAGCGAGCAGCGCCCGCCTCTCACCCCGCGGGCCGGCGGCGCGCGCCCCGCCCCGCCCCCTCATTGGCCAGCGGGGCGGCGGCCGCGCCGCTCATTGGCCCTCTGCCCGCGGGGGCGGGGCGAGCGGCGAGCCGGGGGCGGCCGAGCGCGGCAACAGCTGGAGCAGCGGCCCCCCGTGGGCACAGCGCCCCACAGCCCCGTGGGCACAGCGTCCCACCGCCCCATGGGCACAGCGCCCCATAGCCCCATGGGCACAGCGCCCCGTGGGCACAGCGCCCAATAGCTCCATGGGCACAGCGCCCCGTGGGTACAGCGTCCCTTCGGCACAGCGCCCCATCGCCCCATCGCCCCATAGCCCCATAGCCCCATAGCCCCGTCCTCCCCGGCACGCCCGCGGGGCTGACTAACTCCGTGGCCCCGCTCCAGCGCCGACCCGGACCGAGCGCCGGGAGGACCGCTGGCGTCATGGCGACAGGGAAGGATGTGCAAGCCCTGTTTCCCACAGAGCCATAAACAGAGGGCACTATGGATGCCCCAGGTGGAAAGACATTCATTAGTGGGGGAAAGAAGTCCCGTATTAAATAAGCAAACCCGTTTGGGCGCTGAGAGCAACCCAGTCTGTCTCCTGGCTCCATTTGATCAGCGGCAAAGCTGGCTCTACCTGATTGCACGGGAAGAACAAGGAATTCAGATTTCAGACTTGCACGACTACACATTAAACTGCGAGAAATACGACCTGTGTCAGTGTTCCATACCGAACTTTGTGTCTTGTAAAGACAGTAATTGAAATACTTCTTCCCTAAAGGTCTGGTGATAGCAGAGCACAAAGTTCAGTGGAGGTCTACACATTACATTAGTTCAAAAACTAAAACATCAAATTACCTTTGGTGCAGTCACAACTCCCCAGAGGAGGCTTGGAACATCCCTATGCAGAACAGCCCAGACACATGACAGTCCAGCATATCTGAGAAGCACAACAAAATACCCTTTTTCAACCCTGCAGACCCAAAAAAAAAAAAAAAAAAACCCAACCAAACAAACAAACAAAAACAAAACAAAAAAGAGAGAGTGAAATCTAGAAGAGTAGAAGAGCAAATGAAAACTTAAGAATAAGCTACAATGGCAGACGGAAATCAGCTTGTAGGAAAGCCTGAGGCATCTGGGTTTCCCACACAGGTGTGGGCCTAATTCTGAAGGAAATTGGCAAGCTTACACCCAAAAAAGGAAGCAGTGCGCTATCTCAAGGAGCTGCCTGACTTACTGTGTTCTCCTTGTCTGCATAGCCAAGTGACATATGTAATTTGATTAAAATACTTTTATAGCACAGGACTCTAAAGAGATTTTATGAAGTACAGGCTGCCATTTACCAACATTCACGCCATAATTCCCTCTTCCTCACTGCAATGTGCCCCATAACCTCATTATCCCCATTCCATCACATGTCATCTCTTTTTCCATAATGCTCCCATCTCACTGCAATACTTCAGCTCCTCTGCATCCCCCATGGTACCTTCAGTGCTCCCTGCCCTAATAACCTTTAGCATTTTCTTCACCATAACCCAGATTTCACTCATCACAATGCTTCCGACTCCCCTATTTTTGTCTCACCTTCCAGCTGGACAAGAGGCAACACAAGCAACAGCCTGAAGAGAAACTAAAAGAAGGCAGATCAGAGAGCTCACATTTTAAGAAGGACATTCACTCAGACTGGCCAACCTGTTGCTGCCTTTCAGATGCTGCATGTGACAAACAGTTTTGGAGTATACATGCCATACAGGTCTGTATAACACTGTATTCATGCTCACAGATAGAAAGGAATATACAAAGTCTGTTGCTTTTGCTTCTTCACCACACATGCACAGACCTTGAATGTATTTGTACGAAATAAATACAAGCCCTCTGAGCCATCTCACTGAAGAAAAATGGCAAACAACTGTTACACACAATGCTGGAGACAGGCAGAAACACAGAATTACAGCTACAAGCAAGAGGATAATGTTTAGCTATAAGCAAAGGTAAATGTATCCCTATAAATCTTCCTCAACAGCATCAGGGAGAAACCTGCTTCCAGACTCTGAATATTATAGACATCTGAGATAAAATATTTTATTTCTGGGTTTGCTTTTGGTACATAAAGACTTCAGTTGACTTCATTTCCCCATCTGAAGCTTTTCTCATCTGCAGAAAGTTGGCCCCAAAATAGTCATTGAAAAAGAAAAATCAATTTATCAATTCTCTTCCCAGCATTTGCTGCTGTAAGGGTTGTTCTCAGCAGATACTGCACAGATTATCATTCCCAATTTACTGTTGTGTTCTTTTTAGACAGTCATGGCACTTCCATCTATATCCTTTATGTCCAGGAAATGAAAGAATATATCTACTTGTAACATAGTCATGACATGTTCATAAACCAGGCTATACATTAATTTCCCACCCCTGTATGTGCACCCAAATTTGCAGTCAAGGCCCAGCACTTTAAAACAAATTTCATTTGACCCAGCATAAATTCACCTTGTAATCTAAGGTGATGGTTGTCTCCCACACCCTAACCTCAGATGTTGCTTGCAGCCTCTCCCTGTTGTAGCACTGGTGCTCAGGAGGGTGTGTGGTGTACAGTATTTGTTGGTTAAAAGAAAATACACTGTCATGACTTCCATTTGTATATCATGAAAAACAAGAGGCACATAAGCCATGACACTTGGAAATTCTTTACCCAGGATCATAAGCAACCTGACGAGAAAGCATCCCAATCCAAAGGTGTGGTTAGGGCACAGTGGCATGCTGGGCCACTTCAGGAATGCATACTTGCCCACGACCACACTTCCAGGCCGTTTTTCAGGATAGCCTAGCTTTGCCAAGAGCACGGATATGTCCAGGAAAGCTGTGGCAAAATTTAACTATAAAGCCAGCCTTTCCTTTGAAACATAGTCAGGTCCCACCAGCTTCCACACTTAAGCATAAAAGAAACTACCAAGATGCTTACAGAATCAATGAGCAATAATTGGAACAGACCAACATTTAAGACAAAACACCAAAACAGATAAAAAAAATATTTAGCAATTAAAAAAAAAAAGTTATATCAAAGGAAGAAAGCTGGCACCTTCTTAGACTCCTTGCCATGAAATAAATCAAAATTCCTCACATGAAAATCTACAAATGGTTTCTTGTAGCTCTCAATGCTGTCCAGCTACTCTTCTGGTTTCCCACCAGGTCTTTTCTGCTGAAGCTCTTTGACAGTGCTTTTGTGTATCAGTGTGCTAGTTTATTTTCTGTCAGATCTTTTTTTCCTGACATAAGGCTGAAAGCTTGTTGCTTCCTCCGTAATAAATATCTGTCTCCAAACCTACATGTCACACAGTCCAACAATGTAAATGCAAGCACTGTTTTGAAATTCACATGAATATGTGTTTTTAAAGATGTTAAACACAGTATAAGAAACAGTCAAAGAATGTGTGTTGCTTTTTCAATTTCTTCATTGTTGAAGTGAAACCTCAGCGGCAGCATATCACATGTGTTTGTGCATATTACAGACAACATGTGCAGGCAACATGAGGTTTGCAGCTGCTAGCAGTCTGATCAAAAAAAAATCTAGGCAAAGTGAATGAAATACTGCTTTTTAAGATGGGGATGACTCTCTTAGTGACAATGTCTTTCCCAACTTTCTTCATCCAGGCCATATGGGTTTATATTATCAGCTCTTCAGAGGATTCTTGGATCTAAATTAGACTACAAAGAAGGTCATTTTCTGTGACTCATTTGTGCCAAGCAGGGAAATAATTTCCTCTCTTGATCTACATGATAGCTTTCTCTTGGGAGGAAACAGAGTATAAGAAGCTTTCTAATCTCCTTTTGCATTATGCAAGAAACTAACAAAATATGAACCTTCTATCCCCAGGGTAGCACAATATTTATGTTGCTGCTACCTATATTTATGTGAAAGAACAACATATTTAAGACAAATCTAAGGAAATATCACTGTAATAAAAAACAAGACAATGATCTGATGACTGAGCAAGATATTGTAATTGAATTTTAGGAAGGCATAGACAGTTTTAACTAATAATATCGGTACCAGGTCTAAAAGCAACTACTATCCATATAGAGATGCTGCGTGGTATGACTACTCTATGCTGATTTGGGTGACCCAATAAAACATTTATCCCTGGCAAAGTGAATGGAGAAGCAAAGATGTCTTTGCGAGTGCCTCTGCATCCTATTCCTGACTGAGTAGTAAATTCAGCCCTTGTAGTGATACCTTTCACAGTAAGATAGTAAAAGTGGTCGGGTATTTTTGCTCCTGAGGTCTCAGAACCAATCAGCTGGTCAGAAAAAGGCTGCAGTCCTTTCCCAGTCTCCACGCATCCTGAAGTATGGCAGAAATATACTATGCAAGTAGGAAATTTAGCTTGAGTCTGTGATTACCTGTGTCTCCAAAGGCTAAGAGTTTGCATCTGATGTAGCTACAGAGGAATGGAGAAACAGTAGTGAAATCACTTGTATGATTAGTCTGGCAGAAAAATACTCTGGTCATTACATTAAATGAAAGAAGGAGAGAAAGTGAATAATGGCAAGAAGCATTTAATTAGAAAAATGTCAGCAGCAGTGACAAGAAAGCACTCATTTTGCAATAATACAGTAGTAGTGACAAAGTTTAATTGAAGGAGAAACATGGGAAAGAGCAGACATCACTGAGATGCCTGTTACTGAGCTCTGTGTGTGTACCAGTATATATGCATGCATGGTACACTCACACACTGGATAAAAATAGATCTATGCAACAGAATTAGGAAAATTAGGGATTGCTCTGCAGTTATTACACTTAAAGAAAGCAGAGACCTTCACTGTGACCCCTGTGTACAAGAAGAAGAGCATGTCTACCTGTTTTTCTTATCGCTTGCCTTTACAAAAAAATCCTACTTTTTTGTTGCTTGTTGGTGGAACACTGGGCCAAGAAGAGGTCAGAAGGGGGAAAAGAAAAATGGCTTTAATTACAGGAAAAAGGGGCCAGTGAGAACTGGTTGTTACAATAGCTGAGACAATACAAATAATTTTCATGTTATATGTTTTTAGGGTTTTTTTTTCTTTTTTAAAAAGAACACTTTGCTCTTTCAGTTCTTGTTCATCACTTCTAAAAATCTGTCAGTCTAGCAGCCTCCTAAAATAAGTAACTATGTTAAAATCCCAGTCATTTTAGCAGCAAGCACAGAACGTTCAAGATTCCAATGAAGTTTACCAACATGAAATACCTTCTGGTTAAACTCATAGAATCATTGTGTTCTGGGTCATATCTGCTTTACTTGAGCCTATAAACTTTGCTTTCCTATTAAGGAACAAATCCCTTTGTCCTTCCATAAAAGATTATCATGTAATAAAACTGCATTAAGATCTTAAGGAAAAACAAAACAAAACCCCAAACCAAGCCAAAACTAAAACCCCCAAGAATGAAATACGGTGAATTTTACTGCAGTTTAATAAGTATGCATCCATTCTCATCTCTCCTACATTAGCCTTTTGAGAAACTGGTAAGTGAAAACAGCAAATAATCTTGAGAAAGAAAAACTGAGCAACAATGGGACTTTCTACTTTTTAAAAATACTGGCTATTGCTGTTTACAATAAACATGTGGTTATGCAACCAGGCATATAAACAAGCATATTTCACGAGTCATTGCATATTGGAAGCCATAATCATCATTTTCATATCTTCTTTGCTTTTATGTCATCAGCTCATCTGCAGTCTTCTCTGTTCTTTATGAGTATTAGTGCAACAAGATAGGACTCCATCCTTACTCTCCAACTCCAAGGGAAAGCTTTGAATCCCCTCAGTTTAGCAGCACCAGTAGTATCTCTTCTGAGGGGACTGCAAGAAGAGCTTTTACCCCTTCTTTTTCCTCTTATCCACCCTAGGGGATTGTATAGTTGCCCAGAGGGAAGCTTTGCATAATTCATCCACAACTAGAGCCACACAGCTATCCCACATGCTGCTGTGAACCTTGAATAGACTTTTCCATGTAGTCACCCGTTTACTGCGGGTCAGATCCTGTGGTCTTCCATTTGCTCAAATGCCCCATTGAAGCCAGTGCTGAGAGGTCAACTTGCAAATGCCACCCTCTCTCTGTGTGGTGAATAGCTCCCATTGAATCCACTGGGATTACTCATGTGTGTGAGCAACTACTAACAAGAGCAAAAGGAGCAAAATCTGGTCCTCATTAGGGACTGCCAATCTGAAAAAAAACTCCCGCAGTCCATAGTACCACTCAGGCAGAGCAACTCTGCTGGTGAGGAGTGACCTAGCAAAGGCAATGTGGCACAATTTGGCACTATATGTTAGCACATAATTCTTTAAAGCATCAGTTAATTATCCAGGCATGGCTACATGGAGGAGCTCTCTCGTACCACAGTTCATGAGCAAAGATAATCTTATACCATGAAACACAATTACCCAGATGGTTAGTCAGAGGTTTTAGGAATAGAAGCAATTTCTCTGATCTGGGAAAGAAAAAAAATTAAAGTGGAATTTAAAAATAAAAATCATACCACACTTGATTCCCAAGTATTTAATTACATATTATCATGGGTAACTACAAATGTGCTCCAATTATGCAATCTTATTTTACTGCTGTTGGAAACACATTTATAGCCACTATATAATGTGTAGATTTAAGTCAATATCTGAATAAACAGTCTGGAAAACACATCATTTGTACCCAGATTTGATTACTAGCATGATTATCATCTGCCACCTGCAGGAAATAGCTCTGATATTGCAACTAAATTCCAGAGATGGAAGGTCTGGTCACTCATGGAACAAGCAGAAATGTCAAATAGCAAAATATGCTCCTTGTACCCAGGAGCTTACTCCTCTTGCACCCACTGGGAAAGTGCAATTTGCCATGAGGGTATTTGTGTCCATTGACAGAGAAGCCAAGAGTTTAACTTGCTATTGACAATAATGTTATCTTCCTGTGTCTGACCAGAAGGCAAGGTATATAGTCTGAAACTAACACACCCAGCTAGTCCCATCTCAGGCTGGCATAGCCGTCCTGCTACTCTGCTGGAAATGGCATGATTGCAGGTCCCCCTGCATCATCCTCACCAGAGATTTCTTCCTCTATTAATATAGTCTAGCATTGTCTTTGAGCCTCATTTGAAGAGACTGGCCATTCTGACTTTATGGTGGCCCATAAAACCCTCAAGGAGAACAAAACTTGCCCGTTCAAGAATCCTGGTCTCATTCAAAAGTAAACGAGGATTTGAACGAGGCATTCCTCAGAGGGCCAGAACCTTGTAACTTGTTTCCTTTGTTCCAGCAAACCAGAGTAAATATTCCCAAGAATGCAGATGCTAAATCCAAAGGCAGCACTGCAAGACTGGTCTTCCTCTCCACATTGTGTGGAACAGGCTAAATAGTATCAGGACATACAGGTAATACCAGCAGTTCTTGTCAGAGTGCTGTCTTATTGTGTGACTGGCCAATCACAGGACTAATTGTGTTGGTGTAATTTTGCAGTTGGCGGGTCTCTCCAAGCCAGTGGGGAGAATGAGATTGGTGCCACTAGATTAGAGATCCAGACCTTCCTTTTTTTTTTTCCCAGAATCAAACCCAGGACCTGAAGCAACTGATTTTTGTGTGCCTGACAGGTTTAGAAGAATAGCCCAGGGTTAATATTTAGATAGTGCTTGCATTCAGGGAAACAGTGCCTTTCTCTGCATACCTTTCAATTATTTCTGAGGTCAAAGGAGGAGACTAAAAAATTAAAATGGAAAACAAAAAACAAAGGAGAATAGAAAATGAAGTGATTTTTGAAGATTATCCAGGTCTGTGGGATGTATTGGAGGAAGAAAAAGAGAATACACATCCCAGGATCTAATAAAATACTAAATAATTCCTTATTTTCTCTACTAACTTGTTTTAGCCACGATAAAGCAATCATCTGTTTGTAGCAGTAAGCAGTATCAGCCCTGAAAAGCAACATAAATCTAAAACATTGAGGCACACATTAGCAAGAATTAACACAAGCATCTACTGCCACATGCCCGCTGTGGAGGGTAAGGGCCAGGCCTGCCTGAGCTGTCAGCGCTGGGCAGGAGCGCCACATCCCGCTGCAGTGCCCAGCGTTCGCTCCAGGAACACTGACCACAGCCCATTCCCATGGCACCAGCGCACCACCATGCACCCGCCTACACGGAACAGTGTTGCTTTCAGCATTTGCTTTCAAAGGCCTTTGTTGCTTCATGGTGCTTTTTCTTTCTTAAGAAGTAGCTGTGCTACAGGCCCCCCTGAGTTTTCTCCCCTGTGCTGCTCTTAGGAGGCTGACACCTCTCTTACAGCAAAGTGGTCTTTGCCTACGCTTGAGGACAAGGGGCCCTCATTCCAGCTGCAAATTTAGCTATGCCTCATCCAGGCAAGTTGGCTGAGATTTGCTCCTGTAAAGCCTGGCAAGGGTCTGATGCAAAGAAAAGACCCACAAGTGTAAAGCCTACCAGCCACAGAATCAGCAACACCCCTCCCCAGGCTGCCCACAGGCAGAAGTCTGGCCCCTTTGCTGGAGCCATTGCTGCAGCAATGTCTGTACCCACGGGGGCACAGACATGGCTAAACCCAGACACTCCCCTTGGAGCTTACAGGCTGGCTGGAACAATCCACCCAGCCCTCTGTCCCAGGACATGCTGGCCTCTGGCTATGAACCAGCTGTTCAGCAGCAAGAGCCTGTCCCACCCAGTTACCTCCTTTTACCAGGGCCAAACGCAGGACGGGGTTACTCAGAAAGTGCTCCTCTCCTCAGGCAAAGGTGGGGGACAGAGCCCTGGCCTTACCTCTGTATACATACTTCTTGGCAGCCATGCAATGAGACCAGCCTTCCTCAGAAAGCTAAGGACTGCTGCACAAGTAAAGGGACCTCAGTGCAGGAGCTCAGTCAATTGCTAGGCAGTCCTGTCTTCTCCTCTCCCTCTGTGCCTTCCTTCCCCATTAAAACAAGTGAGGAAAATTAGCTGTCAGCACTAGTCTACTTGGCATTTTTTCTGTAGATTAAGGAAATCATGGATTTTACCAAACATGGTGCAAAAGATTTAAAATTGTGTATGTAGATATAAACATATGTATAGATAAATAGAACTCTGTGTGATTACAGCAATGTTTTTCCCTTCCTCTTCCTCTCTTTCCACCCCCTTTCCCTTCTCTCAATTTCTCAGACAATAAGTGGGAAACAACCTTTTTTTTTTTTTACCCAGCCAAAAATTAATTCTTGCTCAAAGCTTCCAGAAAGGGTCAAGTCTAAAGGAAGCATCTGGTAAATCTGTTTTTGTATTTCAGTGGGAGCCATAGCCCTCACGTCCCCTCCCTTTGCACCACTCAGCACAACAAGCACTTGTGCCACACTGAGAAGGGTTTGCTCTGCTGCACACATGTGCACAAAGACACACTTGGCATGAGTGCAGGCAGCCCTTAGATGGAAGCAGCCAGGTATGCTGCATGCACAGGCAGAGCAGATCCCGCTCGTCCCAGCAGGGCTTCCAGTTGTTTTTTGTATCCCCCTGAGTACAGATGGGCTCCTTTGTGTAGTTTGCTTGTGAGTTTTATGACAAGGGGTTGTGCTTGCGGGATCAAAGTCACAGCCCTGGATCCTATCATGTAACATACTGAACTGACAAAAAAAATATTGGCTCCTCTCAGCATGTTCAAATGCACAATGAATGAAGGGAGATTGGGCCTGATCCTCAAACATACCCAAAAGTAACTCCAACCCTGTAGTACAGCCTGTGCATGTGCTCAAAGTCTGTCAGGGCAAAACACTTCAGAGAATAAAGTTAGAAATTTCCACAACTCTAAAATATCCAGCAAAGCTGTCAACAAAAATAAAACTCCCCAGGACTTACTTTCCTCTTTGTACATATGGAAAAGCTTTCAAGCCTTAGAAAATGTACACTCACCCTGTTGCATTTCCTTACTAAATATACAAAGTTCATAGAAAATGCAAAAAGTGAAAGAGGCACTTATGGTCACGGTGAACAACATGACCTCCAAAAACATGATCTGTGTGGGGTGTGCAGTGGCAGAAGAATCGTCTCTTTTAACTTGCTGTATAACTGGTCAGTAACCAGGAGCAGTTGCTGTAGCTGGCAGCTCATAAGACAGCCCCAGCCCTTCTGCTGGCAAGGATGGTGGGGCAGGAAAGGGCACTGACTCACTAACCTTGCAACACAGTTCAAGGGGGAAGTAAGAAGAATCAAGAATCAAATTCCTAGCAGCAATACCACTTTACAGTCCTATCTATTGTATGAATGGGTTTCCTTAAAAGTCAGACCAAAAAAACAGAGATCAAAAAACAAACCCAGAAACCTATTAGAGCCATAGGGTGCTGAGATCTCTGAGGAGCTCAGCACGCTCCCCAGATTACCACATCAGCAAGGCAGTCTGGTATTGACCACCTTGCTCTTAAGCTGCAGAAAACACAATTGTCTCTGCTGTATGTGAAAGCCGAATGTATTTGTGTCTTGATACAGAGTGGAAAATGCATTTTTTGCAAAAATATTCTTGTATTCATTATCTACTTCTTTCTTGTCTGTTCTTCAGCAAGTACCTTTTGCTATTAAGAAGTTACATGCAAGTATTCTGCTTAGAACATGGAAATTCCTATGGCTGTCACTTCATAAAATTCTATACAAAATAAAAATTTCCTAAGTATGTGCCTAATCTTGTGGAGATAGTAGGTCCAGTCTTCCAGTTTGTTAAGGATACTTCCCAAGACTGCTTTGACTAAGCAGTGAAACACCACTCTAAAGAATCCTCTGCTATAGCTGTAAGTTTAGACTATAAAATTAGAACTAGAGGCAGGACCTGTTGTTCCTGTCTTCCAGCACCATCTTCTGACCAAAGAGACCTGCTGGACCTGACGTAGCCCAACAAAAAGACAGCCAATTTTGAAACTGCTGAGTTTTGCTTTACGTGTCTCAAAGTAAAACAAAACCCAGCAACAACAAAATTCCCCCCACAGAACCTAGAATGAAGGAATATATATGGTACGCAGCTTCTGAGAGCAGAGAGAGAATAGGTAACCACAGAGGAAGTTTAAAGCCACTTCCCTTCTGTCACAGATATTAATTCAGAAGCAGCTGGAAAGCCATTCCAGGTGATTTCAATTTCTCACGGGGCCATGTTTCCATGAATATCAGAGGCTAAGTTTTCCTTATGTTTTATGGGCTTCATCAAAATCAGTGAAAAGATAATGATAACAGTGCCACTTGGATCACTCCATAACTGATGTACACATGCAGCATTCAAAAGACCAAGGTCAAGAGCTTGCCAAGCATTGCTATTTGTTCAAGAGCAAAATATAATTGTATTACTTGCAAGGTTAGATTTTATATATATTTTTGAAAAAATGCATTTCAATCCTGTACTCTTTATCATTTTTACTGACATTCTCTATATCTTCCAGTTATAGTAACAGGAATTTAATAAGAACACAAATAGCTGAAAAAAACCCACTCTTCAATTCCTTCCATCATTTGCCTGAAAATAAGAATATTTGCCTTAGGGCTCAAAATTATTATGTACCAAGGTTCTAATTATATATCTCTTTCTGTTGTTTAAACACTGTTTCACACCAAATGTAATAAAAATCACAAATCCCTATCACCAATCTTACTTTGCTACTAAAATGCAGAATTTTATCAAGATACATTTCAAAAGATCACTGGCCCTGATTCTGTGTTGGGTGGTTGTGTGGTAGATGTGAGAGGTGTTGCTGCACCCCCATGAAACACTGTGTAAGAACAACCTGCACAAACAGTCTTGTGGTAAAAAGCAATGTCCTCTGGTCCATCCTTGTACAGACCCGTTCTGGTTAGTCAATTTTGGTACTGTCCGCCAAGGGTTCTCACCTTACTTCACAGTGCTTTTATATAATGTGCATTATTCTACCTGTTTTAAAAGACCCATGACAGCTGCACGTTGTAATTCAACTCTTCTTAAGAATTACAGATCTTATCATGAAAATGCATGAGCCAAAAGCAAAGTCCTTCAGCAGCCTGCCAGACCCAGCTTCAGGGTGCTCCATACCATGAGAACAGAAACATCAAAGGACCTCTGTCAGCTCCAAGTCACCTTTGGAGGAGGCCAAGCTAGTCTGGAATGAGCAGAAGTACCTTTTCTGTTTTTGGGTGTCCTGAGAAAATATCTTTGCCTGTTCACTTTCCTGCCAAACAGTGCCTACAAAGAATGAAAGCCAAGGTGGCCCTGCATGAAAACCAGTGGTCAACCTGGTAAATAACTGGCTTTTGGAAGTCTGTTTGACCTTTCCTTAGCAGTCAGATGGCATGCAGATAAAGAAAGGTGAAAAGGCTATTCAGCTCCAGAACTATTTCAGTATGAACACATTCGCTCTGGCTTTTGAAAAGTGCATACTTATAAATGAAAAAAATATTTTAAAAAATTTATTGCAGTGCAAAGATGACACTGTGGGTTTGTTTGGAGCATTCCTGAGGTGCCCTTGCAATTCAAGACTCAGAAAATACAGCCCATTATACAATCCTTTACATATTTGTATGAATTATTCATAGAATCATAGAAGGGTTTGAGTCGGGAGGGACCTTAAAGATTGTCTGGTTCCAACCCCCCTGCCATGGGCACCTTCCATTAGGCCAGGTTGCTGAAAGCCCCATCCAGCCTGGCCTTGAACACTGCCAGGGATGGGGCATCCACAACTTCTCTGGACAACCTATTCCAGTGCCTCACCTCCTAATAGTGAAGAATTTCTTGTATCTGATCTTATTAATGTCTTACACTATTGTCTTTCCTTCACCCGTGTGAGGTATATCTGGCTAGTGAAATATAACTAGTAATCTTTTCTGTATACAAATAAACTACTCTTTGGAATGCTTTGCTATAACATTCAGCTCTGGTTTGCTATTCGTTAAATGTATTGTTTGAAACGCTACCGCCAGCTATTCATTCTTTTTCGGAGCAGTGATGCCATGACAACCCCCACGTGACTGGCTACAGGCATACCACGAGTCTCCAGGGCTTTGCTTTAGAAAAGGCTCAGACTGGTATTACTCACACTACTTCTTTTTTTCCTTTAAGAAAAAAAAAAAGCTCAGTTTCAAAGGGAAACTGTATTTTGTGGAAGATGCATCAAGCCTACCAGCAATTCTATCCTGTGGCAACAAATATCATCAGCTAAAATGGAACAAAGCAAAGTAGGAAGAACACAATAAAAGGGTAGGTACAACTGTTTGATAAAGAGCATAGGCCTTCATGAAAGAAGACTAGTGCATCTCTCTATTAATTCTTAATGCTATTGTGAAAGCTACTGATTAGCAATAACCTAGCAGACATATGTTTTAAGAATATCCAGCAAATATAGGTATAGCTTTTGTGTCTATTTAGGGTTATCATAATAATGTTCATCAGATTTAGAAGTAAAAAAGATCGTTAGTCATTTGCTCCAAATCACTAATAATGCAGGACTGTGCCCTCTTCAAATTCCGTAAATAGTGAATACCAACAGTGATGATTCAACTGTATTGCTACCTCAGGAAGATTGTGTCACAATACAATTAACTTTAATACAAAGAAATAGTTCTTCATTATTTCCAAACTGGGTCTGTTTCATTAACTGTATAAAAATACCTTCCTTCCTTCCTTCTATTGTTCCCATAATTTGACTTGCAGGTGGAAGAAAGTTAAAGATGAAGTAGAGAACTGAATTTGACATATATTTCTAACTAAATTGATAATATTGAAATAAATAAATAAATTTATTTCTGCGTGAATTAACCTCAGTGTATATTAGTCTGGCTATTTAAACAGTGGCTCTGTTAAAGGGGACTGATATTAGTGTAGCTAAAATACTCTTGGCATCCACTATGCATCCAGAACATTTTGTCCAGCATACACTGTATATATGCATAAGACATTCAGGGGCCAATAACAGAGGTTAGAGATCACCATGATAGATAGTGAAGAAATGTATTTACAGAGGACAAAATATTTCCCATGACTTGACTATTCTTGGAATAAACACAACTATTAATTTCTGAATGCAAGGAAAGAGAAAGAGTAACTATCATGTTGTGCAAATGATGGCTTAGAAGGTGCAAAATTTTGTTCCTTATTAGAGGGTTCACACCAAGCAGTGACTAACAAGGTCTCCAGTGGCCAGAGTGGCCTTTTCAAGTGCCACTGCGTTGTCATGCTGGAGCTCCTAAATTCTCCTGTTAGTTGCCCCGAAATTTCACTGTGCCTTCTGCCGGCATGAACTCAGGCACACTGCAGTGAACAGCAGCTACCAGAGCAGAGGTACCTCCAGCTGGGGTACCTGGGGCAAGCAGGGCAATGCAGCAGCTTATCCTCAATGACACAGCACCCTGTGGCACTGGCTGTGGCTCTGCAGAGAGAGACAGGAATTGATTTTAAAAAACATAGGGGTCTCTGCTTGGTGATGTAAAGGCTCTGCATTGAAGGAGCTCACACACACACAAAAAAAAAAAAAAAAAAAAAAAAAGAACCAGAGCAAGAGAGAATAGGGAGCAAGGAAGAAAACAAGGTACACTTCTTGGGGAAGACTACTAAAAAAATGGCAATGTTTAGGGATAAGTTATCATTTTCTCTGTGCTTTCAAAGGAACAAAAAGTGTCAGCATGTTTTTATGAACACAAGAGCAAATGCATCTGAATAGTTTTGCAATATTCTTAATAGAAGAAAGGAAAAAGGAAAGAAATTAAAAAGGTACATCTCATCTCTGCAACATTCTGCATGGAATTAACTATAAAATGGTCCCAAAACCAACTGCAAAGTGCCACAACAAAGATAAGGGTGGGTTCAAATAATGTTATGGTTTATCTTTTACAGTTGTACATATAAGAACAAGACAGAAATTACCTACAACATTTTCCAGAAAATGAAATTATATTGATATGAATTTCACAGATGAAATCTGGTTTATAAAACTCCCTTTTGTTGTTTCAAATTTGAAACAGTTTGCATATCTATAAATTAAAATCAGAGTTTGCATAAATATCACATTTTGTTCTTCACACTGGTGATTTCCAGTGACTGGTACAATAACAACCTTCTTTTACAAATTACATGTCTTCTTAAAGTTATTTTTAAAATAATTTAATAGCATGACAATTTAAGGCACCTGAAGAATCAGAGGAGATAGCAGCAGCAGAAGTCAAAACCCTCAGAGATTTACCAAGTTTAGTTCTGCTATCCAGTAAAAATCAGCTACTTAATGTGATGGGATCTAGAAAGGATTCAGATGACTGCTGTCATCACCTTCTGAAATCAGATGGAGTTGGGAGCATTCAGCCCCTTCTGGGATCCCACCTCCTCTGAGATGACTGTCACAAAAAAAAAAGCAGCTGAATGTTTTCACAAGAAGCCAAGCAGCTCAAGCCAATTTCAGACAAAGCTAGAAACTGCAAAACATTATCCCAGTCAATGCTATAAATTATTCACTCTGTTCTAAAAGACAGAATCCTGTCCTGGCACTATGTATGACAGGTCTGTTATCAGGGACTCAAACCTGGTCCTTAGCTCATCACAAAGTTGCTACAGAAAGAGACATGGAAAACTTCTGTTGCACTCAGGCAGTGCTTTGGTCATGTTCTACATTGAGGGGTTTGTGTTGGTGCTCTACCTGCTGCTTTCACTTGTCAGTCTCTTATTTTTAAAATAGCAAGTGTTTCTACCTTCTTTCCATATCACTAAGTCTGCCTGAGCTGGAACAGTTCGTGTAGGAGGTATGAGAGAGGGAGAATGTTTATCTCATGTATTTCCTGATAAAAATCATGGTATCATTGTTTTAACTGGTCCAGTCTCACTTTCTGCAGAACCCCACTCTGAGAGACAGTGGTGTCTGCTCTAAATCCTGTCTCACTCCACTCCCTGTTACTAGGTTTTCTTCCATGGGGTTTACATAGTCCAGCACTGCTCACAAATTATTCCTTTTCCTCTTCTCCCCATATATAGCATGGCTATTTAGGTCAGATGGAGATAAATATATTGTTATGCCACTGAACTACCAACTCCATTAGAATAGTTAGATCCACACTGTGCCTTTGATGATTGTTCTGAAGTTCTATTAAAAAGATACCTGCAAATACTTTTGACACAAGAAGTCCTTTCCCAATAATCTTACCTCTCCAGCAGCATTCTAAATGTGCATCCCTCTGGAAGACCTGGCTTATCTTAGAGTAGCTGGTGCTTTCTTACACTAGTCTTTTTTTTTCTGCTGGAAGCCTAATAGAAACTGCCTGCCTTCTCTTAGACAGTCATTTCTGTATCATAACATCAGCATAACTGTAACCAGACTGTATGCATTTTTACATTTTTCCAGCATAAAGGGGACTTTGCCTCTTCAGCAGACTTCAGAACAACTGCCTTTAACATTTTCATTTTTCACTACTCTTCTGGGCAAGTCTGGCTTTGCTGATACAATGAATCACATTTAATAGTGTTACTGCTGGCTAAGAAAACAAAACAAGAGAATTAAAAGATTTTCCATAATGATATGCAAGGATATTTCCAAGAAAAATGGATAAACGTTTAATTTCTGTTGCAGATCGAGACAGCAAAACCACTAATGGACACAAGTGCCCCCTCAATGTATGACCACGTTCATCAGAAGTCAGGGAAGCTGAAGGTATCATATGGGCTATTTCACTGGGCACTGGCATGCTTACCTTCACGTCTGTTCTCAAAGCAAACAAAGAGACTACCAGATGGTCACAATTTCAGGACCCTTTTTTTCCCCCTCAGTGCAGTGATTGTTGCAACAGAACTATCAGGATCCATGAATAGCACATTCCTGGCAGCATCAAATAACTCACCATATGATTATTGATGAATTCAGAGTGCTTCAGATTAACAAATGCTCAAGTGTTCAAATAGCCTCCTAAGATGTACTGCTGCACAACCATGAAAAAAAATTGCAAATAACAAGAATAACACAATCATCAAGATACACACAGTGCAAAGAACTGAATAATAGGATGTTAACATATTCAAAGCACAAGGAATAACAATGGGTAGCCTTGACTGGCAGTTATCCTTCAAAATCTTACTGCTCCCAAGAGACAAATTTTTATTAAAGGATGAGAGTGGAAAACAAATTGTTAGCTAATTATCTCTGCTCACTAAAAGGAAACAACAACAATTTAAAAAGAGAAAAAGGTAAAAAAAAAAGAAAAAAACAAACGTGAGCAAAGCAGAAAATATGTGCAGCCAAACCCTGTCAAAGACTTAATTTCCAATGCAGTGCCCCTCAGGCAATGGGAGCGTAGCCCATATAAGGACTTCAGAATTAATTTCCTTAAAATTGTTTATCATCTCACTGTGCGACATAATAATCCCCAGGCACCTTAAAATCATTTCACTAGCAAAACAATTCATTTCTTCTTCATGCATAAAATCACATGCTATATTAGGATGTGGACTCAATTGCTGATGTTAATTTTTTTCCCATTACTGTAAAAATAGCACTGATTAAGTTCCTTTGAAAATGCAACATTGCATAATCCCCCTTGTGCTGGTTTAAAGGTAAACCAGCAGGAGGAATGAGTCTAACTCACAAACAGATTACAAGTCAGAATTATAGTTTA
>JAWWEU010000001.1:92725732-92738844 GCA_035583155.1 Acropternis orthonyx | reverse complement strand
CCCCCCCCCCCAAGCGGAGCAGGAAGCAGGCAGAAGTCAAAATTTAATTTATTGCTCAGAAGAGACCAAACAAAATATGCCTTGAAGATTTATCACTGGAGAGAACCATCTTACATATTTTTGTTTCAGGGGGAAATTCACATCCCAAATAGGGCACAGTAAACCACTCAGCAACAAGAACAGACTTTTGAAGTGAAGAGAATTGTTTGCATGGCTCAGGTGGTGATTGTTATCACCTGTGATTCAGACTACTTCATGACAGACTGGCTGCCCATCAGGTCCTAAAGTGTCTCCAGACAGCAAAATGCCGCTCAGGTACAACTGACCCAAGCAGAACTCACTACACATCACTGTCATGAATATCCTGACATTTGCACAGTTCCTTTATCTGAAGCAGAGTTGGTCATGGCCACATCATGCAAATCCACATCATAGCGCTTACGGCTTGTCACTAGTGAATAATACCCAGATCAGTGCAGGCATCAGCAAGCATCAGATAATTCCACTGCTGAAGGTGTGATTCCACAAGATAAGGAAGGAGTAGAGCATTCTCCCCCTTTCCATTCCTCTTTCCCATCATGATTCAAGTGGCAAACTGCTGTTGTTTCCCTTGGATCAACTCTGGTTTTCACCAAACCTCTCCCTTAGCTAATTAAACTTGAGACAGCAGCAGAAAATTAACCCAATAAAACCAAACAAACTTGGATGGTTTTCTGCCACTTTCTGCAAAGTCATAAATTCCAGGGCTGTTGCAAGAGATGAAGACCACACAGCTGGGAGCAATGGGGAGATGAGCAGGAGAAGGAAGGGAGCAAGACCTTTACTTTTTTGGTGGCAGAAGACTACTGAGATCAACTCAGCTACCTGGAAAATGGCAGTCTAAGAAATCACAGAAAGTTTCCAAGGCATTTGAGGGAGTAGGTTTATCTCCATTATCTTCATGCTCACCAGCTTGGTATATCTGGTTTGTACACAAAAGAAACGTATAAACCAAACTAACTGAAATCAATGGTTAAGCATCTCAGGCAGTAGCCATGCCCTCACCTACAATATGGCAATTCCAAGACTGGAGGGTTGGCGTTAATCTACGATAAAACTGTAGCATTGCTCCTCTTGGAAAATGTACCGAAACTCCATGCAGGAAGAGCTGTGGTTGGAAGATCCTGAACAAAGTCTATCGTCTCAAGAAGGACAAACACATTGGGTTGCAAAGGCCTGTTAATGCACATCAAGGAGAAGCAGGTCCCTGTAGGGAAGGTATAAAACCTCAGGCAGATTTCCCTAAGATCGACAAACATTTCACATTCTGGGTTCCCAGGCACGGGAACACAAACAAGTGTGAAGAAGTTTGATTCTGCTTATGTGGTTTCCCCCTCTGGTTTAACTGAGGCAAAATGAAAGCAGGAGCTGCAGAAAGTGAACCAGGAGAACTGAGCCAATCTGGGTAGAATTACAAAGCCCCAGCCTCAGTATCAGGTTCAACGATGGCACGAAGATTGGCAACAAGCTGAAAAATACGTGGCCAACTTTGCGAGATATCCTTGTGGGCGGTGTAAATCACAGAGCCGAAAGCTAGCCCTGAGCTTCTGTTCTTTTCTTCCTGGTTATTTCTGGATCGGAACTGCTCACAGAGTGCGTTTCGCTGTGCTTTTGCGCTGGGGATTAACTGCATGTGGCAGCCAGCCACACAATTAACAGCCTTTCATTTACACAGCCACTCTTATCAAATGAGTCCCAGAGCACTTTTCAGATTTTATTGGTGATTTGTAACTGCTGTAATTTCTACAGTCAGACTGTGCACCATGGAGAGATGGCTCTCTCAGAAATAATCTAAAACTGGCTTAAAAAATCAGAAGTAATGGCTTACCAGTTCTCTGAGACAAACAGCCTGACACTGCAGAAACATTTAAGGTAACCAAAAGGGCATATGCATTGAGGGTTCCAAAATCTACACTGGCAAAATAACCAGCTTCTTATTTTTATTAGTAACAGAGGTAAAGAAAATCAACAACAATATGGCTACAAGAGGTTTTAGCAAGCTTTCCCAGAGAAAGAAAATTGACCATCTTTAGCTTTTCCATGTCCATCTAGCAGGTTTTGAGCTCTTTAACTCAGAAATTTCCAGATTTCCTCCCACACAAACCAGAGGGAAGCTGCAGCACTGCTCACCAAGCAGGGAGCTGCCATCAACTCTGCCCTTACCCATTCACTCTACTGCCTTGGACTGCTCGGCCTCTGTGGGTGTGTGCCTTGATTTTGGAGGTATGCCCTCTGCCATGTGAAAGAACAACTAGAACAAGACAGAGTTCCAGAAATAGCATTATTCCAGTAGTCTCCTGTGAATGTAATTTAGGAAGCAGCAAAGAATTCTTACTCCCTCTTGGATAATGACGGTGTTTGGAAATTTTATTGTCTTCAGCCTTCTGCTTTGCCCTTATTCTGAAAGTCACTCCTTTCCTGGCGTGGTGGACCAACAGAACAGGAGTCACAAGCACATTCTATGATTGCAACCCTGTGCATCAGCATACTTTGATTTCTGTAGTTTAAGGTAAAATGTTGCAATTCCTATGCAGAAGATAACTTCCAGCATCAAAAAATGGACTTGTGAGGGTGGTAACCTTTTCAACCATGCAGCTAAACCCAGGAAAAATTGTAAGCAGAACTCCAGAATTAGCTGGGCTGCCTGGGACAATCAGGTGGAAGGATTCATACACTTTAGGATATTAGGGGGTTAAGTATTCTGTAAGAGTGTACATATTAAAGGCACTGTGTGTTCAGTATAGTGCAAAAAACATGAAGCAAAATGACATAAAAGCCATTTCCCTTACAATTCCCAACAAAACTCCTTTGAGATTATAAAAGCTAGCAAAGAAGGAACCAAGCTGGGCAAAGGACTGTAAACAAGCAACTGTAGCATAACTAATTGATCTGATTACGATTCAGGCTTTTTTTTTACACATGACAATTTTCAACTGAGTTTCCAAGGTCTCTCCAGCCAGAACCCAGCTGGCTGACAGTAAATACTTCACAATGAGGTTTCTGGAAAATCTTCAGAGGCTCTGAAGCCCCTGAGCTACTTGCTATGAATGAAGGAGAACTCTTTGTAGACCAATGCCCTCCCACCACAGCAACACTTCCTTCTTTACTCGTGATTTTTGTGTCAGCCACAGTAATTGCATTCACAGAGTGAAAATACATTAAATTTGTTTCTAGCTTCCCTTTTAATAGGATTTAGCAGCTTGAAACAAGGAGAAACAGCATCACGTGACTGATCGACTCTCTGCATGTTATAATCTACCACTCTGTTACACCACCATTGATCTACAGTTCAGGGGACAGACACTTCTGTTTTGAAGCACATATTCTGTATTTCTTATTTTTAATTACACTTCTTCAAAAGAAAATGTGTTTTAAAATCACAAATTGATCTTAGCATAGCCAAGCAGGGTAGCAGCAGTTCTCTCAGAAGGGTTATCAATCGAAATCAAGCATTGAACCAGTATTAGTTCTTCCTTTATCTGATGTAGAATTTCATCTGCAATCATGTTGAAGGCTGCCAACTTTCCAAGTAGACACCTCAGCAATAACTATTTACTTTCTGGCCCTTGGAAATGCTTTCTAAGGTATTTTGCCCTTTCTCATTTGCAATATGGATCAGTAAATAATGTTTGAAGTGCTAATGATGTAAACTTATTTTCTGAAGCACAGAAACTCTAAAATACAAGACTATGACTTTATAGTACTAAACTGAGAGTAGAAATAACAGCTACCATAACCAGCACCATCTTGTACTTCAGTGACTTTGCCATGCAACTGTGAACTCCTGGCTTCAGAAAACTCACAGTTTCCCAGGGCAGGATCCCCAAAGCCACCATGCTAGAGAGAAAACTTCACCATAGCTAAGAGCCTGGGTCAAGGAGGAGAAAGGATTCCCATTTGCCCAGAGCAATAGTGCGACTGGTCTGATGTGCTGTCACAACATACATCCTAGAGTGCATTGAGTATGTCCAGACCAGTGTAGAGGGGTGACCGCCATGCAGTGGCCAGCCACAGGGCTCCATGGGTGCATGGGGGTCATCTCAAGCCACCAGCCATGATGGGAGAGTGCCAGGACAGACAAACTTGGCTTCTGTTGAGCTCCTGTGCTACAGCAATCATGTTGGGCAAGCACACATCAGCTGTTTCCTTCAACAGTTGCTTGTTTCTAAAAGAAAAGATTATGAACCCTTTAAACAAAAGCCAAAAAGTGATCTATGCATCAAAATTTCCCTCACTATCAGAAGGAAAATGCCATCTTGGCTTTAATAGCAATTCTATTTTTTAATGAAAATGTCCTATGCCCTTATGGCTGAAGTCGAACACCCTGGAAGATCCCTGCTTTATGTGGTTCTGAGTTGGACCATTAGGGCACTCTGTAAGGGGCCTGCTATCCTTAAGAAGTTACATCACTGAAATCAACAAAATTCTTATTTCTTCTTCTTTAAAAACTTCAGATTGGGATTATATTAACCTCTTTGACCAAATACCACTTGTTTTATAAATTAATTAGAAGTCTTACTGTCTTCAAATCCCTGGCTCCAAAGTTAAAACACTTTGCTACCTGAAGCATTGGTATCATTACAAACTAAATACTTGAAACAAAAGAGAACTGAAGTACCAACATAAAAAAAACCGAAAAGAATGTTAAGAGTTACAGGAAATGTTAATCAGAGGGTAAAGTTGTGCTTTTATTTTCACTATTGTAAGTCCAGGCTAGCAGCCTTATCTTTCCTACAATTGCTGTGGATATGAGAACCTTACATTAAGAAACCATGTCAAAAAACCCCTCATAAATTCATTTGAAGCTTTAAAGACGGCTGGGCTGAGCTTAATTACCAGCTCACTGCCATGGGAAACAAGAGGTCACTCTTCCTCTTTAATCTCAGTCCTGGTGCCCCTCTTCCATTCTGTTTGTCTTATGCTTGAGCTCTTTAAACCCTGGGCAAGGTCTGCTCCAGGATAAAAAACATATTTTTTTTTTTTTTCAGAAAGGAGAATAGCTTTCCAGTGGGCTAATGAGTTGAATCAGTTCATTGCAGATGAATTTAAGACTAAGTGGGGAAGGAAGGAAGAAGTAAAGCCGAATATTCTTTTGTTAAACTGTTTACTCACTGCCTGGTAGTATTTAACACCAAAATAGCCCTCCTAAGGGTCAATAGAAACACATGAAGTAAAAAAAACTTGTTGTAAGTCAATAATCCATGTTGGTTACCATGGGAAAATTACGAATATAGACACCAGCAGCAGTTGTCCAAGTTAGGAATGACTAATCTGGTATTTACACACACACACCCCTTTTAACTGGACAAACACCAAGTATGACTGTATTTATTTTATTACTTCTTTATTACTTATTTACCACAATAAAAAGAATATTACTTAACTATTCCAATTTGTAGATTCTTTTTTAACATGGAGTTTTTATCATTTCAGGGTAAAACTATTCACCTGGATTTCTAGGCCCTGAGTTTAAGCAAGAATAATGAGTTGTAACTATATTGCCTTCCAAAAATGCTGCACTTTTATAATCGCATTAGAAGCTGTGAAACTGAAATCTAAATTGTGAATCTTAGTAGTTGCTTTCTAGTTACAGAACATGCAGACTTCATGTTTTCAAACTCTCCTTTGCTCTTGTGAAGTTAAGAAACCTTCTTTTGAAAGATTTTCAGTTGATGCAGCAGCAGGAACATGAATAAAATTAAAAAGCTAAAAGAAAAAACCAAAATAGAGAGAGATACCATAAAAGCTGCAATAAAATTGTATCAGTGAGGATCGTTTAGATTAGATATTGGAAACAATTCTTTATTGTGAGGATGGTGAGGCACTGGAACAGGTTACTCAGAGAAACTGTGGATGCCCCATCCCTGGAAGTGTTTAAGGCCAGCTTGGATGGAACTCTGAGCAACCTGGTCTCATGGAAGATGTCCCTCTCCATGACAGGGGGATTGGAACTAGATGATATTTAAGGTCACTTCCAACCCAAACCATTCTATGATTCTATGAGCTTTGTTCCTAATTCTATGATCTTTGTCCTTTCCCAATACTCGTGTTTGACTCTCATTTCTAACTTCACTGAAGTCAGCTGCTCTGTTTTAAACTTTTTCTGGAAATAAATGGTAATGTTTATTTAAGAAGGGATGTAAGATGTGTATTAACACTTTCAACTTGTGTTTAAAAACTTGTGTGTATGTGTTTAAAAACTAAATCAGTACAACAGAGCAATCAGCAGTGTTATGCAGCAACAACTAAAGGTTACCAGGACAGATTACAGCCTGATGGTTTATTTAAATCTGTAGTTTATGCTGTTGATCTGTCCCTTCAGTAACTAAAATAGTTCATCCCACCTTATACGCTGCTGTGAAGGATGGAAATGCTACCTCCACCAGGGAGATGAGGAAAAAGTTTACTCTCGCGTTATTCAGAGGGTCATATTTGCATCTGACTCCCTTGCCACCATCTGCATTTCAGGACAAGCCAACTATGCCACCAAGCAAATCAGCTCAGGTGTAAGAATTTAAACTCTTCTCTTAACAATAATGCCACAGGCCCCAGCCACTTCTGCAAATTCAAGCACATTTACTTAGGACTGTACATAGATAACCACAGAGTTCAAGGTCCAGGTTCACAAGTGAGTGACAGGCTGGTACCCAAAATATCATGTGGGGATGTCACTTCCTTGCCTACAAAAGGTCCAGTTATTCTTTTGCTCTTCTACAGATGAAAAGCCAAAGTCTGAACAAACATATGGACCACAATGTGTGGAAGCACCAGAGTTTGTTGGGCTACAGGAAGACACTGTGTAACCTGTCATCCTGAAGCACAGTTACAGCTATCCAATTTACAAGCTAATTTCTACTGGGGTAAGATATGGCACATCAGGAGAAAGAACATCCCCAGGGTGGGAAACAAAGAGCCTACAGGAAGGAAGATGGAGACATGGTGGTTGCTGTGCTACTGTGTCAGAGGGGCAGGTAATGAAAAGCTTCCATGCCTGCTGTTGTTCCAGCTCTCATACATCGTTTCTTGCTGAAGCAGCCAAAGAAAAGTTAAATGAGGAAGGAAGGCTGGAATGGAACATCCTGGTCACCTCCACATCCGGCATCATCCTCTGTTTCCTTGTTAACCAAATATAACCCAGATTTATTTCACTGTCATAATTTCTTTTGAATCAGCTGAATTTTTTTTTTTTTTTTAATTAAAGGAAACCTTTCTAAAGCTGTAGGAAAACATACAAGCTCAAGCACAAGGGTAATGATTATAGCTTTTTTATGTGTATGTAGAAGTGATATATTACCACCTCCTAGCAATTCACTTGTATGAAAAAAAACCCAAAAAACAAAAAAGGAAGTAATACTACAAAAAAAAAACATAGGAAAGTGATAATTTTCTTATAAATATATATTTAAATAATGCTGGAATATTTCTTCAGCCTACAGAAGCTTGACATTTACATATATTGTTAAAGGAATAGAAGAAAATCCTTCTTTGGTAAGAAAAGAGATACAGCTTGTGAAGTGAATCAAAGCTACCTTTCTGCAGTGTTTTATTTTAACATTTTTTGAGGTTGTTAAGAATCTGACAGAAGGAATCCATACCCAGATGAGAAATATTTTTTACTCTTTCTTACCCATTTCATTCTTGACCGTGACCAATGGAAAATTAATTTTGCATTCTGCATCAACCAGCAAATTTTGAGTCTCATTTCAATTTTAAAACTCATAGTTTTCTTCATGAATTAAATATGACACCTAGTAATACAATCACTACAGTAATGCTGGGATTTTAGTTCCAATAATACACTGATTGAACTCTGCCCTGAGGAGTTTCAGTTTTCAGCTTGACAAAGGTTGCTTTGATTATCTCACGTCTGCATTATCTATGTATAAGGGCTTAAGTACAGTGCCATGATTTGGAAGGCATGTAGAATCGTGCCTGTCATATATAATCTACACACATAGGCACAAATTAAAGCCCATTGAGCTGGATTCCCTGGTGTCTCCCTGGAGCTCAGCTGGCATAGCTGCACTGAAAATTGGTCCCATTCTCAGGAGACAATCACTTGCCTCTGCCTTCCTCCCCATCCTCCAGCTGTCCCTCCTGGGGCCGCTTGCTGCCTCATTTGTGCACTGCCAGTGCTTTGTTGTGGGGACTGTAGCCCTCAAATTGCTCCTGCCACTTCATTAACACTGCCGGAAACAGAAGCATTTGCTGAACAGCATAATATTGGCAATTGGTTTAATTTGGTCTCACCGTCTCTGCCAGGATTCCTTGCAACAGAAGTATGCAGGGCAAACCTGGCCAAGCTCTTTTAACAGTCTATATGGCACAAGTTTTATTTCACTTTTAGACTCCTTCACTTGAAGCTTAGCACGAATTAGAATACACACTAACAGGTTACAGTGCTAGAAAGCATAGTCTTAACCAGGCATAGCTTGCATCTCCCAGAGAGGACAACACACCTTGAATTTTGGGCCATCCGGTAGGCAGCAAATGGAGTGCAGCTGTAGCTTGAACATACTTATATAAACACCTGTGAAAACACACTATGAAAGACAAGCAAAGTGGATATAAAGCCTCAGGAAATGCTGGTTACCTGCTAGTCAGAGTCCCTGCAGCTTTTCTACTTTCTGTGTTTTGCAGTATTTGGTTCTCTCCTTTGCTACGTATGTTTGTACAGCCCTGAAAGCAAGTTTCTTGTGTGAAGTTAAAGTGCAAATTACTTCATCTTTGCTGCTGCTTGGATTTCTTCACTGTGTTTTGCAGTACTGATACATCCTGTGTCACACTTTTAGGTCATATTACCAGCCATCAGCTAAAGCATTTCAGTATCACAGCTACATCCTAGGCTAGACAAAATGTGACTTATAGATTAAACATGAAAAGACACACAGGTTGGCAGACACAGGATAAGGATACAAACCATCCAACTGGTTCAAATTCACTGTTGATGCAGACATACATGGAGGCAGCCCTCTGCCCATGGGATTATGTCAAAACATCCGACAAAATGAGCTTTACCTCAGCTGTGAAAAGTGCAAACCTTTGATGACAATGGCTAAAAAAGTTATAAAACACATATCACATTATAATGTTAGTTATGAAAACCTGCAAAAGTTTGCAAGTCTTCAGATATGAGGGGGAAAAAGTCATATTGACCTTTGCTGCAAAGCATCGGACAAACAAAATTCCAGCAAATGGGTGCAAGTGCATAGAGCTAGCCTGGACTTGAATCAAGATCAGTTTCAAGTACGTTGGAGATCCAATCTGAATGTTTTGCACTATGTGTATCAGGCTTTGATTTTGTGAACTGAAGGCATGAGCCCCTTTCCCCTACGCTGAGTGCAACTAGTAACAGCTGTAAAATAGTGCTGGCTGCCTGACAGGGCATAATACTTTCATTCTCTGAGCTTTCTGAGAAAAAGACCAAGGTTGGCATAGATGTAGTGGCACATTTTTTCCATCATATAATATATTATCCTGATGGAACTAATCACTACACTGTAAGCACAATTTTATTTTTATGTCTATAATTTCTCAGACTGATAAACACTTTCTGCTATTGAATTTATAAATGTATACAGTTTTTTAAAATCTTGTTTGTAATTCAATAATATCTTGAATGTTATGTTACCTCCAACACCAGAGGCAGGCATTAGCGTTCAACATACTTGGTCCGCATGTTCTGTGCAATGAACATTCTAATACATGATACATGGCCTACATACCAAACCCACCTCGAAGTGGAGGGAAAAGGAATGTCTCTGATTTGAGAGTTTAAATTATGTGCTAAAATAAAATGTCCTGTTTACAAAGGCACTCAGCATTTTCAGACAGAAAGCAAATAAATAAAAAAAAAAATCAAGCCTTCTTTTCTTGGCTAAGTGGTTCTATATCTTAAATAGATAATAAAATTTGAATTAAGATGTTTGACTCTGTTTTAAAATGTTGTTCATCTGACCATACTTGTAATGGCAAACAATTCAAGTCACTAAAATCAAAGGGTAGACATTGTATTAGGTTAAAGCATGCAAAGGACTTGGCTTTACAAGCCCTTCATATACAGAACACCCATTGCCTATAAGATCAGAGCCTTACATGGACATCCAAGACCTTCCTAGTTCTTTCAGTTCTATTTTTCATGTTTGAAGAGCTGGGTTGCCATCTGGCACGGGCGTGCAGCAGCTGCACAAAATTAACTCAAGCAAAACACATTGGCACAGACTTGATTAACAATTAGAAAGGGCAAGTATTGCACGTTAAACTAAACAAAAGTTCATGGGGAGTCCACACCTCTGAGTACATCATGGACCACTTTTTCAGATGTAGAATTTATTCTTCAACCTTAGTTGTCTGGAGAAGGCTTCATCCAAATCACTGTTCCCAAACATATTTTGGGTTAAATTTTTAAGATTAAACTTATTCTCTTAAACCATGCACGGTCTAGTGTATATATATATATATATATATATATATATATCTCACTGAAAGTGCTCTTTTGATAACTGAATTTTTTTTACTCGAATTTTCTAGTAGTTTCAAAGCTGCTCCCCAATAAGCATCTTGTTTAACCTGAAATACAATTTGACTCAATAATACAACTGAAGAAATAAAGTTATTTGCATAGAAGAAAGCAATAACCAGTTCATAAATTGGAAAGGTATTTTATTGGCTTTAGAAAGACCAGCAAATTACTGAGTATAGTCATATTGTTCACAAAAGTGACTGGGATGTTAGCAGATCTGTCTACATATGTCTTGGAGCATGTGTTGAATAAATCTCTCAAACAGACTCATAGAATCATCTAGGGTGTAAAGAACCATTGAGTCGAACCACAAACGTAAAACTGCAAGTCCACCACTAAACCATGTCCTCTAAGTGCCACAACTGCACATCTTTTCAATACCTTCAGAGATGGTGACTCCACCACTTCCCTGGGCATCCTGTTCCAATGTTTGACAACCTTTTCCACGAAAAATTTGTCCTAATATTCAGTCTAAACCTCCCCACAAATTGAGGCAATTTCCTTTTGTTCTATTGCTTGTTGTGTGGAAGAAGAAATCAACCTCCACCTCACCACAACTTCCTTTCAGGTGGCTGTAGAGAGCAATAAGCCTCTCCACTCAGCCTCCTCATCTCCAGGGTAGAGAAACCCACCTCCTTCAGGCACTCCTCATAAGATTTGTGCCCCTGACTCTTCCTCAGCTCTGCTGCCCTTCTCTGGACAGGCTCCAGCACCTCAGTGTCTTTCTTGGAGCAAGGGGTTCAAACCTGAACAAAGTATTCCAGGTGCTGCCTCACCAGTGCCGAGCAGAGGGGGAAATCACTTCGTTAGTCCTGCTGGCCGCACTATTGATGATACAAGTCAGGATGCCACTGACCTTCTTGGCCACCTGAGCACATGCTGGCTCATGTTCAGACAGCTGTTGACCAGCATCCCCAGGTCCTTTTCAGCTGCGCAGCTTTCCAGACACTCTTCCCCCAGCCTGTGGTTGTTGTGACCCAAGTGCAGGACCCAGCCCTTTGCCTTGTCAGACCTCATACAATTGGCCTCAGCCCATTGATCCAGCCCGTCCATATCCCTCTGCAGAGCCTTCCTGCCCTCCAGCAGATCAACACTCCCACCCAGCTTGGTGCTGTCTGAGAACTGAGGGTGTGGTCGATTCCCTCATCCAGATCATTGATAATGATATTGAATATATCTTTATATATGGAGGAAAAGACAGTTTTCTCTTTACATCTCAGAAGTATGTTCTTTCTAAGTTCCAGATAAGGAATTTTTATCCCATGGAAGTGAAATACATAGCCCCTTCAAAGCCTAGTTACTTGTGACTTGCTTGCGGAGAGTGACCATGTTAATTTGACAGTGGCAAAAGTGTGAAGATCTAGCAAGTAGTTTTCAAATTCTCAGTTTACACAAGGCCAAACAATTCAACATAGTTGAGTGCAGTAAGACTGAAACTCCAGACATAGGACAGAAGAGAACACAAGCTGTTTAGATTTGAGAGACTGGAGAGGCAGATAGAGAAATCTTCATGCATGTGGTTTTGTGTTTAGAGAGGGCTACCAACTCTACTCCTTTCATTTCTCATCCTGCTGCTTTGAGGGTTAAACTAGAACAACTGCATACCTGCAGTGACCACTACCTGGTCTATTCTTGTGCAGAGCAACCCTGTTCCATATGCACAATGAAGCCATTGTCACAGGCACGTCAGATTCTACTCACTGTGATAACTGTTGTGTTTTAGACACTCAGAGTTACCATGCTTAGGGCAAGTTATTCCCTTGAGCACTAAACCTGGACCACCCTGAACATGCACAAGGCCCAGTGCCCCATCCACAATCAACATCACAAATGCAATAACTCTCACAAGTTTCTGCTGCAGTGTTGAGCAGAAACTTAAGCAAGCATGTTAGCTGAGTCTCCATTCTGTGTGTCCAAGTAATTTATTCTGCTTATAGAAAATGCTGCCAGGGTTGCTGTGGGTAAGAGTCTCCCTCCTGACAATTAACACAAGAAAACAGAGCATCTCTGAGCAGGTCCTTCCCCCCTGATCTCTGTGCCAGATTGTGATGACCCCAATGTCATATAAAGATCAGTGAGATTGCCTTTTCTAAGCCTCAGTCGTTTCCTATCAGCTGCTGCCCAGCAGGAGGAGTGGAAAGAGAAGAGCAGCCTGCAGAAACTGGCTCTGTGGAAGCTGGCAGCTTTCCTTCTCAAGGAGAATCTCCTAGTGGTCATTTGCAAGCCAAATCCACTCCCCCATATCAACTGGAAACTGAAATCTGATAAACTAGAGAAAGATGATGATGAGAGACAGAACCTCAGACCTCTCTGAAAGTCACTTCTCAGGTGCACAGCCTCTCCCTCCAGCCATAACATTTGGGATCTGTAACATCTCCAAATAGGTTTTGATCAAGGTTCAGGTAGATATGAAGATTTGTACGTGCCATGAGGTCAGTTGTATGCTGTCCAATCAAGAAGGTGGTGGCTTTGCAAGAATGTGCTGGTTTAAAGGTAAACCAGCAGGAGGAATGAATCTAACTCACAAACAGATTACAAGTCAGAATTACAG
>JAWWEU010000001.1:92702642-92722348 GCA_035583155.1 Acropternis orthonyx | reverse complement strand
GGGAAGGGAAGGGAAGGGAAGGGAAGGGAAGGGAAGGGAAGGGAAGGGAAGGGAAGGGAAGGGAAGGGAAGGGAATTCTGCAGTAACTATTGAAAGCTCAAAACACCTCTTAATCTCCCAGTGTCATTTTCCACTTAGAATAAGTGCAACTTTTCAGTTTTCCAAAAGTTGTAGAAATTCACTCAGACACGAACCCATCAACTGATTTAAAACTTTTACAGTAACTCTAGAGGGCAGGAGAGCAGCTTTTAAATCCAAGTACTGTAATTTCAACAGTTAATCTTCGTCTGCCTAAAAATGTGCCGAGAAACTCCTCTTTCGTAAGGGAGCACAATGGCAGTAAGGTACTTCTGTTCTTATAGGCTACTTACATCTTCTAAAAGCATCATCATTTTTATTTCCATGTACCAGCACAAGCAAGGTGGTGCAAATTGGAGCTGAAGAAATTAATTTGCAATGAAATATCCTTTCACTAACACTCTCTGTTTTTAAACATAAGCCAGCATCCCTGCATCCATCTATTTCACTTTTGCAATCTTTACTGGCAGACTTAGTTTGCATTTTGTTAGACTTCTCCTCTTCCTGAAAAGAAATTTTATATATAGTTTTATATGTCATATTCAGCTGTAAAGAGTTATTCAGATTCACTGGGCTTCCCTCCCCGTCCATATGCTGAAGACCATCGGGTTCTGCTCTCACAACTAATTTCCTTGATACAGATAGTCAAGAGGAGCAACCTCTCCTAGGTCAAAAGTGTCTCAGACCATTATACAAGGAAGGTATGATCTTATCTAGCCTCAGTGAGAATGAGTGTCTTTGAACACAGTATTTCACAGAATCTCAAGGTGGTTGAGGTTGGCAGGCATCCCTGGAGGTCATCTGGTTCAACCCCCTGCTTAAACAGACCCACCAAGAGCTGCTCACCCAGAACCAGTCCAGACAGCTTTTGAATATCTCTAGGGATGAAGACTCCAGAATATCCCTGGGCAACCTGTTCCAGTGCTCAGCTACCCCCACAGTGAAAAAGTGTTTCCTGACATTGAGATGGACCCTCCTGTGTTTCAGGCTGTGCCCATTGCCTCTGCTTGGCATTGCCTCTCTGAGCACCACTGACCACAGTATTTATTTATTTTTTATAAGATGCAGAGCCATGCAGAACTATTTGTCACATTGGACCATTATTAAATCCGCAAGCTGGCACTAAAACAAAGAAACAAAAACCAGTTTGGAACCCCAGGTTAGGAACTTCTGCAGTAGCCAGTGCTATCTTAAAATGGGAGTGCATAGGACCCCCCTGAACAAATTGCAGCTCAATAGTCGGTCACAGGAAAAAGCACACCCAAGTCTCACCCCTACACAACACAAGTGTCTAGGGATGCAAAGTGAAGAGGGGATTCACACCATGAGCACAAATCTGTCAAAATGCAAATTTGATTATGCAAAATACCAAAAGCACCTGCAAGAATAGTCATTGTGATATATCTAATGTCTAGATAACATGAGATGTTTTGCCTGCTTGTCGTGGGAACATGTTCTTTTTTACTGTTTTTTTTTTTTTTACTAAGAAGTTTCCATGAAACAGTGAAGCACTTCTCTGACATGCATGCTGAAGCAACAGCAATGACAGGAGTTAAAAGACAACTGCAGCAGCAATGATAGGAGATAACAGACAACCTTTAGAGGGTAATATGACAGAGACAACAATAAACACGGGGATGGAAAAAAATGCAAAAAAAAAAAAAAAAAACAACCTAATTCCAACAATGCTACCAAACTGCATTTCAGGAAAATAAAAGGCTGAAGTATACATATTTTACCTATTTTCTGTTTCATATGCACTACTTCTCCTGCCACCATTGATTCAGTTTCTTTATGGAACTGAAGGATGTAAGTGCCAAGCTATAACATCTTGGTATAAGAAAGCTGCATCTGTCTGGTACAGTGACCTGAAAAAAGTAGAAGTTGTTTTTTGGATTTGATTGTTTCAAACATTACAAACATCCACAGTTAAGGGAGATGAGTAACAAGGTATAGAGCTGCTCAAGCTGTGCAAGACATGCTAAGTCTCATAGTCAACAAATTTTCCACAGTACCCACTATTTCACTACCCCAGAGTCTAGAGGGCAAACTCTTAACTCCTTTTTTTCCACAGTACCTTTAATCCCTCTCCTCCTATGTTCTTGCAGTCCCCTGACACAATTTCTGATTGTGATCCTGAGCCATACACATCCTCACTGAACTGCCAGCAGGTCAAATGGAGCAGGTAACTTCTTAGCTGAAGCTGCAGCCTTCCTTGAGGGGAAGGGGGCACTTGTCTGTCCAATTGTCACTTGACACTGACCTCCACACAACTTGTGGGAACTGACTGTGCTATTGAAGACCTATCAAACTTGCTTGACAGTGACCAATGGGCGAAATGTTGTGGAAGAGGCAAGACTGATTTGCAGCACAGTTGTGTAAGCCAAGCTAAAATAAGAGGGAGAAAATTTAAATAAAGACACTCAGTTTAATAGCAGATTGTGTTCTTGACAGCTTATGCAGTTCATGGTGGGCAATGAAGTAACAGAAGATCATTACAGAAAGTAATGTCATGCTATTAAGCCTAGAAGAGATAATAAAGTTCGGTATGAACAGGCAAGAATTCTGTAAGGTAATTGAAGAACACTTGGGAGACAAAGATAAAAAGAGCCAATTGCTTTCCTTTCCATCCTTCCCCTCCGTGCATGCCATGGATCTTCTCAGGTGATCCAGTTCAGTCAATTTCCAGATTCAATTTTCTTAGACTAAAATCAAAGAGATCACAATCAAAATAACACCTTTTTTTCCAAGTTTAGCCATGCTGCAGGCAGCAGAAAGGGAGCCACACCACGGGAGCAATTCAGATATTCTGCCTTTGAAATGTGGGGATTGCCAAGGGTTGCACCCTGGTAGGTCTGCAGTACTTATACACAGGGTTGGAAACAGGAGTCCATGTGGGCTTGGGGTTGCAGGCATCAAGAAGGAAAACTTTAAAATTAGGGCAGTAGAAGGTCACTCACTTTTTTCACTTATCTGTACAAAACAGCTGAGATAGGGGCTGTCTCTGAAACCTTCCCAGAAAGATTGGCACCCACTCCTGGGCCACTTCAGGGAACCTCTCCCACCTCCACACATGCCTCTGTTTCAGAGACATCACTTCAGTTACAGTACTCAAGCCAGAAACAAGGATGCTTTTCCAACTTCAAGTAAAACTTTTTTAATGCACAAACTGAAAGCAAACATACTTCTTTTAGTTTGATCAGGTTTAACTGGTCTTGCAGAAGGTGTCCTTGCCCATGGCAGGGTGGGTTTGAACTAGATGATCTTTGAAGGTCTTTTCCAACCCAAGCTATTCTGTGATTCTATAAAATACATGTGCAAGCATCAGTCTCAATTGGAAACAGCAATTCAAGAGCAGCAGGAGGAAGCTATGTGATAGCACCAGCACATATGGTATCTACAGGTATTTTTAGAACAAAAGAAGAGATATCTGAAAGTAGATAGAAGTATGAAAAGTTTCACAAAGTGAGAAAGTTTTAATATGACTGTAGAGCCCTTCCCTTCCTCTTAAGAGTTAAGATACTTGAGTGCAAATTTTGTAAATCGGTTTATTTTAACTGACCCTCCATAGCTTCACAACTGTTAAAAGCACTATTAGCAAAGCAGTAGATATATCAACACCACTTAATCATTAGGGTAGTTTTGCTGGCTCCTAGTTTTGAATCTGAAAGAGCAACCTATGTATTATTTGAAACCATTTAAAATTCAAAATTTTCCCTGTTCACACAAAATAATTTTTATGATTCAACCACCAGTTTACAAAGATCTTGCTGTTCACAGTACCATGTGTCAGCCCTATCTATTTGACCACATGCCTACATAACTCCCAGTGAAGGAGCAAAACTTGAGAGTGTGCCCAGATAAAGGATTTTCTCTTTGAGTGACCAGCTACTTCACGAGCACTGATCAGACCAGCTTCTCATTGATGAAACAGGACTGGAGCCCAACCCAGCAGAGCCCCTGGAGCAGCACTGCTGTAGCCTGCCAGCAGACCTCGAGCAACCCTTTCTCTAAGCTCCAGCCCCAGAAATAGCTCCCTCAGACGAGATAAATTTTCAGACCATGAGAAAGCAGCACACAACACACAGATATTATGGAGCAACATGAGATGATGCACTCTGCTTTGACAATAGGAGAACTAAATAGATTCTAACAAAGTAACAGCATTCTCTATGTGCATCTCTGTACCTGTTTCCTCACCTTCACAGAGCGTTCCCCGGGCCCCTCCAAGATCCTACAGATCACGGGTCCTCTCTGTGCTTCAGAGCAGCTCCCTGTCACTGAGGCTGTTCTTAACCATCACCCATCCCCAATAAGAACGTTTTCTTCTCTTCCAACCCCCCACACTTCCTGTGCATCTTTTTTTCTTCCCCAGCCAAGACTTTTATCTTAGTGGCTCACACCGACTTCTAATTTTCATATTTTATTTAATTTTTTTTTGTTCTGCATTTCTTGGTTTCTCTACTGAGATATTTAAACTAAAAGAGGGTGGGTTCAGACTAGATATAAGGAAGAAATATTTTATGATGAGGGTGATGAGGCACTGGAACAGGTTCCCCAGAGAAGTTAGGGATGCTCCATCTCTGGAAACGTTCACTGTCAGGTTGGATGTGGCTCTGAACAACCTGGTCTAGTGGAAAGTGCCCCTGCCCGTGGCAGGGGGGCTGGAACTATATGGTCTTTGGAGGCCCCTTCCAACTCAAACCATTCTGTGATTCTGTGATTGTTAAATTCATCTTGTTCTCTTTGTGGTACTGCAGTGTTCTGCCCTGTTGTCTCACGTTGAATAAAAGCCACTGGGCTCTGGTGAGTTACTATTACACCTGGTCCAAGAAGGAAATGCACCACTCGTGACCAGATGATGGGCCCCACCACTCCGCAGTTTCTCAATGGTATCAAAATCTCACTCAAACATCTTTTACTGTACACAGAAAGATCCACAAGCTGATGAATACTTATGCTGTTAACCATACTAAGTTCAAAGAGATTTTAAACCAACAAATGCAGCGAGTGGAGTGGTAGCACTCATAATAATCCCCAAATTTCAGAGAGTTGAAGGTACAACATCTTGACTGCATCCTGCCACTATTTGTACACCCAAAACACACCTTTAGGGAAGTAGAAAATGACGACAAAACTCCCTGGGTAGGACTGTTGGGGCTAAAGAAACCACTAGCAAAAGGCTTAGTCTCTTCATTGTGTGTGCTAACGGGAAGATGAACAAAGATTTTGCTGTCTCAGCGGTGGGAAATGCCTCCTGATCTCTGTGGTACCAGAAGCGACCGGGCCGCGCAGGGCTCGGAGAAAACCTCCCCCCCACACGCCACGGCTGCGGAGTCCTGGCGGGGAGCTTCCACCTCAGGGCTGCTGGGCGCAATTTTCTGCTTAGAAACCGCGCAGAAGCCCCTCAGAATAAGTTGGGACAACAGGGAAAAGTCTCAGACCAAATTAATGTAGGGGGATGTGGGCTGCCGCGGCGCTCCCGGAACGGCGCGCTCGGGGCGCTGTTTCCGGGAGGGAAGGCGGGCGCGGGGCGCGGGGGCGGGTTTGGGCGCTGCACCGGCGGGTGGCCCGCGGTCCCTCGGCGGCTCCGGCATCCCGGGAAGGCGCGGGCAGGGCCGGGATGAACCTGGAGCGCCTCAGGAAGCGCGTCCGACACTACATCGACCAGGTGAGCGCCCGGCGGCGGCTGCCGGGCAAGGGCCGCCGGGCCCGCGGGCTTTCCCCGGGGAGAAGCCACCCTCGGCGCGGGAGGGAGCCCGGGGCGGGGCGGGCGGCGGTGCCGGGCTGTGCGGCGGCGGGGAGGGTGGTGATTTTGTAATTTTGTAATTGTTTTCGCTGGAAGGGGAGGAAGTGTCAGCGGGAGAGACGTGCGGCGGGCCCGAAGCGCCGCCCGTGCGGTGCCCGGGGGGAGCCGCGGCCTCCCGGTGGGTTTTGCTGCCCCCTTCCCCCGGTGGGAGAGGAGGCGGATGGGAGGGGGCAGCACGGCCGGCTGTGGGGCAGCTGTGGGGCCAAGGCGTGTTGGCAGGATCCCGCCCTGCCGGGGGGTGCAGGCTGGGCCGGCCCAAGGCTTGGGCGGCCCCAACTCGCACCCGGTTCAGGTTGGACATTAGGGGAAGAAATCGCCTCACCGAGAGGGTGGGGAAGCCCTGGAGCTTCCCCAGGGAAAGTGGCGGAGTCACCATCCCTGGAAGTGTTCAAAAGCCGCGTGGACGTGGCGCTTGGCGATGTTATTTAATTGAGGGGTTCTGTCGGCGGCTGGACTGGGCCATCTCGGAGATCTCCAACTTTAACGATCATTGCAAAGAGGAATGGATTCAAACTAAAAGAGGATAGGTTTAGATCGGTTATTAGCAAGAAATTCTTTACTGTGAGGGAGGTGAGGAACTGGGACAGGTTGTTCAGAAAAGTTATGGATGCCCCATCCCTGAAAGTGTTCAAGGCCAAGTTGCATGGAGCAACCTGGTCTAGTCAAAATAATTCAGGAAAACTGACATCAAAGGAATATTAATTATTTCTATCATGCTTTTACAGCAGCAGTATCAAAGTGCCCTGTTTTGGGCTGACAAAGTAGCTTCACTCTCTCATGGTAAGTGGTTGCTTTCTACTTTGTTTTTTTATTAACTTCTTTCCGATAGTGTTCTGGTTTGGAGGTTTTGTAATAAATAATTGGATAAATGTTGAAGTTTTGAGCTTAGTGCAAGTTTTTTGGGTTTTTTTTGATCTTTGGAATGCCGTTTTCCCCAAATGACTAGAGCTCATTTTCCTTTTCGAGCTTTGTGTTAAAATTAATGTTTGGCCAAACCTTAAGGTTTGCCTACCTTAAGAAACAAGAAAAAAACCAAGAACTACAAGAGACCGTGGTGGTTTCCTACAGGACTCATTGGATGACAAGTAGACTGCAGATGTACACAGGGATTTGATGCTGGTTGCCTGAGTCTGCCTATGGCCATGGGCCACAAATGAGTCTGGGGGCTTGATCCTACACAAGCTTTGGCTGCCAATAAAGTAGGAGGGTACTGAGCTGTGCTTCTGCAGTTGTAGCTTCAAGCTGCAGAAGTCTAGTGCTTTCAGTGTTGTTAGATTCCCACTGATCTTTGTTTTTTCAGAAAGACGATTTTGGGTTGGTTTTTTTCTGCCCTGTGTCCAAGGGCAGGGTAACTTGTGGCCGCTGCTTTATTAGATCTGTATCATTGTATCACTGCCTCCTTCTCATGTCATATCACTAGGATGACATTCTTTGTATTCACTGTCCAGTGCACTCTCTGATGTCTTCAGAGTTAAAATCTGATTATTTTTTCATTCGAATATCTCAGTGGTAGATAAGTTTATACATATAAAAATAAACTTTATGACTCATTAGGATGCTAGAACAGGGAAAAAATACTTCTCTAGTGAAGCAAAGGTGAATATTCTGTATGAAAGTGTTTAAAGATACATTGTAAATTAATGGTTTTTAATTTGTTCTTCTATTTTAGAGGAACCACAAGATATCTACTGGTTGGCCCAGTGTCTTTACCTGACAGCTCAGTATCACAGGGCAGCGCATGCCCTTCGATCACGCAAGTTGGATAAGGTAAGTCATTTCAGTCAAAGACTGTTAGCCCTCTTCTAAACTTCTGCTGCTAACCACAGGGACTTCTTCACCATCAGAGGATAATGTTTATGGCAGAAGTAATTAAAAAGCCTGCATGATGTAGTTTATAGGGCCCTGTGTTCAGTTGGTCAGATTGAAAGTGTTGTCCCCACATAGGGTCACAGAAAAGAGAAGGGGTCCAAGGACGTAACTGTAGGAGGTATGGGAAGGTGGAGTGCAACTTCAGATCTAGTTGTTTCAATTGTCCTTCCACTCTGATAACGAGTGGTGAAGGCAAGAGTGAAACAAGTGTCCTTCCAGAGTTTAGTTGTAGAGAAAATGTTACAGATTTAGTCATGTTGGTCAGGAAAGACTTTTGGTGGTGAAAGGGATGAAGAAGCCATAGAAATGAAAAAAGAGAGAGGAAAATGGAGTCTAACAGTGTAAGCAAACGTGCTCTCTCTTTATAACTGTTATGTATGAAATTTCTCTTCCAGTTATATGAAACCTGTCGCTACCTTGCAGCTAGATGTCATGTGAGTACACATTGTAACCACTTCTGGAAACAAACCAAAGAAAAGACACATCTTGGGAAGATTACCTGACAGGCAATGTAGATGTTTATGTTCATTGGAATAACAGGTTTCAGTTTTGTGACAGTAAAGATTTCATTCTTTAACTTTCAGTATGGTTACTGTAGTATCCATTCTGGTACTACTCTGAAGAAATCCAACTAACCTTTTTTCCAGGAAATACTCCTCTCATATTTTGTGGGGGAAGAATGTGAACTGGTTTTTTCTCATGTCTTTATGTTTATACTTATAATTGATTGGTTGTAATCTGACCAGAGGAGATGTGATTTATGGTGGTATAACTATAGTTAGCAGCTTTATACTTCTGTATGAAATGTGATACATAAATAGTGAAATGCAGGGCTTTCACAGAGACAGATGAATCAATTGGTAGATTAAATATAGAAATTTCAAATAGAATAATGTGCAGTTTACAGAATAAGATGATGGTAGTTTATTAAACCTGTATTAACTATTTTTAGGAGCATATCTGTTTCTCCAATCACATAATGCTGAATAATAGATTTTTCTGTGGATGCTCATTTTATAATTTTTTACATATTATAAGTGACTAGTAAAAAGGTTGACTGCAATTATAAAATGACATATGGCCAAATAAGAATATGCATGAATGAAAAACTCGCTAATAAAATTATACCTGGTTGTTATAATCTGTGCCTTTGAAACATGATTTAATGATGAAACATGTTTGTGGTTCTTTATGTACGGATTTTTCAAACCCCAACCTTGTTTCTTACATGTACCTGTTTGGTTAGTATGCTGCAAAAGAGCATCAGCAGGCCCTGGATATTCTTGATATGGAGGAGCCAATTAACAAACGACTTTTTGAAAAGTACTTGAAGGATGAAAGCGGGTTGAAAGATTCTGCCACAGACTGGGAGATGTCACAATCCTCTGTAAGTGACATTATTTAAACAAATATTTTTATAACTGAGAAAAAAAGAAGTGTGAAGTTAGAAAGTGATTTTACAGCCATATGAATCTGAAACTGCATTTAAGCTTTCTTTTTTGGATAATGTAATTTTCAAAAATGCTGAGTTATTCTCCTTTCAGTCACACGTCACGTGTTAATTCTCCTGTCTGGAAGTAACTTGGTTTGCAAAAAATAAAGAGTGCTTTTCAACAACTTCCTATAAATTATTTGCAGACCCTTTGAGGAACTTCATGATCTAGCATTGTTTTTTAGTCTTTTGTCTCTGTGCTGCAATTTCAGTCTTGATAATGTCCGCTAACATTTCTTTCAATTGGGCTGCAGATTCTGAAATAACAAAGCAAGTTTTCTTCTCCTCTGGTTATTTCTAATGAAATACTTCATAATCACTGAAGTGTTGTTCTTGGTGGAACATTTTTTGATCACACTTGTGAAAATTGTGTGATGTGAAGGTGAAGTTTTTGAAGCTCAGTGAAAAAAATTCTGCATAGGCACACAGTTTAAAAGGATTGTTACCACGTGTAGGCTGAAGGGTCTATGAAGAGTCTTTAGTTTCAGAGTTACAAATTGAAATTTATTAGCTGAAACTACAGTGAGAATGATGGACAGGTGGTATTTTCCCTGTAAAACTGAAGTAGCAGAGTGGGTTAAATCATTGATGTGAACTGATTTTAAATGCTGATAGAATGGTCTTAAAGGAGAAGTATCTTAGGCTAAGTGACTGTGGTGCACTGTTTAATGGAAATGTTTAGGCAGAGGAAGAAGTCCTCAGCTTTGGCTGTTTATTCCTACTCCCTGTTTCATGGTACTCTAGCCCTGGTTTTTGGATGGCTAATTATTGAAGTAAATTCAGAAACTCTTTTGACTGAGAAATAATTCAGCCAAAAAAATTCACTTTGTCAGTCTTTACCTTCAGAAATGCTTGTGATAACATAGTTCACTAATTAGAGAATGTGTTTGACTTGCGAAAGGAGAGAACTACTGAAAGGGGGTTACTGCTACAAGAAATACTAGATTGAACGCCCTAGTTTGCACAGGGGTTAGTTCCAGACTCAGTGACTGATCTCTGAGCTGGTTACAGTGTTGTTACTGCCTTAGCAGCCTCCCCGAGGTTTATTAGCTGCTGACGCAGCTGCTCTGTGTCTGGTGTGGGCGCTGCTCAGAGGGTTGGGTCTGTCTGTTTGGTGCTAGAGATGGGTAATGTGCTCTTTCTCTTTTGCTGACACTTCTGTGGCCTTCTGACTGCATACCCATCTAGGGAATTTCAAAAGAAGATGTTACTAGACATTTTAGCATAACTGTGCTAATAATAATCTTCCACTTTAATTTCTGGAACATATATGTTTTGGATTGAAAGGAGGGATATATTTTCCTGCTCAGAAGAGTTGAATCCGTTGATTTGGTCTTTTTCATTTCTACTGCAGTCACTGTTGTCTTGCATTAAATATGTGGTTTAACGGTCAACAAAGAACTCTTATTGCTTTTGGAAGTGACAATTTCTCTCTGTCGAGTATGAAGGGGATTTAGTATAATTAGCCTACAACTCAGTATCAGAGAGCTGGGTGCCCGAAGCAGAAAAGTTAAACTCTATCCTCCTATTGCTTATTTCAAGCATGTGTTTGTTTGGCAGTAGATAACTTGACAGAGCATTCTTTTGACATTTTTTGAGATAGCAGAGACAGTTTTTTATTTAAAGGCAGCACTAGAAAACCAGATGCTATCATGCATGAAATGCTTTTTACTCTCCAGGGAGCCTATCTGATTAGTGCTCAAAACCAAACTGCAAACATTGATTCAGTCTTTGACCTCGAGTCCTGCTTTTCCACCAGATCAAGAGCTCTATATGCCTTTTGCGAGGGAAGATCTACGATGCTTTGGATAACAGAACCCTGGCAACTTACAGCTACAAAGAGGCCTTGAAGCTTGATGTTTACTGCTTTGAAGCATTTGATCTTTTAACATCACACCATATGCTGACAGCACAAGAAGGTCTGGATAGAAGTATTTCTCAAGTACAAATTTACCTGCTTTCTCAGTAGGTGTTTTGCTAGATAAAAATTAAAGCAATAAGACAAGTAACAGACTTTAAAATAATAACTCAAATAATAGAAAATGTATGGAATGAGTGAAAATTACTATCTGCTCAAATTTGCATTTGACCTTTTTTATTTTTCAGTCTTGCTGAGCTAAGAGCTGAAGGAAACAAAGTAACCCAGCTGTCCTGTTTATTAGCTCCCAAAGCTCACATGCTCTTTGCCCAGCCTAAACAGTGTTTTTTCCTGTGTTCTCACCTTCACAGGCTTTGAATCCATGAAACCGTACTGATGTTTGTTTAGTTACAGTAGACATTGGTTAACAGAGCATTCTGAGTGATAAAATTTGACATGCAGAGCATGTGAAAACAGTGGTGTGTTATCTCATCTTTATTAAATTTTATTTAAAAGTGTAGAAGAAAAACTACGAATTCAGCCCTTGATTTCCACAATTAGTAATATCTGTTTCAGTGTATCTGTGCTGTTATCTTCCTTGTAGTTGGGATGAGTATAAAAAGATTCTTTCCATCTTTAAGTTCTTAAAATATTACATCTTGCTGTTTCTTCTGTAATATGATCACTTGAATTTTTTTTAATTCTTACAGAAAAAGAACTTCTTGAATCTCTACCTCTTAGTAGACAATGTACAGAAGAAGAACAGGAATTGCTTCACTTTTTATTTGAGAATAAATTGAAAAAGGTAAATCCCAAAATTGACTAAACAACTGGAGAATTGATTGAAAGTCTTGACTTTAGGTGTAAATTTTCTTGTATCCCATTTATTCTTAACTTTGAAATAAATAAGGGCTTTGTAATTTTAGCTATTTCAAATTTTTTGATACAGTAGATATCACTCTATGGAGTAGTATAATGGTTTTCTGTAACCTTGTTTTCTGGTGTGGTGACAACATGAAATTCTGATGTTTTTTAAGCTATATTTCTTGAGAAACTTCAAGGTGGGGAAAAAGAACTTTAATAATATAGACAAAATGTCAGTTACCTGAAAATATTAGTATATAGCAATGTCATTCTGGACTACTTTTTGCCAAAGATAATGTGAGAGTACTGAAAACCAATTGTATGTTGCTTAGTATTAACTTCTGCAGCCTAGGCTTGAGATACTGACCCTGGCAAACATCTTTCATGTTCTAAATGAGGTTTCAAGTACATTATAAAGAAGCATTTTACCAAATACCTGCTTTTTAAGGACTTTAACGCTTCTTAGATATTCTTCTAGCACTAAAAATATTAATACTTACACCATCTGATTTTTAGATTGGTTTTTATTTCACATGATGTTTCTTTTGTCTTTCAGTATAATAAGCCCAGTGAAACACTGATTCCTGAATCAGTAGATGGTCTTCAGGAAAACCTAGATGTGGTAGTATCCTTAGCTGAAAGACATTATTATAACTGTGATTTCAAAATGTGTTACAAGCTAACTTCAGTGTAAGTATACAAAGGAACTTAGAGGGTTTTTTCTCATATGGTGAAGTGTAATAATTTTGCCTGGACTTACAGCCAATATTGTTGTTCAATGGCTTGACATACATAACAATTTCATATGTATTTCAGTATATATGTTATATATGTTTCAGATATTTAAAACATGTAGTTTGTGTCTGGCAAGACATGTTATTTTTGTAATATACAGCAGAAGTATCCAAAGCAAAACTCCACTTAACACTGTGCTGCACCTCCCTTCATTCATCCTCTTCTGTTACCCCTTTTTGTTAAGCTAAATTAATTGGTTTTTTCCTGGTCTGAAGAGTGCCTTTATTATGCTGTTAATAGTCACAAATAGTTTTCTACTGCCTAAACTGGTAATTAACTGCAACACTACATACTATAAAAGCATCTTCCCTATAATACATTAAATTTTTTGAAATGTGCATTGCAGATTTTGTTTCGATTTTTTTTTTTTTTTTCTTTTTCAGAGTGATGGAAAAAGATCCCTTCCATGCAAATTGTTTACCTGTACATATAGGGACACTTGTGGAGCTTAATAAAGCAAATGGTAAGAAACTCAACATTTTAATATGAGTTAACAGAATACTGTAAAGCCTCAATTATAATAAAAAAAAATTACTGAAACATTACATATATTTTTCCTCCTACCCACACTTTCAAGAAAACAAGGAAAAGGAGGGAATTTCAGAGCTGGCAGCAAGATTAGGGGAGGAAGTAGTTGTGCAAAAAGTCCTGATTCATTCATGGTCATGAGTGTTGCTACCTCTTAACCACTGGACTATGTAGCCAGGAGGCCAGTGAGGTACACTGCCTCATTCCTGTGGTTTGATTTCTGTTTCCAGGTGACCTTTGTGGAGTAGCTGGCTGTACTTTTTCTGCTCAACAATAGATTACATTAATTTAAACCAGAAAGCATTCTTCAGCAGTTGTGTTTGCTTAGGTGGACATGCTTATTCTGTGTTAGAAAAAATTATAGACTCTCCTTGCCTTTGCTGTTGTGAAGGCCTCAATTTAGTTCAAACAAGTTAATAATCAAGCAACACCTTTGTTGCAATTACAATAATAGCTTATTTGCAGCTGTGTTTTTTTTTCTTATTTCAAACTGCGTATAAACATCCAAATCAAAACTTGAATGTCTTTAAAACCAATTGTAAAATACAATAAATAGAGCTCATATGATGTGCAGGTTCTCAGAGGATGGTGCATTATATGTATGCAAATAGGTCATTAGGTGTATAGTAATTCTTGGTGATTAGTGAATGTACTTCTCAGTTATTTTACAGTTAACTACATCTGAAAATTGGGCTGGTATCTGATTGTTCTAAGTCTGCCTCAAGAAGTGTTTTGTAAATAAGTTAGTATATTGTAAGCCAGTTTTAATATTTGATTTTTCTGGAGCTGAGAATTGATGCAAAGTGCTCCAGGACAATCTCATCAGTTTAAGAGCACTGTGCTCTGAAGGAATAGAAATTTTACGTACTAGAGTGCTATTTCTTTTGAAATTTCAGAGGCAATAGAATTGTTACCCTGTATCTGATTATTGCTGCTATTGTTAGAAAATCTGTATTAAGTTATTCCAATAAGTAGAATTATTTTTATTAGAAAAGTAAACACTTAGAATTATTCTAAATAATATAATAATTTATTTGCTTTTGTCCTATTTTCAGCATATTAATGCACAGGACTCTACTTTGAAATGGAGCTAGCCAGTATGTTATACCTTTTAGATGTAGGAAGTTCAATAGTGTTTTACCTTGACAAGGTACATTCAAGTGTAATACTACAGGCATTTATTTTAATGTATGTTAATGACCTAAATTGTTGCAGAATTCTTAAGGGGTGGGAAGTATAGCTGCTTCTCTGTGTGCTGTGAAGACTTATGGGTTGTTTTGGCTGGGTTTTTTTAGTTAATTGCAAAACTGAATCTATTTTGAGTCAGTTTGAAGCATTACCACTAAACAAAACATTTTTGTTTACTTGTGGATTAATAAGTTTGGATGTTCTGGATATTTTGTATGGAAAGTTAAAAACTTGATGTATCTTACTGTTTTAGCATATTTTAATATTCTTCTCTTGTTTCTTCCCACTATGTAGAGCTATTCTATCTTTCTCACAAACTGGTGGATTTGTACCCAAATAATCCTGTAAGTTGTCCTATGCCTTCATTGCCAGGTAGTTTTTTTAGATGAAAGCACATAAAAGTTGTAATGTAATAGTCAGTTCAAGCAGTAGAATTCAAAACCTGTTTCTGGATGAAGCTTGCAAAAATGGCTCATTCCTTTTATTTTCTATGCATTGAAATTTTCTTATACCAAGGTTCTTTTTTTAAAACAAAGTACCTGTAAAAGGTATTCAGTGTGAGTTATTTACTTTGAATAATAATTTAAAACAAATGCTGCAGTAATAAAAATCTGCATGTCTCTGAGAAACCTTTTCTGGTGTTTGATCACTTTCACAGTGAAAATTGGTTTTCCTTGACTCCATGTGAAGTCCTCATGTTGCAACTTGTACCCATTGCTTCCCATCCTATCACTGCACCCCTGAGAAGAGTCTGGCTCTGTCTTCTGTATTCCCTATCATTAGATAATTGAAGACAGCAGTAAGCTTTCCACTTAGTTCTCTCTTTGTAAGGCTGAACAAACCCCAGTTAGAGAGTTACATGCCAGCAGTTCTAGTTTGTCTGTATTATCAAATTATTTGAAGAGCTGATTGCTGTTTCAGTGAAAATGTTCTTAACTTCTCTAATTATTATTATCTGTTCCTCTCTTTTGATGTTTCAATAAAATGACAGTGATTTATCTAATAATACTCTTATGTTGATTTTACTGTGTAGGTGTCATGGTTTGCAGTAGGATGCTACTATCTCATGGTTGGCCACAAAAATGAACACGCTAGAAGATATCTCAGGTAATTTTTTTTCTGTTGCTCATTTGCTAAATAAATATTTAATATTCGTGATTGTAAGCTCATAAACAGAAGCCTCAATAAACTGATTACTAGTAAAATACTCTTCCTGTTGCCACTCTTTTTCTGATATAGCCATTTAGATCTCATTCATCTAGATACTTCTAAAATGATGCAGACTTATGTGGTATCTCTTTTGGCAGTCACCTGCCTGTTATGGGCAGGTGTATTTCCTGCCACGCTAACTGCAGCTAGGTAATCAGGCCTCAGTTCTTAGTTTAAGGACACTCGAGCATTCTCCCAGGCTCAGGTTTTGTCTCTCAAAGGGAGGAACTAAATAGAACATGGTGACATTTGGCTGTCTAGTTTTGTCTGTGCACAAGCAACCATAGAATTCCTAAGGTTGGTCAATGCTCTTTTCTCTGTGTCTCCTCTATATGTAGTGAATATCAGCACTGGAGAGCAGGACTTTGCTGTGAAGTAGGGCACTTGTTTTGGTGCTGTAAGCTTAAACTGAGAAGGCATAAATCAACCTCTAAGACTTTCATTTTTCTTCTTGAGACTTTTATAGACAATAAAGGTAAAGATGAGTTAGTAATTTAGACTTTTTATTATGAGTAAACTGTTTAAATTCCTGACAAGTATCAGTGTGAAATTCTTTAAGAAGCTGTCCTGAATGACATAGGTGGGTTTGGTGATGAAATAAAAAAGATCTTTAAATCTATGAGCATCCTTATCCAGGAAGAAAGGGTCTGTAGATGTGTTGAAGAGAAAAACAAACAAAAAACCTCACAAGCCAAACAAGCATGAGAATTCAGAGTAGTTCTGGAAAGGAAAAAGAGGTGTGGTAAAAGTGAAATAGTAACAAGATACTTATATTTCTTGGAAAAGAATGATAGTGTACAGCTAACAAGGTTAGAGACAAGTGTGGGCTACCCAGTGGTTTTCAGAAAAGAAACTTGAAGACACACTCAAGTACCCAAGTATCTTTCATTTGTGTCATGGGTGGCAAGATGCAAATGTCTGAGTATGTGAAGTTTTGTCCCAGGAGACAGAGAACAAAATGTTCTCTAGAAGCTGTGATGAGAAATAATGAGTTTAACTGTAACAAACAAAATGTAGATTAAATTTTAGGAAAAAGGGAAGTGTTTAAGGATAGTTAAGCAATAGAATGGATTACCTGTGGAACATGTAGGTTCTCCATGTCAGAAGCCTTTAAGAAAAGACTGGGTACATTTGTCATGAGCTGTTTAGTTATGGATGCCCTGGCCTTCAGACTCAGAAAATAATCTACATAGCTTTCTAATGTTCCTGTCAAATCCATCTTTCTGTAAAGACTCCATGTTGCAGTCTTGATGCTCAGGCTGCATTTTTCAGCTTGAGACTTGAGTGACATTTTGTATACTCTGATGCATGGCCTGTGATTGGACAAATACTCATCTTCTTTAAGACTAGCACAATGATATGGCAGAATTGCAACACACAACTCAACCTAACTGTGTTCATTTGGTATTTTCATATACTGCTTGTGAAACTTAGATTTTCTAGAATATAGTTATTTTGAAATGTATAGCTAGGATTTTGCAATACTTTATGAGTCACTACTAAGGTTTTCTGTATTTTACTCAATTCACCTACTATATCATTGTTTATGTTCAATAGGATCAAATAAGTCTGCTGTCCATGAACAGTAGTAGAAGTAATACAATAATGAATTCATGAAAATATGTGAAACTTCTAAGTGCCAAATAATTTGAACATTTAAAATTAACTTTGTTTACCATTGATCATTACAGGTGATTTCTCAACAGGTACTTAACTGTGTGGCATAGCTGTGCTATCAAAGCAGTCACTTGAAGCAGATGAAATTTAATTTCAGATGTATTTGCTTGTGTTTTAGCAAAGCCACTACACTTGAGCGAACCTATGGACCTGCATGGATAGCATATGGGCATTCTTTTGCAGTTGAGAGTGAGCATGACCAAGCAATGGCTGCATACTTCACAGCTGCACAGCTCATGAAAGGGTATGTCATTTGTCATATTCAGGAATATCCATATCCCCATAGATAGTGTAGAATATTGACTTATGACATAGTAGCAATACATTTGCAATAATGATCTGTTAGAGAACAAGGTAGAAAAAACAACCCCAAATAATTTAATAATCCGCATTTAGCTGCATTATTTGTGATTACTGTTGTGATTGCTTAAGTTCTAAAGTCAAGATTTGTATTTAGGTAATCTTTGTTCTACCTGACAGTTCTCTGAAATTTGTGAATCATGGTTATCTCACCAGGTCATCAACTGCTATATAGTAATATCTTGAACAGCTCTTTCATGCTCTGGGGGAAGGTTGTGAAATGATTTGCGGACTAACCGTGTCATGCTGCATATAAAACTATTGTATTTGATTGTGGTTATTGGTAAATGTAATCCCTTTAATTATTGCTTCTTCCATATTCTATTTGTAAATTAAATGTATGAAGGAAATTTGGGGGAAAAACCTCAGAACTAACTGAAGCACTGAGAAAATACATGTAGTTCCAGAGCAGGTTATAATTACGTACTGGAGTTCAAATTCTTGTCAATAACTAACAGAGATGTAAAATCTTTTAAACTTCCCCATAGGTTAATAGTCCATTTTAATCAGCTTTTACTTGGATGTACATAAACATATACAAACACAATTGGCATTTCTTTATAGTTTGTGACTCCATTCCTGGTAACCACACAAAAACAAACATGCAGTTTGTTTTATGGTTTTTTAGGTGTCATTTACCGATGCTCTATATTGGACTGGAATATGGTTTGACCAACAACTCCAAGTTAGCCGAACGGTTTTTCAGCCAAGCTTTAAGCATTGCACCTGAAGATCCTTTTGTTATGCATGAAGTTGGAGTGGTAGCATTTCAAAATGGAGAGTAAGCTTGCAAAATAGGATTAAATACTATCTTAAACATGAATTATTCTGAAGTGTAATGTGCCAATATAAGTACAAAAGTACCTACTTTGAACCTGCTTTTGGTTCTAGCTTAGGTGGTGTTTAGCCTAAGCCCTTGCTTTCTCCATTGTTCTTCTTGTTTATGATTGAACAAAGGCAGAATTTAATGCTTGAGGAGCGTGCAGCAATCAATATTATCTTCCGTGTGCCTGTCATTGTGTAGTTGCATACCTGAAAAGGCATCTGCCTGCACATGTTATAAAATTTTGTACAGCAAAACATTTTGTGAGCTCAGAGGGTTCTAAATATACTCTGGAGAAAAAATGAACATATATATGAAGTGTTTGGTCAATATTCTGATTTTTTCAACTCTGTCTTGTTAACTCTTAGGACCACAATGCAAAATATAGCCAAATGTAAATTACTGTGTTTTACATCTAATTCCACTCATATGATGAAATAATGTCAAAGAACTCTTCCTTGTACTACAATTTTCTCATACTGCTAATGAAAATTCTTCACTAATTTACTTTTCTTTCTCCCCACCCCCTCAATTCTTAGCTGGAAAACTGCAGAAAAGTGGTTCCTTGATGCACTGGAAAAAATCAAAGCTATTGGAAATGAGGTATTTTTTCCTAATAACATACAGGATTATAAATTTGTAAAACTCCGGGGAATTCTGTAATATCTTGTGACAATGTATATTATGCTTAATTTAAGATAAAAGCAGTACATATAAATTTGACTTTAAAATTTGGACTATCTACTTGTAATTGGGTGTGTTGGGTTTTCAGATGAGAATCGTAACACATCATCTTTGGCACTAGGAAAAGACAAAAAGTATGTTTCTGTATGAAATTAAGAGAAAAATAAGCATTGACTGGGAAGTGAAATCCAGGTCTTATTCTCAGTCCTGGGTCTTAGAAGAGGAATGGCTCCTGACCTGAGGTTGGAGCTGGGTACACATGTGAGGATGCTTTCTGCTACCCTAAGTATTAGCCATTTCTTGAATGACTTCTGCTTTTGTGTGATCATGATTCTGTAGGTATGGATTTGTTTTCTTTCTGCTGGAAACTGAGTACCAATGAGCTCAGGGATGCTTAGAATCATAGAATCGATTGGGTTGGAAAAGACCTCAGAGATCATCGAGTCCAACCCTTGGTCCAACTCCCATCTGT
>JAWWEU010000001.1:92661732-92702542 GCA_035583155.1 Acropternis orthonyx | reverse complement strand
ATCATAAAAGGAGATCAGGTTGGTCAGACAGGACCTGCCCCTCCTAAACCCATGCTGGCTGGGTCTGATCCCTTGTCTATCCTGAAGGTGCTGTGTGATTGCACTCAGGATGATCTGCTCCATAACCCTGCCAGGCACTGAGGTCAGGTAACTAACTTTCCTTAAATTAACCAAAACAATAACTGGCAAAAGGTTTGTTGGGAAGTGTGGTTCAGGTGCTTTTGTGAATCAAAAGTCGACCATTACAACCCTGATTCCTCATGCTGGAACACACAAATAACTGTGTACCTACTGGCAGTACTGGCTATTTTTGTGACATCAGCTTGTCTAAAGAAACATACTGTAGTAGAGAAACTTAGGATACCTTAATGAAACCAGTACCACCTTGTGACAGGCTTCTTGTGAATTTTAAGATAGGTTTTCTCAATTTTTAGCTTAAATTTAGTTAATGAGGACACCACTCATGCTTGTGTGTTAACAAAGCATCTCCTATCAAGATAAGGAAATTGCTTCTAGAAACTAAAAATCTTTGTGTGGACAAGGCACATGTTTACTAAAACAAACTGCACAGATACTAATTTATATGCTCACCAATATATAAAAGGGGTTGTTCTGTTTTAGTTAAAGCTGTAATGTTGTTCATGGAGATGCCATAAGCTTTGTAGACCAGACTTACATTTATGTGTATGCATAAATTCTTTTCAATGTGGCATTTTTCTTCTTTATTGAGAAGTAATAAATACCAGCAATCTGTAAACACACAAATGAACATTTAGAATTAGAGTGAGAAATATCTAAAATAACTAGAGACGCCCAAGATAGCATAATATTATTATAAATTGCAAATGCATAATGCAAAAGCCAAAATTATTTTTAATTTCAGTAAAAAGCATTTTAAGGATTTTGTTGGCTCAGATTATCTTCTGTGTTCCTCATAAATGAGCTGATTTAGAGCAGAAGTTAGATCACGGAGAAAACAACAAAAAGACCTTCAATATTCATGATTATTTTACAAATACATAATTTGGAGGGGTCTTCAGTGCTCCTAGCTGAGACTTGACATGATTTTTTACTTAAGTAGAAGACAAGTTTTGTTTGATTTGCATCCAAGTTTTAATATCACTGACCTTTTAAAGAAATGTAGTTGGCTCTGGGGAGTGGGAAAAATAGAAAAATGAATTACTGGATAAAGGTTTTGAGCTTAAATGTGTGTTTTGTAAGGAATTTAAAATGTTCTTGATACTTTCCTTGGCCATAAATAAAATGCTGTATTCATTTGAATGTTCAGTTTTTTTTAAAGTAAACAAAAATGAGTTGAAGTCTGAGAAGCTGCAGTTATTTGAATTGTTGCATTATTTTGCAGGTAACAGTCGATAAGTGGGAACCTTTATTGAACAACCTAGGACATGTCTGCAGAAAACTCAAGTAAGCAGAGACTACTAAAGTTACATTTTGCTGTAATGCTTCACAAATGTGTTTTCTCTCTCATTTATATCAAGATTATGTACCACATGAGAGCAGTGTAGAAGTGCCCTATACGAAGAATATTCCCTAAATCAGCTTGTGAACATAGATGCATTAATTGCCCCTTATATCCTGTTTACTAAACACAAGTTAAAATCCTTAATATAAAAGCCTTTCCTTAATTATTGATTCTTATTAGATAGAGAATTGGTTGTAGACTGTTACATCTTTGTATGGGTGTGAATTTTAACTGTCTACTGTCCCAGTCCTCACATATTGGAATATGTCCACTAATTTGATTAACATAAAGGTGGTTTTATGCTGATTAATTGCTTGATTTAGTACTTACTTTTCTTTATTGAAGTGAAATATTCAGTGGCATTAACACAGCAAGGAAATAATACTTTATGCTTTTTTAGAATGAAACTATTTAATTTCATATTTCCATTCCATGAACAGAAACAGTGCAAAGTACCTATGCAAGCTTTAACAGTTTTAACATGAGACGTGTTTTCTCATTAATTACCTTAATGTGGCTTTAACCAGTGTTTTCTTTTATTCAATGAATGCCATATTTTTGTTGTTGTTTTTTAGTGTCATGGTTTTAATTGCCCAATTGGTGTATAATGTAATTTTTTTGCAAAACTGCTAATGAGAATGTGATTATGAGAGATGAAAGTTGTACTTCTGCTTTGGCTTTGGTAGTAATTGCTTTGTGCTCGAATTGCCAATTAATCTTCATTATGAAATAAGGACATATAATAGTTACTCCTTGTGCCAAGATCAAACAAAAGGCACTTCTGGAATCTGTTTATGGTTATAATTGCAGGCTTTGTTCAAATACTTGCTTTGTTTATAATTACTTCTGTATTTTTTTTAATTTCTGCAGTAAGTTAGTAACTGCTTACATCATGCTTTGTGCAACTTGCATTGTATTTGCTCAGATTCAGAAATCAAACCTAATATATTTTTGCATTCTTGTAAACCATCTTTCAAGAAAATCAACTTGAGAATTTAGGCAGCTGTACATATGCTTTGAAAATTTAAAAAATTCTGTAATAGCTAATATAGTAGTGTTTGTAATATATGATATGGCTATTATGAAAAAACTTACTGGATATATGTCTACTCACTGGTATTATGTGGTTGAAATTTGAAAGCAACATACTAAAATACAGTGATAGTCAATTGGACATGTAAATACTATGAGTGAAAATAAAATTGCAATCATGCAAAAAGTTTGTGCAGCAAACAAACAGTTGCATCATTTTTCTGCCTCAGTTGTTACTTGATGCCCTCTAACAACGTGATGCTGTTTACATAATTTCATTATCACTACAGTCACTAAAATTTGTTGTGAGTAGGCAATTGCTATCTTTCTTTTTAACAATGTGGAACTAGGATGTCAGATGTAACAATTTAATTTCTCAGAGTAATGTCATAGTGTATGTTTAATTCTTGTATTATAAAATCAGTCTAATTAATTAGATAATTTTCAAAGAAAGGGTAACTGGTATTTGAAAGAAATTATGGGTATGTGTAAACCTCCTCTTCTGATAGAGAGTATAGCAAAATGGAATTGACAAAAGTACCAGTGCAGCACAGGCCTGTGAAATTTCTGCGCAGAGAGCTTTTCTCAGTTTGAATGATGCATAATTTAGTCTTGTATTGCTCCACTGCTACCCTGGGGAGGCAAATGAAAGCTACAGAAAGCAAGCCAATGTTATAATGAGCAGCATTAAGCATCTAAAGCAATTTACCATATCAAATGGCTCAGATCAGCTCCAAATGGGGCCTCCTGTAGGCAGCTGTTTTGCTACATAAGGAGAACAATGATTTCTCAATTATACTGAGGAAGAAAATTGTCAATATCTATGAATCTTTTGTACATTCTATTATGTTCAGAGTACAAAGCAATAATTTTTAAGTTCTGGCACAATTGTGTTTCACTGACTAATCAATCTTCTGCATTTAACCCTAACAGGAAGTATGAGGAAGCATTGGAATACCATCGCCAGGCTCTAGTGTTAATTCCTCAGAATGCTTCTACTTACTCTGCCATTGGCTACATACACAGCCTAATGGGCAATTTTGAAAGCGCAATTGACTATTTCCATACGGTATGTAACTGGCTTTGATTAAAGTGCTGGTAACAGCTTCTGTTATTTACTTGTTTCATTCTGACTTGGGTTTGGAACAGAGAAATACTCTTTATTCCAGCCTCCAAATTAGTGTTTATTTTATAACCTTTTTTTTTTTTAAATATCTTCTTAAGTTTTCTATTGATTAGTTAAAAAAACGGCCTCTTTGGCAAACTTTGAAGGTCATAATTGCAATTTATATTTTATGTACATAGCTTGTCATGCAGCTGAAATAATTTTAAATACTTTCAAACAGTGCCTTGAAGGAGAAATTTTACAGTAAGTAAACAGCAACATATGTTATATCTCATGATTTGTGAATACTTCTCTGTCTGTATATATATCTTTTTCTGGTTTTGTGTCAGTGCTTTACTTTCTTACTACTTCAGCTGGTTCATGTGACAGTGTTATTTGAGTTGTGCAATGTTTGGCTTTTACAGTGCACTGTGAAACAACTAAGCAACATACTGAACCATTGCAGACTTAAGATGTAAATTTGCTACTGTTTTATTTGCTACTAAATACTTTTTACTGGTTTTTTTTAATAGGCCCTTGGTCTCAGAAGGGATGACACATTTTCAGTCACAATGCTTGGCCATTGCATAGAAATGTACATTGGTGATTCTGAAGCCTACATTGGTAAGTCTTTAACTGATTTGATTCTTGAAGTCAACGAGTCCTTTGAGAGGAGTGTTATTCTTATGTCAAGAAAGACTGGCTACCACTACTTTGTGAACTTACAAAATAGAGGATGCTTTTAGTTTGGGTTTTTTTTGTTTATTTAATGGCCAAATGATTCAGAATTTAACAGCAATTGTAGATGACCACTGTTTTTTGTGAGCACTGTGACAGTAAATTCTTACCAGCATAAAGAAAGGAAACGCTTTGTCACTGAAGGTGTTGATGGTTTCTTTTATAGAAAATACTGATTTGTGGCAGCTTAGTCACCAAAGGTGAAAAAAATCAAATAGAGATATGGAGTTAGGAAATCAGAGCGCTAATGCTGCTGTAGAGCAAGGCATTTTCACCATGTCAAAATTTGGCTCTGTGGAGACACGATAAATTCTTCTGACTCCAAAAATACAGCTCTATGTAGAGTAAAAAACAGAAAAAGAGGTTTGTAAAAGTAATGCATTATATTGCCATAGTTTTAAATTTTCTGTGAAAGTTTTCTGCCCTTCCCAAGCAACCTTATAGTGACAGATTTCTGCTTCATTGGACTTAGTGTTTTATCTGTAATGAACACAGTTGCTGTCCTGTCAAGCATGTTCAGAAGGCTGAAGCCTTAACAGTAAAAGCCATCTGTATGCTCTAGTGCTTTTCCTTCAGATTTTTTGCACAATTGAAGCAGCTGTTTCTTCTCAATATTGTCTTGCTCCATATGTAGCCATTTAACACATCTGGAAGAACCATGCAGCCATGTGATATGCATTCATGCAAACCAAGCTGTGTGTAACTTTAAAAAGAAAAAAGCCCCTTGGAGAATTGGGAAGGGAATTGGCAATTACTGCTCATAACAGACTTTTCAGTCTAAGTTGTGCTTCTTGTGTTGTGCCTTTTTCAAAAAGGAGGCTGCTGAATTGTTTTCAGAACAACTCTATTCATCTTCAGTCATTAAGCCGCGACAGTTCCCTGATGATCTGAAAGCAAAGGATTATAGTAGTTTATTTGAGATACATTTTTGGGAGTGTTCATTTGGAATAAGCTAATGGTTTGTCTGTTTTCCTAGGAACAGAGATCAAAGACAAACTAAGATGTTATGACTTTGATGTACACACAGTGAAGACATTAAAGAACATAATTTCACCTCCCTGGGACTTCAGAGAATTCGACATAGAAAGACAAACTGTGGATGAAAGTGGCATAGTAACATTAGAGACATCAAATCAAAGGAAAAGTACTGATACCAGTCGCCCATTGGAAGAAACATTTGAGATTGAAATGAATGAAAGTGATATGATGTTAGAAACATCAATGTCAGACCATAGTACGTGACCATAAATACTGGTAGAGAGTTCATTTTGCCTAAGTGTAGTATGTTTGTTTTAGCATTTTTGTTTTGGTGTTATACTTGCAAGAATTTGCTATTTTTTATATGAATTCGAATGACTATGTACTTAACACTGGGAGTTTTATAGTTTCTACATTATAAATATTCCTTTCCTGCTAGCACTCTCATGAATCCCCATCTGGATCAAGAAGACTTCATGGCATCAATGCAGGCCATATACATAGTACTGTAGTATACAGGGTACTGGCTATTCTACACATATGTGCATTACTGAACATGAGTTCAGGTTTTAGACACAACTGCACTTTAAAATTCAAGGGTGACAGTGGGAATTGTGCTATGGCTTCACAGAGGGAATTGGAGGTGCCCAAGTTTTCCTTCCATATGTTAAAGATAGGGATTGGGGTCTGCGTCAAGCGCAGAATTCAATACCAGTCCCAGATATTCTTAGACATTAGAAAGTAAGGTGAACAAAGAATGTTTTACTTCCTAGTTCTAAAGTACTTCACCCAAAGTTACACATTCTCCTGAAAAACATGGGATGAGCCATGAGTCTTAAGTGGAAAAGTATCCAAGCAGAGTGTTAGAAAAATTAATCATTTAGGAAGCGTATGCATTTCCTCGCCACAGTCAGGTCTCTCTCCTTCAGTGTGGCTGGCAAAAAAGTTTATACAGAGGAGTTTCTTTTCTTTTGGAACCTGGAGGTTTGTGTGTGGTTCAGGTGACTTCTTTGAGGTAAACTGGGGATTTTTTGTCGATACTCTTGAAGACTTCATAATGAGTGTGTCTCAACAGGTACTCTGTTAGGCAGGTCTCCTCCTTTAAAGGATCTTTTGATGGTTATTTTTGCATCTGTGCTTACGTATCCTGAATGATTGTAGCCAAGACCATCTCATACATAAAGTGACAGCAAGGCCGGTTGCTGCATGCAGAGCAGCTGGAAGGATATTTCCCTTTTCTCTAGAACATTTCTTTTTTTCAATCCAGCATATGTGAATTCAGTTTTCTAGTAAGACATCATGGCAGTTTTTACATGGAAGTTGGCAAAACAGTCTTCTAGCAAATCAGGCCTTTTGTCTACTGTCAGATATGGATCTAAATCTTGCATTGTTCCCTTTTTTTTTATGTTACTACTATTTTCGTTCCCAAAATAGTTTTAAAGATTGATAAAAGTTCGTATTTCTTCCTGCACTCTCCAGTTATGGTCTGATGGTATGTCAGCTGTGATGGCAATACTGGTATATGGTGTTCCTGCCCTGCCTGTAGGAATCTCCTTACCCCTGTGCTGCTTCCTCAGTTATGGTAATACAAATGTTTGTGTGGTTATGTTGTGAATGAAATCGGGGAACCAGACCAGCATTTTAAAATATTTTCTAGATCTGATCAATTCTCCAGTACAAAGACAGCAAGCCACTGCTGTGTTACCTGTCATCAGTGGGGCAGAACAGTAGGAGGGGGAAGAAACAGATGAAATAGTGAGAATGGGCATTGCAATAAAGGCAGCATATCATGAGACTGTGCTTGGCAGGTATCTACTGAAGGTTTTTTGGCTGGCTGTTGCTAGCCTTCATTTATTTGTATTAAAAGTTACCTAGAAAGAAATGTATGCAAAGTGCCCTAGATTGTGAGTGACTTTTTTGGACATCAGAGTAATTCTTGAGATGGCTTGGCTTGGCTCCCAGCCCTTTAGACAGCTACAGTTAGGTTCGAGCTTGTGGTTCCTGATGTGTGTCTCAGACAGGACTTTAGGGAAAGTTTCTCTCTTCTCATTTCTCTTCTGTTCAATGTTTTGATTTGCTCTTTTTCTGTCTAAATCCCTGCTTTTGTACTGGCAGCTCCCCGTTGCTCTAGTGTTCTGCACTTCCCAGCACCTGTCTTGCTTCAGTCCTACTCTTGCCTGGACTCTGCTTCCTAGATCATGCTTGGTGCTTTTCTGGGTTTATTATGATATTCACCCTGGCTCTAATTAAATTGAGTATTGTCCTTGTCCTTGTTCTCATGAGGTCTTTGGTCATTAATTTTGGCCTGACTTGACCTCAGATTCTTGATTCTTGCTTCAAGTCATTGCCTCACTTGGCTTTGGCTGCCAGGACTGTCAGGTTGGGTGGCTTATCAGTATGCCCTCAATAAAGACATTCTTACTCTGTCCCATAACTTCATCTCTCTCATGCAAGGCTCAGTCTGGTCCTTGAATGGGGAGACCTAGATGTTACCTTAAAGGTTTTCAGAATAGATATGAAAATATTTCTGCTGCAAATGGCCCCAAAGGATTTGAGAAGGAATAACACATTAACTCAGTTGGTTAGAGCACAGTGCTGGCAACACCAACGGTGCAAGTTCGACCCCCATATGGGCCATTCACTTATGAGCTGGACTCGATGATCCTTGTGGGTCCCACCAACTCAGAAAATTCTGTGATTTCAGTTTCCTCAGCCAATGCCACCTGCTTTTATTATTCCACATCAGATCTTGTATTTCCTTCCTGCTATGGACAGCCATTTGAGGACCAACAATGCAGCAGGATCTGAAGATTCACAATGACCCTGGGCATTCTGATTAAATTGCAGGCATTTTTGTTCCTTCCATTTAGTTTCTGTACCTCTAGATGAGTCTGTTTATTGGTAAATGCACAACATGTCCTTACTTTGGAGCTTACCATACCTTTGCCACCAAGTCTAGGAGATGTAGTCCAAGAAACTCTTAACTCACACAGGAATTTCAAGAAACTTTTTGAATCTAGACATTGCAAAATTTGTTAATTGCAGTCTAGGACTGATTAAGCCTTGGTCTGATTTATGGGTCAGTACTTAGAATAATCACAGAATCATAGAACGGTTTGGGTTCGAAGGGACTTTAAAGATCATCTAGTTCCACCTCTCCTGCCATGGGCAGTGACACCTTCAACTAGATTGGGTTTCTCAAAGCCCCATCCATCCTGGCCTTGAAACTTCCAGGGATGGGGCATCCACAACTTTTCTGGGCAACCTGTTCCAGTGCCCTACCACCCTAACAGTTAAGAATTTCTTTCTTAGATCTAATTTAAACCTACCCTCCTTCCGTTTGAATCTATGCCCCTTGTCCTGTCACTACATGCCCTTGTAAAAAGTCCCCCTCCAGCTTTCTTGTAGCCTCTCTGCAGGTACTGCAAGGCTGCAATTAGATCACCCTGAAGCTTTCTCTTTTCCAGGCTGAACAATCCCAATATTCTTAGCCTTTCCTCACTTCTAGACCAGTTCCCCCTGGAAGGTCTCATTTCAGGGACCCCTTGCAGGTGAGAGATTATTCTAAAGCTATATATATACTGCCCACGATTTTGCCCTTGTTCTGGTTGTTACTGGTGACCTCCTCAGTGACTTGCCACTGCCAGAGACCGTGAGTCTGCAACTATTCATACAGCCTTATTTGATACGCTTCTCGTATTTGTTAAGGTAAGTTGGAGATCTACCAGGAATTGACAAAAGCTGTTTGACAAAAGCTATTGGGGTTGATGCGGAAGACCACAGAGGCTCTGTATGAGCAAAAGCAGCAGCTGAAATTTGGGAATCGTGGAATGGTTGTTGGAAGGGCCCTTAAAGATCAAGTCCCGACCCCCCTGCCAGGGGCAGGGACGCTTCCCACCAGACCAGGTTGCTCAGAGCCACATCCAACCTGACAGTGACTGTTTCCAGAGATGGAGCATCCATAACTTCTCGGGGGGAACTGTTCCAGTGCCTCATCACCCTCATCATAAAATATTTCCTCGTTATTATCTAATCTGATCTACCCTCTTTTAGTTTAAATATCTCAGGGAATGGGAACGCGGATGGGGACGGGAACGGCGGGACGGCGGCTCCGCGCTAAAGAAGCGGGGCGGGGCAGCCTCGCGAGACCCCGCCTGCGCTGTGGGCAGCTCTCGCGAGGTTTGCGGCGGGCCGCGGGCGGGGGCTGCCTGCGGCCGGAGCGGGGGCCGGGCCCGCTGTCACTGTCGGGGCCGGTGTCGGTGTCGGGACGGGGCGGCGGCGGCCGCGACAGGCCGCCCATGGACACCCCGCCGCGCCGGGAGTCGCCGCGCCGCGCCACGGAGGCGCCGCCGAACCCGCCGCCGCCTCAGGCGGCCCCGGGCAAACAGCGGGAAGAGAAGAGGACGGCGCTGAGCAAAGTGAGGGGGCGCGGGGGGAGCGGCGGGGCCTGCGGGGCGCAGGGGCGTCCCTGCCGCACACACCGACCCGCAGCGACCATTTTTCGAGTAATGCTTGCAGGTTATATATGCGGGCTGCACAGGGAGGCCGTGGAGTCCCCTTTCCGGAGACATTCCGAACCCTTCCTGTGCATCCTGCCCTGCGGGGCCCGGTCTTGGCAGGGAGGCTGGGCTGACTGATTTCCAGGGGCCCCTTCCAACCCTAGCAATTCTGTGAGTAGTCTGAGATTTTATTTATTTCCATTTTCTTAAACTGGAAAACTGAAGCACTGCAAATCGCTATAAAGCTAAGTCAAGCTAAATTCAGATATTAAAATATTCAGAAATTAAAATAAAATGCCTGAGGCTGTTGATGGCCATTTTACTGCTTTGTGTGCTGGCATTGTTCCCGCAGAGGTTTCTGTGCAGTTTCCCGGTGTTATCGGGCAGTGTTCCTGAGCGCAGGGGGCTGACTCTGGGTGGCTGCCGGAGCCCCCGCCCCACCCCTGCTCTGTCACTCCTTCCTCAGCAGGGCAGGAGAAGATGGTGGGAAAAACTCATGGGGTTGAAGTAAAGGCAGGGAGATCACAAGGGGCCATCACAGCGAAAACAGACATAGCTCAGGGAGGGCCTCGCAGCAGATTCCTACATCTTCCTCATGAGGGGAAGTGGGATGGCAGGCACCGATCCCTCCTCTCTGGTGACCTGTGACAGGACCTGAGGGAATGGCCTGAAGCTGTGTCGGGGCAGATTTAGATTGGATATCAGGAAAGTTTTTCAGTCAGAGGGTGATCGAGCACTGGAACAGACTCCCCAGGGCAGTGGTCACAGCACCAAGCCTGACGGAGTTCAAAAAGCATTTGGACAACGCTCCCAGGCACACACTCTTGAGAGTGCTCTCTGCAGGGCCAGGAGTTTGGCTCCGTGACCCTTATGGGTCCCTTCCAACTCAGGATATTCTATGATTCTAACTTGATGAAAATTAATTTACTTTATTGCTCATTAAAAAAAATCAGAATTGAATGGTGAGACACAAAGATTAAAACAGCCTCCTTCCCACCCTCCCCCCTTCCTTCCCAGGCATGACCTCTTCTGCACCCAAGCAGTGCAGGAGGATGGGGAATGGGGGTTGCAGACAGAACATAATAGCTCCTGTGAGCTGCTCCTTTCGCCTCATGCTCTTTCCCTTCAGCATGGGGCCCTGGCATGGGATAGAGTGGGATACAATGCTTCATGAGTTGCTTCAGAGGTGCCCCCCTGCATGCTCCAGTTTTTCATGACCTGGTGCGGCATGAGTTTTCTTCGTGGGCTGCAGTTCTTCAGGATAAGCCTTCCCCAGGGTGGGCTTCTCTCCATGCGCTGTGGATCCCTTCAAGACATCTCTATGTGCTGTGGAATGAGGTCCTCCACAGGCTGTGGAGGGACAACGTGCTTCACCATGATCCCCTGTGTGAGAATCTCTGCTTTGGCGCAAGGAGCTCCTCCTCCCCTCATTCTCCTTTTCATTGGTGTCTGCAGGGCTGTTTGTCAAACCTTTAACACCTTACTTCTTTGTATCACCCACTGCTGTGCAGCCTTTTCTGCCCTTTTTTAAATACATTTCCCAGAGTCATCACCCTCTTGGCTGAGTGGCTCAGCTGTGCCCTGGCGTGGGTCCATTGGAACTGGCTGTGCTAAGCGTGGGGCAGCTCCAGCATCCCCTCAAATCTTGCCCTGGAGCATCTGGACACGGCGACCTAATACACTAAAATACAGCTGTAATAAAAGACTTAAAAGGTAGTTAAAATCATTTTTAAAAGAGATACTGCAAAAATGTTGTGTAATCAATATCTATTTTCTGGTTTGTTAAAATCCTTTGTTACTGGCTAAATTGCAGTGGTTCTCAGGCTCTTCACAAGCATGTGTCAGTCACCCTACAATTTTACAACTCTTGCAGAAGCTGAGGGAACTTGTTCCATCTGTTTGCACAGTATTTAGATAAAATATAAATTTCCATGTTCTTTTATATATGCAGGTGGTTATTCGAAGGCTTCCTCCTTGTCTAACCAAGGAGCAACTGGAGGAACAGCTACATCCTCTACCTGCCCATGATTATTTTGAGTTTTGCACTGCTGATCCCAGGTGAGGATGAGCTGTTTCTGTAGGTTTTCAGATGTTTAAAACCTAATAGAGGCATCTGGACCATTCCAAATTACATATTTTCCCCTTTTTATTATGTTTGTTGGGTTACTTCAGATATTTCTGAGAAGCAGCTGTGTATGAAGAGAAAGCATTCCTGGCCATTCCTTTTACACTGGTGATTGTAAAATGGAATTTTTTAAAATATAAGTGGGGCAATTTGATTTGAAATCCTGATGTTTCTTTCAATCTTCATTGGTAAACTTCAAGAGACTGTTTTATTGGCCGTGAACAAATTCAGTCCAGGTCAAACAATCACAGAATGTTTTCTTGAGTGCCATTTGAGCTTAGTTTCTTTGTTTGCTTACATGTTTCTGTATTTACTTCATACAATTTTTCAAATAATCCGGTTTTATTCATTTTTGTCTCTTGCAAAAATAAAAGGAAATAGTTGTTGATTTAAAATAAATTAGAATTGCTGGTATATTTATACAATTTACACTATAACAGTGATAAAATAAAATTCCCTTTCAAATAAATCAATTTCCAGAAGAGAAGGAACTTAACCACTAAAGTAAACAAAACACCATATATGCTACATCTGCATGTGTTCTGAAAAACTAAAGTGTAAGATCCATCTTGTTGTATCTTAGTGTGCAATGAATCACCCTCCACTGGCACCAGATTCTTTCCACTGACTGCAGAGGGCTCCTGGAAGTTCATTGCTGACCAGCTTTTGAAGTTAGGGGTTCTCTCAGAGTCAATTCCACCATCCGGAACAAACAGGTGTTTATTTAGCAAAACTGTGACAGCTCCCAACCTACCTGAATAGCTGCAACATAAATGCAGCAATAAAATAGTAGGTGCTTCAGCTGTTCTGTTAAAATCACAAAGGACGTACAGTTAGGAAAGGAGCATTCAGTCTGATTGAAATTCTTTGTAGTTCCTTGTATTTATCTTCTAAACTTTGGCATTCATGTATCCAGATGGGCTCCTTTAAGGCTCCTGACCCAGATGTTCATTTGATAAGAGGAAAATACCAAAGGCAATCCAAAAAGTCTCTGAAGAAGAGTGTCAGTTCTCAGTGTGTTTAGCTGCACAAATTCCAGGAAACAGTTTAAAAATGTACTATTCTAATTTTCCAGAAAAATTGTTGACATAAGAATTTAGGGAGTTGGCCGCCCTAGAAAAGAGAAGGCTCTGACAACAGTTGTGCATATAAAGTCTCATTTTCTCTCTTACTTTTATGTGATGAAATTTGGAGTACTCAAAAATCTTGCTGTCCACTCATTTAATTGCATCTATGTCAGGCTGCCATTGAAAGATACTGTGTCATTTCTCTCATACTATGTTATTTGTCATGTTATTCTCTTCTGTCTTCACAAATTTAAACTCACTAGAAAAAAAGGTTTTCACAGAAGTTTGAATTTTTCAAAATTAACCGTTTCATATTCACTCTTTTTATCTTGCTTCATAAAAAATGTGTTTTTATACAAAAGATGTATTTTTTAAGAATGAGTTTATCTTTACAAGGTTTGTATGGCTACAACTTCTCCCAGCAAACTATGCAGGTTAAATGGGCATTTCACTGCAGTTATGCAGAGAGTCTTGGCTTGGCTGATTATTTGTCCTTTACCTGGCCGAGGGTCACCTTGACTCCCTTGTCCTCTTTGTTCGGATGCTGACACATCCCACGTTTATGTGTTTATGATTCAACATTTTACATGTTCACACACTCTAGAATATACAGTAAACTTTCAGAAATTAAAGGTTAGAGACAAGATTAATACAGTGAGTCTCAGTCTCCTCTTACCCAGCAGAGAACTCTATTCTGAGTATAAAGCATTGTGTTGCAGTAATCTGTCATGTTATGGGCAGTTGACAAGATTTCAGCAACTCTGTGGTTGTGTCTTCATGTCATTCCAGCTAACAGGAAGACCCACGGGAAAAGGTGGACACATTCTCTCTTTCAAAGAATAGCTTTGTCCTAGATCCTGTACCACATGCATAGTGGCAACTAATCCAGAGAATTCAGAGAACAGATAATAAAAACATGGGAAGATGAAAAGAAATTTTATGTTGCCTAACAGAAATTATTTGGAGAAGCTACTCAGTGAAGAGGATCTGCTTGTTGGAAAGAGAAAGGGACATACAGATAGTTTGGTGTGGAACCAGAGGAATTTACCTTAAGAGCTGTAACATGTCAGTTTAACCACATCCTGTGTAACTCTAGGTCACAGAAGTTTCTAAGAGCTCATTCATATTTCTGTAAAGACTTTTTTTTCCCACACAGCACTCTGTCAAACTGCAGAACTTTTCAGAAATTCATGCCACAAATTATGGATTTGAAGAAGGTTCAGGAGCAATTAGACAAATACTTACTTAGACAAATATCTATCTACTGAAACCTATTAAGCACAAGCTACAAGCACACTATTACAGAGTCCCTTGGCAAGTAACAAATTATGTGCTGGATAAAGTGTCAGTGTATACTTTCCCCTTTTTAATAAAATTTCTCTAAGCAACCTCTGTTAGTTGCTGTTGGACAGAAGGCTAGAGAGATCTAACTGTACCTGTTCCTACATTTTTATTTCCAAGGTCATCTCACCTTAGAGGAGAAAATAAACAAGATAGGTGTATCAACTACAGTTTCTCTGTTACTGCAATATTTATCTTTCTAATATCTTTATATCATAAATGTTTGTTTACCATGTCCTATTATAGACAAAATGTAAAGCATCTTAAAATTTCCTGTGATTAGTGTCATTAATAATGTATAATGCTTTTTCAGTTACATCCATTTTAGTAAAATCATTTCAGAAAGTGACTTGTGTGTTGTTCATTTTTCAGATTCATCTGATTCACTGCATTACATTTATTCTCATACACATTGACATCAAAATACAAAAAAACCACTGTTTATAGCTGATAATAATGACTCTGTCTTCCTGACAGACTATCTTGTACTCAGATTCCAGGTATTAACTATTTTTTCCAGATACTCTTTGTCTGCTTGTAAATGTTTCTGAGTCTTCTAAAACTTGAACCAAGTGTTTGATCTCTAGTCCTGCAGGATTTGGGTCATCCTTCAAGACTGGCACTGAGTGGTGGGAGTCATTAACAGCACTGTGAGGTTATAAAAGTGAAGAGATCTGAACAGGAGCTTGGCTTACGTGAAAACTGGTCAAATAGGCAGAGCCATGCCATGTATCAGAGAGAGTGATAAAGCTTCTTGCAAAGCACCCTGTTTTTCCCTCCATAACTTCTTCACAACATTTTGCTCAGGGTTATTGTAGGTAAATAGCATTAACTATTGTTAATGGAAGTTGTAAAGGTGGAGGTTTGCACCCAGAAACTGCAGTCTTGAAGGGACAGTGCCTTTAGAGCTTCAAGGGAACCACCACTATTGTATTCTGGATAGAATAATTGAAAGGCTTTGATTGACACAATTCTGTAATGTTTCTGCTTCTCTGTCATGGAAGTTATGCTCATGAATAACTGTAAAAAGGAAAGACTAAGTTAATTTAAAATTTTGCCGGTTCCATCCACCATGGAAGGTGACAAGGCTGAAGGCCAGTGGATTTTAGCTTGACACAGCAATGTAGATGATGAGTTACCTCATCAATTACTATGTGTGGTTGGAGGAGTTGACACTCCAAAATTTAGATGTAGGCATCTATATTTATACACATATAAGTATATATGTTTATATATATACAACCACCATGATTGACAAGTATTTTCCTAAGATGTGATAGCTGTTTTTATGGTTGCTGTTAATACTGTAGATAACTATTTAAAATTGCTTTCCTGTGTATCAATCTTTTTACGCAATTGTGTTAAATGATACTTTGTAGAAGTAAACAATTAGAATATTGTAGTTATTGAAGTTAGTAGACAAAGGCTTAAAGAGATGATGAAGTATTATAGAAATATATGTAACTTAAAAGATTGAATACCCTTGAGTATTGAATACCCAGAGCAGAAAACAAACTGTGTTGGACTGAAGAAATGTGTACGATCAGACTCATCTGAGTTGTTTCCATAGAGATTGCTCTAAGTGACATCCCAGGAATGCCAGCATGTGCAGTGCATCTGTCCTGAACATTATACGGATGGAAAGCAGCATTATAGATGGCAAACATGTGGCAAAATAGAGCCAGCTGTCTGGTTATAAAACTGAATTTCAGATTCTGAAGGAAATCTGTGCTGGTAGATACTTGAAAATAGGAGACACACAAGTGTTCAGTGGCCCTTTTGCAGAACTCAGATGTAAGGCAAAATCCTGAAGAGCAAAAGCAGTATTTTGGCCAATAACTGCTGAATACAAAGTACAAAAGTAAAACAGGAGTCTTTCTTCTTAGGAGAGGTCATTAGCCTCAGAGTGCCTGTGGCCCTGTGAAGATGCTCTGTGCATTCTTTGCTGCATGATCATGCTGTTGAGCAGTGGTTAGAGGAAGAGCGAATCCAGAGTGGGGAGCAGCAGCTGGAAGTCAGATGTCTGAAATCCAGAGTATTCTATATGCAGACCAGTGCTAAGTATTTCAAATTTGCCAGGTTTAGTTAGCTTCCCACTTAGAGTGTTAATTTTGTGCACTTTTTGAGGCACACTGCACACTTTGCTGGGTAAGAAGTCTTAGACAAGGGTTTGAAACACTCCGTGGTGAGATTTTTACACACTGAACACTGATAGCTAACTTGATGCATGTGAAAACCAATTCTGTCTTTGTAAAAGTTGCTCCATCAGAGAAGGAACCGGTAATTGCTAAGCATTGTCACAGCTCTGTGTATGCAACATTCTACCCAGATACATAGCAACAATAATGGACAGAGGGTTGTATTTTATTGTGCTGTGGTGCACATCAATAACCTGCTGCGCACAAGCATGCTTTCATATCTTTGTATGTTTCTGCTGATGCATATGAAGTTCTTGAAGATGTTAAGAACATTCAGCAACAACATTGGATCCCTTATTTGCAAGGTATATGTTAAATCTGTGCTTTCCAGAGTCCCATTTATACATTTCACACTGTTTTTTTCTTACTAGTACATGTTTAATAACTATATAAAATGTTCCTCTATTTTGAAAGATACTCTGATTAGGCTGAAAAAACTAGAAAAATATGTTGTGTACTGGGAAAATAATATGTTGTTGAAACAGATTAAAGAGATTGCATTGGTGCACCAGATAAAGGAAACAAGGGAAGAATAACTTCTGTGTTTTTTAAAGTTTTGTTTCATCGTGATTATGTGTCCAACCATAAGGTTCTAAGTTACTTCAGGAAAGAGAAAATCCAGCTATGTGATAAAGCTGTTTGCTGTGCAGTGAGGCAGAGAAGTCGCTGAAAAATAACGCTACCTCAAGATTCCTGGTTTTGTCTGGTGAATCTTCAAGTATCCATTCTATCAATCTCTAATATCAGGCCTTGTTTAATTTCAGCATCAAAGAACATGCAACATAAGGATAGTCCTGTTAATATGACAGAAAAGGAAGTTTACTGCTTCCTGGGAGCTGCCAGTTACCAGAGTCGGAGTTCTTCACTGTTGCAACCATTAGGCAGCACAGACACATTTCTTCCAGTGCAGTTGTAGATTGACACAGTAAAACCCCTCCTTTACTTACACTTGTATGGTTTTTCAAAGTACATTTTTTTAACTGTATGTAATAATTATGAAAAGTGTTATTTTTTTTTTCCTTTGAAACCAATGAGAAGGAATCTGGCTTGTTACACCTGCTTTGCATCTTGGTGGTAACTCCACAACCACCCTGTAGCATCTTTCAGTCCTGGCCATGCCCAAGCAGGCATTTTTGGAGTTATCTGCATACAGTTCACTCAATGCTGATCCCATCCTAGAATGTCAAAATATAGTGGGTATACATGGGTAGAGTAGCTCTTAGAAATAGAGAGTTCATACATTTCATGCTGTAGAAACACTCCATATTTGCAAAGCATCTAAATAAAAAAAGCCCTCTAGTTTTTTTAAACATTTCCCCTGGCTGCAGGATCAAAGAGAAATTTGGTGGGTTTACAAAATCTTTGGTTATTGTCAGTACTGCTCTTCATGGTCTCCTGACACTGGAAGTAGAATCCATATGGATGCACATTTTAAAAAGAAAAAAATTACTTGGGAACAGTGTTGCTTTGAGCTGCCATGTGCACGGATCCTGTGATCCAACCCATGTTTTTGTTCCTTCTCACTCATTGTGAAATCTAATTCTGAAATAAGTACAGGATTGAAATACAGTTGCAACTGGTATTGTCTCCTGCTGCCAGTGGTGAGTTGGTCTGAAGGCAGGCTGTGAGTGACAATAATATATGAACATAGGTGTTTTAAAGTTATGGGCTTGTGTTAGGATTTGTTCAAAACTCTGATGTAATACATAGCCATTATTAAGGCAGCTTAAAACAAATTCTTTTATATCACATTTGTAGGGGTCTAAAGCATATAAATGCCATGACTCACAATAACTTAGCTGATGGGTGCTAATTCATTAAATTACCTCAGTTTCATTGTGATTGTAATGTGCCAGCCCTGAGGTTTTTATCAGGCACGTTATTCACCCTTGGAGTGGGATCTATGCCACTTGATTCTCTCTTGAAGAATCAAAATTATTTTGAGTAAGTACCTACTTCTTTTGCTAAAAATGCTTTGGATTTTCACAGTAGCTGTTCTTCACAACTGGACGGTGCATGTATATTGGTAACATGTGGATGATAACACGTGGAGTTTATTTATTTGTGTGTAATTCAGTGGATTATCTTGCCAACTATTAGGTTATTTATTCCTTCTTAAAGGTGGAAATACCTTGAAATACAGTGGCAGCTTGGAAACTGCCCCTTCACTGCAGTCTTTTACTTACCTTTGCCTGTTTCAGTGACAGAAGACTTTTCTTAACATGGCCAAGAGGTTCCCCAAAAGTACTGCTGTTACTTGCATCTTTTAAATAATGAAATATTAAAGTTTTGATCCTGCAAAATTGGAAGTGTATGCTCTGGAATTTATGGCAACAAAACAAACTAAAAATATTTGTCTGAGTTCAGAATAAATGTCACAGTTGCATACAGAACTCAGTTGTTCAGTTACTTTTTGTCACATATATAAGTAGATATGTATATGTAAAGACTGCTTCAGGTAGCAGTTTCCCAAAGAAGATGAGAATTACAATGTAATCCTTCTAGTTTTACTTTTTCTGTAGCCCTGAACAGAATAATAAATAATAGAGAATAAAATTATTTGTTGTTGCAGCCTTTATCCTCATCTCTACTCAAGAGCATACATTAACTTTAGGAATCCTGAGGACATCCTTCTTTTTAGAGATCGCTTTGATGGCTATGTCTTCATTGATAATAAAGGTTGGACTATTTGTAAGATATTAAGTGTACATATATACATATACCATTTTAGAATGTTATTTTACTTCCTTTTTGCTCATTATGCCCATTTTTTTCTCAATACGCAGTTAATTAAATTAATGTTAAAATTTAGCACTTGAAGATAATGAAGTGCAAAATGTATTAGTCCATGCAGTCTTGCTTGTCTATGTGGTGTGCATGCTATATATGCATTTATGTGCATTCTTGTACCTTAGGCAATACACTGTCAAGATCCTGTAATTGGCTTATGCAAGCTTCACAATTCACCTCAGCAGTAACTGAAGACATTGGGAGCATGAATTATTGCATCTTCAGTGTGTTTCTTTGAGATAAGCTTGTGCCACTTACTCCTGTTTTGAAAAAGCAAGAGGAGACCTTCAACATTTTGGTTGCCCACTTTTCAGACATGTTGTGCTTGAATTTTTAGGGCCTTTGCCGACATCTTGAGTTGAGTTACAAGAACAAGAACAACAAAGTTGATTGCCAGTTTTAAAATGTTCAGTCTGCAAAAGTTTGCCCAACAGCAGAGAAAAAGTCTGTGATGTAGGTGTGGATAAATCCAGGTCTGCTGTAGTAGTGTGAAACTGCCATTGACAAGTGGCTTAGCAGAACTTGAGTAGTTCCTTGCCTCATTCAGTCATACCTTCTGTAAAAAATTGCACAGGTTGTATAAAATAGACATAGATTTGTGGGTCTCTTGTATAGACATTGTCTATTCTGTGCACACAGTGTGTTGCAGAGGTCCTGCAAAAACTAGTCCTGCCCGCTCTTACTAGAGCTTGATCTCTAAAGTAACTTTCTATCAAACTTATTAATTCCTCTTCAGCATTTCCTACCTGAGTTATTTTGTGTGCTTCTAATATCCATCAGATTTGGATTGTTTTTGTAGAGATGGAGAACAGAACATTCCTCGCAGTGTGTGATTCCCAGATTTCAAATTCTGGGTGTTTTAAAATGAAAAACTAGAAGGAATTTGTGATTCTGCTAAGACTTCACTTTGCCTAAATTCAGTGGGGTTTTCAGTCTTGTTCTGCATTGAAGCCAAAATACGCAGTTCTGGATATTCTGGGAAATAAAACAAAGCCTGGACACAGCTGGCCAGTTTGGCATGATTGTTTATGCAAATAAAGAGCGAAAGGTTTGATCACAGATGCCCCCTGGTGAGACTTGTGGTGACATTGCTCTTATGAGGCTGAAGCTGAAACAAGGATTAGTGGGTTCAATATGGTTAACAAATGTTCTAGCAGATTTAAGACAAATTTTCAGTGGACTTGAGCTAAGTGTAATCTTGAACCTGCTGCGAGCAGAAACCAGGTGAAGTTCAAAAACTACACACAATTCTGACTCCAGTCTGAAGAAAAGTCCAAGAATTCAAAGCAAAGAATCCCTGCCAGTAAACACAGGCAGGAAGTTGCACAGTCAATCATAAACAGAAAAAAGAAGTTTCACACAATTCTACATGCTGAGTTTTACAGTTCTGGTTCTGAAACGAGGTGCTATGTTGCTTTATTGCATATTACCCAGCATTTATTTATTTTTTAAGCTTTTAGGCAACAAAGCTTTAGGAAACCACTGAACAGTTTCAGATTCCTTTCCCAGTAGGACTTAATCCCTTGTCAGACTGAGATATTGAGGTAGACTTTTTAATCAACATCTATGAATTAAAAGGGAATTACAAATGATAAAAGAATAATTATATTGTGCAACAGCAGCCATCTTCATTTTGACAGTCTTGTTAGCATATCCAAAAATATTTAATGTTTATTTATATCATTAAAATATAAATATATTTTGGGTTGAATTTAAAATACCTCTACATGTAACTTTTCATTAGAAGTTTAGGAGCTGTAGAAACATTCACCTTTGATTTCAATTAAAACTGCCCAACACATGTTTCAAGAGTTTTGAAAATCTTATTTGAATTTAGGGAATGTTTCTCTCCCTCAAAAAATTCAGGTTTGTTCTCTTTTAAGGTTTGGAGTATCCTGCAGTGGTTGAATTTGCTCCATTCCAGAAGATTTCAAAAAAGAAGCTGAAGAAGAAAGATGCCAAAGCTGGGAGCATTGAAGATGGTAAAGATATTTTCTTGGCATCACAATGGAAAATAGATTCTGTTTCTGCTATGCCTTGCAAAGTGTTAACATAATTCAAAAATTTTTCTTCACAGATCCAGAATATAAGAAATTTTTAGAGAGTTATTGTGCTGATGAAGAGAAAATCTGTGCCAATCCTGAGATTCTTTTGGGAGAGATTGAGGCCAAAACAAGGGAACTTATTGGTCTGTTTTCTTGATTTTTCTTATTATTGAGAGCATTAAATATCTTACTTTTATACTTTTATATTACCTGAAAGAGCTGACCTGTTCAGTCTAGCAGATTTAGATTATCACGGTTAAATTTTTGTTACCCAGCCAAGTAGTAGGGGTGTTTACCTGTTCTCTTGAGTGTGTATGCATGGAATCACTTGGCTTCATTTGAACTTTTGCATGCACAGTGACTTCAGAAAAAGGTCCTTAATAATTCTGAATACTTACAGATGTATTAATAGATGGAAGATTTATTTTTAAAATATAAAATAGCTGAATACTTAACAATTTACCCCTGATACTAGCTGCTTATCTCTCTTTGTTCTCACGGTCAAGATTCTGGAAAAGCTCTGAAAGTAAGGCAACCCCTTGTTTTCTGTGTGCATGCAGCGTGACTTTCACAGTCCCGTGGGGAAGTTTAAGTAAGGTCAGCACTGAAGTCTTCAGTGCTGATCTGCAGCTTTCAGGATGACGTGGAATACTGATGTGCTGTACCTTCCAAGTGACGACATGCAGAACACTTAGTCTTTCCCTAGGTGTGACAACTGAGTAGGAAAAAAAACCAAACCACCTTTGCTGTTACTTCTTTAGTGTAAAAGTAGCTGCCTCCTTTGATTAGAATCATATGGATTGGAAAAGGCTTTTGAGAACATCAAGTGCAACCATTAACTGAGCAGTGCCAGGTCCACCCCTAAACCGTGTCTCCAGGTGCCACATCTACGTGTCTTTTAAATCCACCAGGGATGGTGACTCCACCGTTTCCCTGGGCAGCCTGTTTGAGTGCTTGACAATCTTTTAGTGAAGAAATTTTTCCTAGGTAAACCTGCCCTGGTGCAAATTGAGGCTATTTCCTCTTGTCCTGTCACTTGTTGCTGTTTGAGAGTTGACTGGAGAGATGTGGAACTTAAACAATTTAAAGGAAATGGAAATGTTAGTAGTGTGGACATTTGGATAATAAAACTTGTTTGTTGTTGTTCTAGTTAGGGAAGTTACATAACAATATTTGTTTATCCCCAAATCTGCCTTAGTATTTGACAGGAGAGTCAAAGTCTTCTAAGAAATTTACAATTTCCAAAAAGTTTCTGATTTCAAAAAAGACTTATTCACTTAAAAATATTCTATCAATGAAAATTCCTAGTCTTGAGACTTGCAGATTTCAGAGTAGCAATATTGGCTGAAGGCAGATTTACATTAAGAATTTTAGTGTTTTGTTTCTGTAATCTCAGGAAATCAAATTGTGTGCTTTATTTTTTCTGCCATTCAAAGCTGTGGCCATTACTGCTCATATAAAATCAAAGATTTCTTCAGTGGGTGACATGCTTATAGGAAAATTATGTAAGGGTTTAGTTGTGTGTCCAGTTGCAAAGATGTTACTCCTACTGATGTTAACGAAGGACATGCCCAGGACTTTGTTGGCAGAATTGGGCCTCACAAGCTCAGCATTTCTCCATGTAGTTACTGTGAACCAGCATATTTTATGTGTCATGTTAGATGTGCTAGCTGATCAGTTTCAGTGGGACAGAGAGTTATAAAAGAGTTTCTCGGGAACAAGGTGAAAGTAAGCTCATTTTTCTGTCTCGTTTGTAGAGAGCAAGACAAAATGTAAAAACTTTTGCAGACAGAGGTCTTCATTTAGCTATTTTATTTTGAAATTTCTTAAACATTTTAAGAAAAACCACTTGGGTTTTTATTTGCATTAGGGCCCATAAATAAAATAGGTAAGATTCAGGTATGATAAACATTCTTTTTTTATCTCCTCTGTTGGTAGTAGTCATCACACTGCCTCTCTCCCTTGAACTTCAAGTTACAATTTCTCATTAAACCTCTTGCACCACAGCCTTAGTCACGACTAGGGTCAAGTTCTGGACTCTCAGTGCGGCTTATCCTTTCCCCAGACCTTCCAGTTACAATTTCTGATCTCTTTCAGCACACAAAATGCCCAGAGGCAGACACTGCTCAGACAGGGCAACTTAGAGGGGCAGGAGAGAGGGGCAAAGCTGCAGATCTGAGGGACTGGAAGGGAGGGTTCTGGGAACTTGTCAAAAATTATGGGCATGTGGGGAGGGTGAGGCAGCCTGGGAAATCCAGGGCTAGAGAGAGGAAAATGGCAAATCAAGAATCTTTTTTAGTTGTTACTTTTGAACACTGATATTTGCTAAAAATAAATACTGATTCAGCCTTCCTGTCAGTCTTTTCATGACTGAATAACAAAGTTTTTTACTAATGAAGGGGTTGCTTCCAGCATATTCTGACTTTCAAGGCAAAAAGATTTAAATGTTTGTGGGATATAAAATGTGTCCAGATTTTTGTTCCGCCATTTCAAATTTGTTGAAAAGGTTTTTTTTAATTTCTTCCTTTTTTCTTTTATTTTTCCCCTTTTCTTCCAAATCCTGTCATGCATTCCACTAGTAGATATTTTTTCTGGTTTGAGGAAGAATCCTATACCTAACTGTAGAGCAATTTCAAGTAGCAAACATTTTCTGTCCTGGGACATCTAAGACTGACAAAGTTTGTTGTAACTAGTCACAGCTGTAAGCACATGAATTCAAGTCTGAATTCAGTACTGACAGTCATGAATGCTATATATGATAAAAAATTTGGTGATGTTCTCCAAGATTTTGTAGAATTTGGGGATGGTTCAGGCAGGTGACTTGATTTCAGTGTGGAGACAGCTCTGTAACATAAGAAGAGCTGTGCGATCCAGTAGATGAAATATTTTCCTTGTTATTTGGGAAGCCAGAGTTCCATTGCATCTGCTGATACTTTGCAATGTGACCTGGGACAAACTACATATCTCTTATTCCTCCTGTTTTCCCATGGACAGATGAATGTTAATGTCAGGTAAATGGAAATGTTATATGTGACTGAAAATGTTTACTTCATGATGTACTTTGACATCTGGGATTGAAAAATGTGTGTGAGATTGCAGTAATATGGACTGTATATGAACAACCATATGCTAGGTTTTGATGTACAAAAGTAAAAAGGAGGAGTAGATTCTGCACACATTTTTTTTTTCCTTTTTGGTGAAATAACCACTCAATGAGCAAGATAGAAAAGCCATTCTCTTGAACTGAAAAGATGATCTTTAATTAAACATTAAATAATTGTGCAATGTATTTCTGTTGCTTCTAATGCTAACAGCAAAAAAAGCAACAAAGTGTTTCTAAAGCAGAATTATGGGAATGCTTTCAAAAATAAATGAAACGAGTAGGTTTATCAATGATTTAGCTCCCTTTCAGATAAATCTAGAAAAAAGGGGGTTAGTACTAAAGTAAAGAAATGAGTACATATTTTAGGAGTTGAACACTATATCACAAATTTTTTGTGTTTTAGCTAGAAGAACAACACCCCTTTTGGAATATATTAAAAATAGAAAATTAGAAAAGCAGGTACGTTCAGACTTTTGCCTGAAGTTCAACATTTATGTTTCATGTGGTTTTCTCTTGGACAATTTACAATTAATCATTTTGAACTCTTCAGAGAATACGAGAAGAGAAAAGAGAAGAACGAAGGCGGAGAGAATTGGAGAAGAAACGCCTGCGGGAGGAAGAGAAAAGGAAACGCAGAGAAGAAGAAAGACGTAGAAGAAAAGAAGTGGAGAAGCAAAAGAAAATCTCTGAAAAAGAAATAAGGATCAAGGTACTGTAATGAAAAAAAGATTCTTCTTCTCTTTGAAGTTTTCCAGAGGTTATTTGATATCTCAGTGTTTATTTGGTGTACAACAGCACAGTGTGGAGATACCAAACCAGTTTTGACTGAAAGGGAAGGTATTGTGGACCTTTGACTAAGCAGTGTTGTTTGAAAGTGTGACTGATGGCCTTAGGTAGCGATGTGCTGGTGCAGTTACAGCAGGTAACTCAGATACCTTTATACAACACTCCTGCTGAATTCTGTGCCATCATTACCTGGCAGAACCAAATTTTTCTGTGTCAGGATGTTGGAAGATTATCACAGGTTCGATCCCTGTATGGGCCATTCATTTAAGAGTTGGACTTGATAATCCTTGTGTGTCCCTTCCAACTCAGAATACTCTGTGATTCTGTGTTTCTGTGAAATATGGCCTTAACACCCTCTGTCATGTAAATCTCCATGTGGCCACGTGTGCAGAGAGTTTTTTTGTGTTTGTGCGAAGAACTAATGTATTTCAATAGTATCAAAGTATTTAATAGTATTAAAGCTTTAACCAAGTTATTATAAAGTCTTGCTAACTTCAGGCTGCACTGCCTTGCAACAAAATGAATAGATTTTAATGACATAATTTAGGAGGATGTGCTATGAAGTTGGAACATACAAACCTTATTTGCGTAAGATGACAGATAAAAACTACTCATCTGAACTAAATTTTATAGTATTGGAAGAGCTTTATAGGCTGTTTTGAAGACGAAAATTGGTGTAAGAGTCTGTAGCATAACTTAAGGACACAGACTGACTCCAGATCTTGTGGTGGTCAAAAGCCACCGAACTGTGGACTTCTTTCCTCTTTTCTTCTTGGAAAACAATTTCCTTCACCTGGAAGTACAAACCAAATAAATTTGGAAGCTGAATTATGTATTTTCCGTATTTGGGTATAAAAAAAACCCTCTAGAAGTTCAGAAGAAAAGAAACTTAATCCTTAAAATATGTTACCCAAAAAATTGGTTGTCCAAAAAACCCAGTATTTATGACATATCAGTGGTGATACGACCTTGAAAGCTAGTTATGTCTGTGATAGAAAAGGAAAATATTTCCTGAGATAAACATTATAGAAGTTTTAAACATTGGAGAAAAATAACCTGTGCTTGTTTCAGAAAATCTGGTGAATGAAAAGACTGGGGAGATGTTCTGCTTGGTCCTGATATGTTAGGGTAATAGTTTGAGATAGTTGGTCCTTCTGTGAAGATTGTTCCTGTAATGCTAGACACTGCTCAAGCCTTGTGTGAATTATTATGAAAGGAACAAACTTCTTGAAAATCCTAATCTTCAAGGTGAAAATCTAATGAGATCTTTTCTGCTAGCATCAAGTTTTTCCTCAGTCTGTATTTGTGTCAGGGTCTACTCAGCACCTACTTCTACATGCCAGTCTATCCCAAGTAGTTCATGTGACACACATTTTATATATAATATTTCAAGGAGTGAAGTATTAATCCTGCTCTGTTTGTAGTACTGTAGAGGTTCTGCTTCTTATTTTATTGGCAATGACATTGAACTGTGTTACATTATTTTTAAGAAACCATAGACCATAACAATGTCTTTATTCATAAAACTCAGGAGAGAAGGGTAGGTAAGTGCTTTCTTCAGTATTCTCAACACACTTAAAAGTGTGCAGCTGAATGCCTGCTAATGACTGTCACTTCTTAGCAAAAGTAAACTGCCCTTTCTAAATAACTTTGAATTTCATACTTTGTAAAATACACTCCTAGCATTTAAATATCTCCCGTCTGAGCACATTACTGATATATTTAATACTTGTTAAAATGTCTATTACAACAGAGAAGAATAATTTTACATCATAATATAAACAAATATTTCTTAGCTTCTCAAGAAGCCTGAAAAAGGAGATGAACTGGCCAGTGAAAAGCACAAAGAAAAGGGTGAAGAAGCTGACATTGATGAGAACAAATGGGATAAATCACCTGGATCTGGGAGTATAAAATCCAAGTCTTTGGAGAGTTCACTAAAAGAACTTAAGGAAAAGTAAGTAATATTTATATTTTAGACTTCAATTTAGATCATAATTGCTTTCATCTCAAGGCAAGTGATGCATTGACAAGATGTTCTGTCCCCAAAGAACCAATTTTATTCTGTGTGTGAACAAATCTTTTACTATCCTTTTGGTAAAAGGAGTTTTGTAACAATATCCTGACCTGATGGCAGTATTAGTGGCTACAATTTGTTATTTGTGAAATGCTATGAAATCCCAGATTGGCAGGATTTCTGCGTGAAGAGTCCTTCAGTGTTTCATTGTTATTTCATGTGTTCCCCATCAAGAGCTCAGGTAAGATCCTACTTCCATTACTGATGTCAAAGACTAAATTGATTAGAATGATCTACTCTTCCTTCTCACTTGGGTTTGCTGCAATAAACACATAACTGTGTTTGATAAATGAGATGGTGGCGGAAGAGCTGTGGTGTGGATGATAGCCTTATGATAGTACATGCAGAAGGCTGTCTGTCTCCCACTGCCTTCTGTGTTACATTTGTACTGGTAGGAACAAGTGACATAGCTCAGCTCTGTTACTGCTGTAACTTGGGAATATATCCTCTTACAAGCGTTTTCAGCAGTTGGTTCTCTCTCTTGTCCTCTGGTACATGTGTCTCATCACAAGCAGGATTCACCCATAGTCTATGTAAGATACATATCGAGGAGTAAGATGCTGCTGAGATAAATACTCCTTTGTCCTTCAGTTGAGTTTTGTGGCTTAGCTCTCAAGTGCTTTGCAGTACAGAAGGACAAGCTTTAGTATTTTAATAAGTTACCTAGGGTATTACATATAAAATATGAGAGGAAGTTTGGGATTATGCTTTGGGAGCCTTGTAGCTTACCTGTCTATTCTGAATAGTTTAAATTCTACTTTTATCAACATAGGTTCTCAGGTTTTTTGAGACATATGTAGGAGCTGCAAATGTTCTTCTAATGGCAAATAGAACAATACAGAAACTTTGAACACTGGAAAATAAAATAACTGAATTTACTAATTGTATAAATGGGTCACCAGTAATATCCTACATGCATTATTCATCCTTTTTTTGTTTCTGACAAAGGACTTTAAGCATGGGCTCAGTGTTTCAATATGTTGAGTATGTTCTGAAAGTTCCTGAAAACTTTCATGTCCCTATTCTCTAATGGAAATTGAAAATATTCAGAAACTCTTTTGTTAATGTTCTTCAGCAAAGGCAACAGAACAGGGTCTACAGAAACAATTGCAGGGGCACATCAGTTGTTTACTAATCATAGAATCGTTTAGGGTAGAAAAGACCCTTAAGATCATTGAGTCCAGCTGTTAACCTGGTACTGCCAAATCCGCCACTAAAATGTCCCTACGTGCCACGTCTGCACATCTCTTAAATACCTCCAGGGATGATGACTCCACCATTTCCCTGTCTTTTTATGCAGTAAGCTTTTGGTGGTGCCATATAACATTGTTTACTATTGATCATATAAGTTTAATAAAGCATTAATGTAGATTTTCCAGCTGTTAAACAAAATCCTTTTGGCTGCACAGGTACAGTAAGTGTTACCCTGTGTTTCCAAGTGCTCATTTCATTGTGATTAGTGGGTAGGTAGCAAGCTATGAGCTATTTCAGCTGGATCAACATTTAAAGTTGAAACTACTTTGTCACTGATTCAGAAATCAGTAATAAACTGTACCTTCCAACCCTACATGAAGCAGACTGAATTGCATGTTTGAAACCATGTTTAAGGCTCAGTAGCAATAGCTTTCTACCACAAAGCAAAATCTCGGTAGGTGCACGTCAGTAGGTGTACATGGTCACATATGGTTTTGAAACTGTACCAAAAAGAACTATGCTTCCATTCCCTTTATTTCCATCAATTTCTGCTTTCTCTGGCTGTTTAACTTTCTCTTCTATCTATACTTCATAATTGCTTATCCCGCCATTTCCACTCTTGCCAGTCTGTTCACTGTGACTGAATTTTAGGAAGCTCCTTTAGCCACTCTTGAACTGGAGTTTGTGTCCCTATCACTTGCCTACCTCCAAGGGCATACATTCCTTCCTCACCCACAGTAACAGGCAAGAGAAGAGACAAGTGCCAGACTTCTACAACAACAAAGCAAGGGGATCTTTCTGGCAGGTCTTGTCCTGAACCTTGCTAGGACTAGGAGTTAATGTCTAGAACAGCATATTAAATGTGAAACAAAGCAACTTACAACCACGTACCCTGGAGAGTTAACACAGTATTTTATGTACATGTATCTATGCTACAGGTACAGTATCTCTGTAATTGTGATTGATTCAGGTGTCTGTGACAGCTGGGACATTGCTTGCACTTGGTGAATGTGTTATGCTGACACAAGCTCAGTCTTGTGAAATACTGAGTAGCTTGCCTCTCATTCATGTTTTGTTGTGACCTCCAGCTACTCCTGAGGTAGGCCCCCCCATCTTAGCAGCCCCACCAATGCCCAAGTTCATGGCAGATGCTAAAAATTTTCACAGTTTTGTTACTTTAAAAAAAAAAGTGATATAGAAAGATATACTTTTATTGATATTAAATAATTCTAAATGAGAAGCATATCACTATTTGATCACTGCACCGTTACAAAATCTCCATCCTCAAGTAACTCACTTTTTCAGTTTTAAGTATTTACATATACATAGTATATAAAAAGAAACTGCCTGTATTTGTTCCTTTTAAAGTTCATTCTATTCTGTAATCTTTCTTCATTATTTGCAGTTTGGCTGTATGAGAGAAGCACCTGCTTGCTGAACTGGAACAATGAAGTCAATAAGAGAGCTGGGAATTTTACCAGACAGGCAGCAAAATGTTACAAATAGTCTTTATAATATAGACCCATTGCAGCATAGCAGAAATTAAGTATTATATTGTGGTAATGTAATGGTCTTTCACCTAAATAAAATTTTCAAAGGCAGGCTAGATTACTTGGAGACATGATAAACAAAAGCCTAAAACATAAAATTCATTTTCACAAATGTCTTCTGCAAGTTGCTATGTCAGTGAATAATTTTTGTTAAGAGTTAAACTTTACAAGTTGATATGTGATACCTGCACATTTCCTTTGGGCCTTGAATGTTCCTGTTCTAAGGGATTGCTTATATGCATGACTCACCTCAAGACCAGGCCACAAGAGCTAATAATGCAGCATGTGTTTATGTGAAAGGTATTGGGGAACTGCTGATAGGATTTCAAAGAGGGATAGAAGGTGAAGAATGGGCCTTCCACAACAGTTGCACAGAAGTCTGATTTTGCTTGCAAAGCTTTGTCTTCTATTCTGAACTGAATGCATGGTCAAGGGCTGGACATACATGGATGAGACATTCAGCAAAATTGCAGATAACCCCTCTTTAATGAGAAGAAAATAACCTTGCCATATAACTTACCTGTTTACTGTTAAAGGAAGGCTTTGTATTGTATCCTTCAGCAGCTCCTTTTTCCTGTTAATCGCTTAGATTTTCTTTCTTTTTATACATACTCATAGGTCACAAAATGATAGTGACAAAGAGCAAAGAGATTTGGAGAGAAGATTTCGAGAAAAAGAACCTGAAAGACAAAGGTATCGATTGGATGATGGCAGAAAGCATAGAACTCACTATGAGTTTGACAAGTTTATGAGAAGGAATGAAGAAGAGCTGAAATGGGGGAAAGGATACAACCAAGACAGAGGAAAGAAAGGGAACTACAACTACAGCTTCACTGTGGAGGCAGTAGACAAACTGGGTAAAGAGGACAAGTGTGATGACATGGCATCCAAAAAGGAGCGCATAAGAAATAAGGTTCTTTTATTCATTTAGGATAATCTTTCACTAGTTAAATATGCTTCAAGATCACAGGTTTTAACTTTTGCAAACTCAGCATAAAGCTGCTTTTTCAGAAAAAAATGCTTTATCTCATTTTCAGTAAAACCCAGACTTCTTTCTGGTTGTTGTCAGAGGACAACAGTTAAAATAAATTAAGTTTACAGGTGTGTGCTCATTCATATTCACAATATGTAGAAGACTTTCTGTCTTCCTCTCAAGCCTATCATTTTTAGAACACTATTCTTGGAGCCTTGCATTTTATAAGTGTATTAAAAATTGTTACACTTCGGATCTGTAATGAAATTTAAAAACTGTGGCATGATAGTATTTTAAAAATGTACTTCCATTACCCAGCTCATAAAGTAATTATATTATGGATTTGCCAGGTGTTGCTTGTTAGAGCAACTATAAGGACTTAAATAGCTAATTCAGAGACCCTTGCATTTAGAGGGTGTAAATGTATGGATTCTTCAGTATTGCATACCTGCTAGTAGGAAAAGGTTGTCAGTTCTTTAGGATAAATTTCTCCTCATAGCTGTTGTCAGGGACTGAGCAGATGCAAAACCAGTGCAGGTGGGCCCTGTAGCAGGGTTTGTAGTAGAGCTGTCCCTAATTGTCTCCCAGAGATATGGGCATTGTTTTTCTCAGGCTGTCTGGTTTCATGGGTGCGCCAGATTATTTTCAGGGTGTGGCTCTACTTGTCACCCTCCTTCTCTTCCTTGTGATCCTCGATTTTCCACAAAAGATGACTGGAACACTGTTTTGGGTGGAAATTTATTCCACGTGTGAAATTCTTCTTTCAAACCAAGCGACTGATCTGTGATGTGGGCTAAGGCTGACAAAAGAGTAGGCTGGTCATGTGCAGAGTGAGTCTGTATGGAGTGTGCACAGAGCAAGTGCAACAAGTGGACTCACTGTGTATGTCAAGGAAGTCAGCTGGTGCAAACACAGCCTGGTGTGCCCCACTTTTTGTTTATGCAAATGTCAGCTGGGTGGGATGGGTGAGATTTATCTGCATGTCCACATTAGCCACTTTCCACATACATCAGTGGCTCAAACTGTGGAACAATCAGAAAAATGGCTAGTTCAGAAACAGGAAAATGGGAAAAACAGTTTTCCTCATGCTTGCTAGGCTGTTCTTGAAATCTGGCACATTAATCTGCAACCTTGGAACTGAACGGTGAGCCTTGGGGGCCTTTTGGCAAGAGTTAAGAAGCTGCCTGCTTTTTATTTCTTTGCATCACACTTCTGGTAGCTTCCTGAGTCTCTGGAGTAGTACACACTTCAAGTGCTGGATTTGTTCCCCCCAAAAAATTAGCACTATCAGTAAAGTATTTTGCAGTCTGGTGACTCTTTTCCTTAGAGTATTTATCACATAAGTAAGATTAGGGGCTGGGTTTTACCACTTAGGCATAGAATTGACAAAGCCAACACAAATTTTTACTCAGAGATTGATCTTCTTGCTAAGTTTGTAAGAATTGATGAGTAAATGGCAAGTTCCCAGTGTAAGTAGTGTTGTGCCAGCTTTCATCATGCAAACTGTGGGGTACATCGTCTGTGGCAAGAAGAGTTGTTTGAACCCTTTATCATAAACTTTCTAATAGGTACTGCTTGTCAGAAGATCCAATTTTATGCGGCTGTTTGTGATATAGCAAAGCGTGTGCCACACATTTCATGCCACACTATAAAGCACGAACTAGAGCGATTTAGTCGTAAGGCCTAATAGTGAATCTTGACAACTGGTCTAAAGAGAAGGAGAAAAAAAGTTGAGCAAAAGAAGACAAAGGTGAAGGGAAAAGAAAGGAAAAGAGAAAATGCATATTGGGGATAAGAAAAAAGAATGAAAGAACAAAACACCAGAACTACTTAAAATTATGATAGCAGTTGAAAATTAGTACATTTTAATGTAGGACAGTTTCAGTGCTCTGCCACTCTCTTCAAACAGGGTGTTTGCTAAACTTAACATGAGACTTCAATCAAAAAGCTCAGGTTTTGGTGAGCTTTCCTTTCTACATAACATTAAAAATTGGTATTTGTGAGAGTAAAATACTCTTACTAGTAAACAGCTTCTTAAGCAAAGTTTCTGAACAGTATGTTTCGAGGATATAAATTGCTCTCGAGCTATGAAGTATCACAATTTGCAGGTTTGAGGTGTGTTTTCCTTGTAAACTGTCTCCTTCTTCCATTTTCCAGTGATCACATTAGCATGTGTTTGATTGGGCCACTCAGAACCTGCACCTGCTCAAATTGTACTTACTCTGTTTATTCTCAGTACATGAATTCCCAGCTCTCATACTCAGTGTGGAAGGCATGATGAAGTAGGGCAGTAACTGCAATTTTTATTTTGATGTGTTTAATTCAAATGTGCATTGTGTGTTTAAATTGTGCAAATATTTGATGATCAGTTGAGGATCATTTTCTCACTGCTGCCTGCTAAACTGTTCTCTGGTTTATCTTGTACTTTTATGCTTGTATTTAATATTTGTCATTCATCTGCAGAGTTGCAAGTGCACAGGCTATTGTTCTCAGTTGATGTTAGTGAAGGTAGCAACGTTTTTCTTGCTTTACTTGTAATACCATGTTTGATAATTGTGTGCAGTATTTCTTTTTGTTTATGTCAAATATATCACAGGGTCTAATTTTTACAGCTTTCAGCATTGATTCAAAATGCTTGGTTCACAAGAATAGTGTTATAAAACAACACAAATATCGAATATTCATTCAATTTTCATTACACTCCATTTTTTTTCCCCCAGGTCTTATGAACTGTAACACAAAATCTACTTCATAAAGATTCAAAACTTTAAAATCCCACATATGTGTCTCTCACAGGTTTATCAGAGTGTTAACCACATTTCCTTCCTTGTAGGATCGCCCAGCCATGCAGTTATACCAGCCAGGAGCTCGCATCCGAACACATATGGGACCTACAAGTAAAATCTATGATAGCAGTGGGAAATCCTTTGAAGATGCTCTTGATAAAAAGTATGAGGCAGATAATTTAGCTGGAGCTGGTTCTGAGAAGACTGAAGAAGGAGAATAAAACAAACTGAAGAAAAGTCTTTGAAAAGGGATGAATTTAAGATTCCGTGTCATCACAAAAAAAAAATCCACTGGGCTGTTTCAGAACTCCACAGGCAATTGCACCAACAAAATTACAATAGCTCTGCCTTTTACTTTCTGTAAAATAAAGGGAAGAGTGACTGGAGATATATAAAATATCTTTCAGTAAAGGAATATTGTTGCTTTTTGACAAAAAACAGCACAAACACTATTTGCCTAATTTCAAAGCAGTTCAAATATTTTATTAGATTTACCTTGAAATAGAAAACCTCTAACAGTTTTAAAGGAGTATTTGTATAAGACTTTACATAAGCTATTTCACCTTTTCAGCTCTAAAGAAATGAAATGTGAATTTGCATCAGTTTGAAATCTGAGGCACTTTACATGTATTTGGTGCATGACATGAGGGTCCCATGACCCCTTCCTGCAAGCAGCAGCGGCGGGGGCTGCTGCAGGAACTGTGCTTGGACTCCGTGTGACTGGGAGGGAGCTCTGGAGCCACCGGTGTTTCCAGGATGAGACCCACAGTTTGCACAGTTGTGAGGAATGTCCATTGGTATCTGTACCTCCTTGTGTTTACATTGTTTTTCAATTAACTATAGCATCAGATAAGTGTTACTAAAGCTACAAGTATGTTATTACTTTGTCATTTTCTGAGCCACTTTTGCCTTTTAGTTCTTAATCTATTTCTTGTGCTTAAAACAGAAGAAAGCTAACGCAAATCTCAGCACTTAAACAATATATCTGGTTTTAATGAATTAGCTGTTTTTTATGGGTTTGACACCAACTTTTGAAAAAAAAAAGTGGTTGTACAGTGATGACATTTTCTATGCTAATGTTTCATATAAGTTGCGGTTACAGGATTTGGAAAATGTATGATACATGAACATTCTGCAGCTCTGTTTGCTAAGAAATTAAACACACATGAATGTAATTTGCAGACTACCATTTTGTAAGATTTAGGACAAATTCTGCCCTTTGATGCAGGCACATATACATATATGTGTGTGTGTGTATATATATATCTTCCATTGGTTTCAATGATAGCCATGTGTTCATGGCAGGGCAGAATATATTAATTTATCTTTCATGGCTGAAAATTTCTCAGTTGTCTAAAACTGAGACCTGCTTTGTCATTGAAGTTAAATAGTAAGATGTTAATTTATTTTTACATCCTGTTTGAACATTTTACTATCAAGCATAGCATCTAATTGTTCTAGACTGAAAAATTATTTATTGTATTTTCCTGGATATTAAACATTAAATAGAATAAAAGCAGAAAAGAATTTGACTATGATTTTGAGATGCGCTATTCTTCTATTTTTTCATCTATTACTCAAAAAAAATTAAGAAAATTGCTATTGTGCTGCTTTGTATGCTTCAGAAGCAGATAAAACTAGTTGAGGGGACTTTTAATATCACATAAGTGAGCTGCCAACTAAAACTACTTCAAGATTAAGTAAAACTGCTGCTAGAGAATAATTTGGGTTTAGTTCCATCTAAACTTTATCTCGTTTGCCAAGTTTACCCTGACTGCAGAGAAAGGGTTTTGTCTTGGTGTCCTGCCTGAGCCAGACAGTGTCAGCACTGGGAGGACAGGCTTCCCTGTCAGCAAAGGGCCCGTCTTGACCCAAGGAGACTTGACAGGGAGTTCTGCAGTAGACCTGGGCAGAGCTGGGTTCCTCACCAGATGAAGGTCTGCTCAAAAGTATTTCCCACCTTTTTGGAGACCCTGTGGAGGCCTCCATCTGCACCCGAGTTCCTGGGTTATGAGCACCTCTTGATAGCATTATAGGTGATTAACTAAGAACTAAACACAGTTTGCTTAGCACTGATTTTCCATTTGGGACTTCTTGTTCAAACCTCAACACAGTATAAACTGTCAAGAGTGTAAACATCCATGTCTGTCGGGTCAAGATGACAGGGATTCCTGCAGCCTTTTGACTAATTTTTGTGTTCTTGTGAATGCACACTCCTGCCCAGAGGGGCAGAGAGCCTGTCCTTTGACTTCTGTATTCACATGGAAGGAATGGTCAGGACACTTGAATTTGCATGTGGAGAGTGCACTAGACAGCATCTGCCTGAGCCACACCCCGAGGAGCCCCAGCTGCCTGATGGTGTAACAGTGCCACTAAAGGAACTCTTGGGACAACCTCTCTTATCAAGCAGGTGCTGGCATCTATTCCTTCCACATCTGAGAGAGGCAGTAGAAAGTACCAGCCACGAGCATTTTTCTATAGCCAACCAACACCTGCCACAAGCAGCTCAGGAGAGATGGGAACAGCAAGGCAGCCCCGGGGACACCAGGAGCCCAGGGTGCACAGGGATGGTGCCTGCAGGCTCTGCTAAAGTGTGACCCTGAGTTGACAAGAAATGCATCCTGCTAACAGAGGAAACACCACCACTGAGCTTCCCCTCTCCGTGCTGATGGCCATCTCATGCAGTGCCAGCAGGACGGCCTGTGGGAGCAGGGATCAGCTTTGGGATGGGAGCTTGTACTGCTGGCCGTATCTACATGGAAGACTGCCTGCTGGAACCGAGCATATATCTTGTAATACTGCAAAATACGATGACTAAAGAAGTAAAACACATTTCCAAGTCCACAGTCCAATCTCTCCTGCACAGGAATGCAGCAGGGCCTGAGCCTGCTTCCCTTGCTGGGGCAGCTGGGCGGGAGGAGCTGCCACCTGCTCTGGGCTCGCTCCTTCCTTTATGCTGCTCCCGATGACACCAAATAAATGCAGGCTCACAGCCTGCCTTTGTGCAAACTCAGCATGCTGTGAGAGCGTCATTGCCACAATAGTAACTTTGTTTTGCAAATTCAGCTTAGCTGAAAGTAGAGACAGCATCCCCACGGAATGGGAATTGTGTCTGGTTACATCGCAGCTGACTTCAGTGCCATCTGTTTTCTTGCCTTTAAAATACAACTTTCTACATTTAATAATTTAATGATTTTAAATATAATGTTCTATATTTAATATTACCCACTGGATAGCGAATTTCTGCTGCCCTGTTTCTTATTGAGTCCCAAAATCATTGACATTTAGGAATATGGAAATCATCCTGTCTGTCAAATGGAGACTGGGCTCCATTGTGAGCTATTGGGGAAACTGATGTGGAATGTCAATATTCAGTAAATAAACCTGCATTTGTGCCTGTTGCAGTTTTAAATGTAAGTTTATTCAACTGCAAAACATTGTACTTAAAACTTCACATTCAGTTTTTAAATGCATTCTGTCACTTTTCATGTAAAACCAAATGGCTCTAAGTTGTTTTTGGAGAGTCTTTAGAGGTTGATGGCTCATCTCACCAGCTGTGGTTAAGCCACACAACTTTTTGTGCTGCAGGCAGTTTCCCTGCTGGCCTCTACTTGCAGCACTAGTCCTGAACAGCACAAACAAAAGCCTTAAATATTAACATGACAAAACCCACTTACTATGCACCAAATTATATTGAACATCGGAATACGACATACTTAAGGAAAAAAAGTACTTCTCTCCCCAAACCTGATGGGAAATATGACTTGTGAGTTGGTCATTCTGTTTCAGTGTTAAATGATGAGAGAAGAAACTTAAAATACTTTTTACTTATTTGTAACTGTTTCATTTGAAAGGAAGAATATGTGAAACAAATGGGAAACCTATTGAGTCTTATCTGATAATTTCCTAGTGATTTAAAGGCATGCATCCTTTCCTGCATCCACTCAACATTGAAATAGGCACTCATACCTGATATTACCTGCAGGGAGTTCTTGCATGTTTTTGGCAGCTGTTGAAGGTCATCAGCATCCAGAAGCAACAGTATGTATATAATTACGTTCTAAGGCATTCAGACAAGAAAATCGGGATATCAAAGGAAGAATGGAAACACTTCCACAGCTGAATAGACTCAGTGTTGTATCCTTGACTTGCAATACTATCCTGCAATACAAACATGAAAGTTCATGGTGTATGGAAAACTTTTAAGTGCCTTAAATAAAGATCAAATAGAGAGGAAGAAAACAGCGGAATATGTTACATAAGGTAGAAATGTATTCAGAGAGTACTTTAAGCCATACCTCCAATGAACTGTGAGCTCTCCACAGCTACAATGTTAGGTAACAGGTTTGTTGCTCTATCAGTTACAGTCACTACTACATAATAAGAATAAAAAAGCAATTTGAGAAAGTAATTTGGAGGCCTTAGGGAAAGAATTAAATGAAACAAAATAGCTGTCTTTTATGATTATACTCCATGCCTTCAAACTGTTGACATTTTCACTGAGAGACTTCACAGGTCTTTTTTTTTACATTTTTTTACAAATTTTTTACAATTTTCTTATGCAAAAAAAGATAATCTAGACCTGCAAGCTATAGTCAAGTGTCTTTCAAAATAATATTAACGGAAAGGGAGCAGACCTATGGAATTTTATCATAATTTCATAAGTCAAATTAAATCCCTAGATGTAGAGAAAAAAAAAGTTCTTAAGTTAGAAAAAAGTTTAACCATACAGTACAAAAACAGTCTATATATACAAAAAAGTTATTCACTGGGGGTGAGGTGGCTTCTAACACTTTACGTGTTTTCTATGAGTTTTCTAGTGCTCTTTAACTGCTAATCTAGCAAAAAATCTGCATAGAGTTTCTACACCTTCTTTGGGAAAACCTTTTGGCTAGGTTGAAAGGAAATCCTTCAAGTACTCCAAATCACCTAAAAATATCAAGAGCAAGGAAAAAGAAGAGGAGCTTACCGAGTTTGGCTGAGAAGAAATGTAATAAATGGGGTACACCTGATTTATTTGGAATGTCATTACATGTTTGAGTCCATGCTAAAGGGAAATTATTAGATGAACTACAGAAGCTAGAAATTAATTCAAAAACTGTGAGCTGGGTGAAAGAGTGGGCAAACCAGAAAAAGACTAAAAACTCAGGATGAAATGAGAACGACAGTGAAAACAGGTTATTAGCTGGTTTGGGTTGACTTTACACACTATTTCTGTGAATGACGAAGGCAGAAGTCAGCTAGTGGCATTTTGAGTAATGAAACACAGATAAAATGGAAGCACAGGAGGGATGAGTAGCAACAGTGCTCTTAACTGAAGACTTGGATGGAAACAAGCAGTTTGGTTTTAAGTTAGTCACGGGAAAACCACAACAGGTTGAGGTTCTGGGTAAGCCAATTACAGTCTTTGAGTGTGTAAGGTAGGACAAGTCCCAGAGATATAGGAAAAACCTACACCCTCATAGCATGCCCTGAGACCCCCCTCAGGGCACCTAAAAAGCTGCTGATCACTGTTCAGGGAAGATACTTTCAACCTGTCAGGAAGGAGGAGATCAGGACAAGGAGGGAAGACTGAACAAGCTCCTGCTCCTCAAGACCACATCACACAGGAGACAAGGAAGGGAGGTTTGAACTAAAGGACATAGCAATGATGAATACATAACCTATAGTCAAAGGCAGATGAGCCTGGGACATGACTACACAGAAGAACGGGCAGGCACCCAGCCTGCAGTGCTAGGTTTCTCCATGGCATCTAGAGGTGGAATAGAGAAAAAAAATGCCTCATCAGACAGTAGTTGATCACTACACTTTTGCTACATTTTCACAGCCCTGGGATTGATTTTCTTGAAAACTTAGCCAAAACTGATGAAAAATACTGCTTCTATCCAAGTAGCCAGTGAGGTGCAACAGATCACTGACAAATGCTGCCTGACACAGAAGCGGATCAGAGACCACCGTCTCGGTAAGGAAATGCTTCCAAATGCCCAGTGTGAACCTCCTTGGGGCAGCTCTGAGCCATTCCCGTGCATCCTATCGCTGGGTACCAGGGGGAAGAGCTCAGCACCTCCCCTTTACGCTCCCCCTCCTTGGGAAACTAGAGAGCAGTGAGGTCACCCCTCATGCTCCAGGGGATTTTTCTGTCCCTGGAGGTGTTTTAAGGAAAGACTGGATATGGTACTTACTGTCCTGCTCTAGCTGATGTGGTGGTCTTCGGTTGTAGGGTGGAGTAGGTGATCTCGGAGGTCTTTTCCAGCCTCATTGATTCTGTGATTCTCTCCACACTGAACAAAAAGCACTGTGAAAAAAAAAAAAAAACACCAAAAGACAAACAGCAGTTCCTGAATTGAGGGGCCCAGAACTGGACAGAGCACTGGTGAGGCCACACCTTGAATCCTGTGCCCAGTTCTGGCCCCTCGGTTCCGTAAGGACGCCGAGGTGCAGTGCAGTGTGTCCAGGGAAGGGCAGTGAAGCTGGGGAAGGGTCTGGAGCACAGGTTTGATGCGGAGCGGCTGGGGGTGTTGAAGGAAAGCCTGGAGGTGGCACTGGGTGGCACGGTTAGCCATTGTTCGGTCACAGGCGGGACTCGGTGACCGCAGGGGTGTTTCCTGACCCGGTCTGTGTCTGTATTTGAGGGCTGTCCCGGCTCACACCCCGCGGTCTGTGCCTGTCCCTCAGGGCTGTCCCGGAACCCCTTCCCGGTCTGTGCCTGTCCCTCAGGGCTGTTCCCGCGCCCGGGTCTGTGCCTGTCCCTCAGGGCTGTCCCGGCTCACACCCCCCGGTCTGTGCCTGTCCCTCAGGGCTGTCCCGGCTCACACCCCCCGGTCTGTGCCTGTCCCTCAGGGCTGTCCCGGCTCACACCCCCCGGTCTGTGCCTGTCCCTCAGGGCTGTCCCGGCTCACACCCCCCGGTCTGTGCCTGTCCCTCAGGGCTGTCCCGGCTC
>JAWWEU010000001.1:92620546-92660613 GCA_035583155.1 Acropternis orthonyx | reverse complement strand
GCCGCCGCCGCCATTGGCGGGGGGAGCCCGGCCCGGCCCCCCGGCCCGCGCCCGCCCCGGAGCTGCCGCACGGTGAGTGCGGCCCGTGCGGCCCCCGCGGCCCCGGGCCCGCCCGCGGGCCCCGCCGCCACCCCCTGACCTCCCTCCCTCCCGCCGGGCCTCGGCCTTCCCCTTGTGCAGCCCCGCCGCGCGTGGGGAACAAAACCGGCGGGGCCGCGCACGGAGGGAGGGAGGGAGGGAGGCGAGGGGGAGCGGGCGGCGGGGCGGCAGGGCCGGGCTGGGCAGCGCGGAGCGGCCTCGGGCCCGCCCGCCCCCTGCCCGCAGCAAAGTTACGGCCCCGCCGGTCCGGCTGCCCGGGGACCTGTCCCCGCCGGGCCCGGCTCTGCCCCGGGACAGGGACAGCCGCGTCCCACGGGGAGCGGGGAGGCAGGTGCAGGTCCGGGGCTCCCCTGGGGCACAGCCCTGGGACAGCGGCCGGGGGAGCTGGGGGTTAGCCTGGGGAAGAGCAGGCTCGGGGTGAGGGAGTGATGGCTCTCTGGAGCCACCTGGAAGGAGGCGGTAGCCAGGGGGTGATTGGCCTCTTCGCACAGACAGATAGTGACGGGATGAGAGGACGTGGCCTCAAGCTGCACCAGCAGAAGTTTAGGTTGGACATTAGGAGGAATTTATCACGAGAGGGGTGATTAGGTACTGGAATGGGCTGCCCAGGGAGGTGATGGAGTCACCATCCCTGGCCCTGGAGGTGTTTAATGAAAGACTGGATGTGGCATTGAGTGCCGTGGTGTGGTTGACGTGGTGTTCGGTCACAGGTTGCACTCAATGATCTCAGAAGTCTTTTCCAACTCTATTGATCTGTGATTCTGTGAGTTGTTTATAAGTGAGGAATACAGAAACTTTGGGTTTCATTTTTCTCTTCCATAATCTCCCCTTGAACCGCACTTGTTTTCAGGAATGTAAATAGAATTGTAAGCCTGGTGTTACCAAGATTCACGGCCTTAATTCACAGTTCCTGACTAGATTGACTTGGTGGGTCCAGTGGCACTTCATTAGCTCAGGTTCAGCACTGCAGCAATAACGTTTCTGGGGCCATTTTTGGAAGCCATCTAGGTGGAATTGTGAGTTTCTAACTTTGCAGTTAGAAAGCCTTGTCAGAAGTACATGGAAGTAATTTCTTTCTATCCCGAATATGTCATGGGTATGTTGATTTTACGCTGCAGTTTAGACCGTTATTAGATCTTGTATTGAGAACTAATGTTATTCTCTTAGCAAGAGAATTGTCATTCTCTTAACCAAGATTGAAATCTTGCAAAATAGCTCCAGTTCTGGCCACTTTATTTCATAAATCATTTGCGTGTGCATCAAATGTTGTCACTTTTCAACTCTCCTTTGACTTGAACCTTTCCTGAAAACATGGAACCTCATAATACAGCTATTTCCTCCCTGGATCTGGTGTCTCCCATGTTCTCAGCATATGTTAGCATTTCAGTGGCTGCTTGGCTGAGGGTGTTCGTGCCTCATTTACTTGTATAATTTTAAAGTCCTGATTCAGCAATCATTGCTCATGGAACTTAGCCTGAATAGACTGGCTGGTACCTGGGAGTTCAGATGTGAAGATGCAGTCATATTCCTGTGGACACTTCTGGACTAGTAGGAGTATAGTGCTGTCTGTCTTGCTCATGGTGTGTTGGAAGTGACCCCCTTACCTGCAGTGTGCATTGTGAAGCACCTGCTCTGCCATGCTGTGGGGATGTTTGTGTGCAGCTTCCTCTAGGAGCTAAACTTCTGTTTGTCAGTCACAACACAAGGATGTAGCTTCAAGAGAAGCATCATGCTGTCACCAGACTGCCATTTACTTTTTGGCACTGCAAGAACATGTCACTTTTCCTTTTGCTTAAACACAGCAACAGTCTGGATCTGCTCCTGCTAGCAGAAGCAGTGAAGCAACTGTATCCAGCTTTCTTGTGCTGTGGGAACAAACTTACAATTGACCCTCTTCACTGATAGAGGCTATGGCTGATCTGTAAGAAACTTCCAAGGCTGATGACAATAAACAGTGATCCATTCCGTGCAGGGACTGATAGAGGGAATCCTGCGTCATTTTCTTCTGGAGGGCTTTCCGAGCTCTGTTGGTGTCATTGATGTGTGTTGCATGTCCTTGATCTGCTTGAGTCTTATCAGGCTTGATTGTTTATTGAGAGGAAAAGAGCTATAGATTCTTCTGCCACTGAGAACCAAGACAGCCTGATTTTGAACAATGATATGAGAGACTACGTGTTGCTGTGTTCTGAAATTCTTCATGGAATATTAAAAGTAACCTGTAATTTTCTGTTCTCACAGGCAGCCTAGATCTTTAGCTTTGAGCCCTTCGTTGCTTCCCTCTGGTGCTGCCTCACAACAATTACAGCTTAACCTCTGTAGAGGAAAAATGCAGGTATGTAGTAAGTATTAAATGTTGCAACACTGAGTATAGAGTGTTTATTAAAAATTACCAGGAATGATTGGTAGACTTGTAGCTATGAAATTGGAATGGAGTTGAGAAGTGGAGACAGGTTGTTAGCTGCCGGAGTTGGTGTTGTGTCATCTCCTGCTTGGATTCCTTCTTATAGGCAATATCTCCTGTGTATTTCTTTTTTTCCACTGGGAGGTTTTTGAGAGGCTGCAGGAATTGCAGCTTAATCTTTAGTGGGATCCTCATGGAAGATGGGATGTGGAATCCAGGAGCTGCCTCTGAAGTGCCTGCATGTGTTGGCTGGGAAGACATCAGGAAATCTCTCTGCTCTGTGCATTAGCTTAGGAAAGTCCTACTGCTCAGTCTAACATGAGCTCAACAGAGTTTTCTGATGCTCTTTGACTCCGCTCTGTGGTTGCCCTGCAATGTACATAGCCAACTTTTGGCTGAATTTGCATTTATCTCATTGCCTCTGACTTCTTGGGTGCTTTTTCTCTCTGACAAATCATGACTTTAAACTCTTGGGTGCTGAGAACCAAGCAAGAAAAGTAGTGATGATTGTTCTTTTCTCAGGTAGATATGTGTCCTCATTAACCAGTCCTTTCCCCCTTCTGTTTTTCTGTTCTTCCTGTGGTGAAGGAGACTGTGGCCAGGACTGCAGCATGGGGGACAAGGAACTGGTGTAAGGTCTCCAGCATCTCTGTGGAGAGATGAGAAAGCTGGTGGTAGGAACCTTTGTATGTAGGTTCTAGACGTGTGAAAGAAGAAGGGTGGGGAGAGGTGGCTGATGGAGCAGCAGAGACCAGTGGTCCCACTGCTGAGACTTCTGTGTCTCTTCAAGCAACTCTTAACATGAGTGATGGACATTGGTCTGTGTCACTTCAGGCCATCTAAGAGCTGAGTTGGTTCTGATGCTGTTACTGTGCTTGATATCTGTGGATATAGTGAGGTTGTAGACAGAAGCACTTACCTGTTCAGGTAGATTTCAGTATAAAACTTTATGTCTTAGGAAGACTCTGAAAGAGTTTTGGCTGCCTTAAGTTAAAGTTTAATATTGCAAGGTCCAGAATCTTAGTCTTGAAGTGGAGCCAGGGTGCAGACACAGGACAAGCATAAATGCTGAGCTTCAGTCTTCTGCTTCAATAGTAATGTGTTCTCAGAACAGATAATTAGTTCTGTTTGGCTGCATCTGTATTTGTTTTCTCAGTGTTGCAGCCATGAAAAGTGAGAAAAGTAAGAGGGGATGCAGAAAGAGCAATTAAGGAATGCATTGTGCTTTGTAGTGTTCAAGTGGTGTGCAGCCTCAGCTGTAGCCACTGCTGCACACACATCCTGTAACTGAGAGTTTGAGCAGGGGCAGTACTCATGTGTCCTTTCTCCAAAACAAGTACGGCCTGGCAGAGTGTTAAGCAAAACAGAGTGGCCTGGGGCCTGCACAGCAGTTATCTGTACGTGCAGGGGTAACAGCTTCTTTATTGCTCCCAGGAGTATTCAAGCAGCCCTGAGATGTACTCTAGTGGCCATCTCCCTTCTGCTTTGTTGCATGGGGGACCTGTTGCTCATGACAATTTGATCTTCATCCTGAAATTTATACTCTTCCTCAAAGGGCTTCAGAGGACTAGAATGAAGTTTGGATTTAGTACTTGGTCCAGTTCTCTGCAGTGCTCATGGAGCACCCTGACAGATTGCTCACACCAGTTATATTCCTTACCATTTTCATGGGTTTGAGTTGGAGCAGTGCAGATCTAGTTCCCTTTAATGTCTGTAATAATGCATTTACACTGAGGGAGCATGTTAGTGTTGCCAAAAAGATGCTGCTGAGCACGGATTGCATAAGAGTTCATGCAGGTCCAAAGCCATGGGGACCTGGTTACTGAGCATATGGTTTCTAAACTGGCTGGCTCTGCTGGTATGGAACTGTTTAGAAAACAGCGATATGTTGTTCCTGATGCTTTCACCCAAATACAGACCCAGTGCAGAACACATTCTGGTACAGGAGCTGATGGCAAAGAGCAATGTGAAGACGAAGTTACCTGTATGATAAACCTGAATATAGAGGAGGGCAGCAACCAGAGCCATGTAGAGACAGTGGCATTGGGACTCAAAGTGAAAAGGGATCAGGAGGGATTGACAAGAAAATCTTTCAGACTAGCTATTTAGATATGTGCTAAGTGAACCACCAACATCTCAGAGTTTATTGCTTGAGAAGGGGTTCAACAAATTTAAATTGACAGCATGAGTTAGTAGTGGCTCAGCACTGTTGAAGTATGCTACTGATCTCACAGTAACTATTCTAAAACTAGATTTACTATTCCATGGACTCATGGCCTAAGGTGCAGCAATAACAAAGAGTTGACTTGCTCAGTAGTATGCCTCAATTAATTAGAGTTTTCAGCAGAAGAGGCAGTTTCTTCAGTGCCTGCCCGCTACCGTGGGCTGAAGTTACAAAACTACAAATGCTGGGAGATAGCAGTGTGAGAGCTCTTTAAAGTTATTTCTTATGCCAAAGGCTTGAATGTCAAGACCTTTGAGTGTCTGGACTGTGCCTGTTACTTCTTTCGCTTCAAAATAATCTCATGGTCAAAAAAGCTTAGCAGCAATTTGGACAATTTGTGGAAGGGAGCCGGGGACTTTTTCTCACTGTTGTATTTGGAAAGAAAATTGAAATGTTCATCATAAAGTAAGATAGAACTGAATAAAAGGAGAGGATGGGAGGTGGGGCAAAGTGTAGTTGAGTGAATTATAGAAAGCTGTAGAAAGGGCAGAAGTTAGGTAGTGTGCAAAGGGGAGGGAAGTTATGAAGAGGGTAGAAAAGACTGTGTGTTAAACTTTGTTGTAAGCTGTGATATATTCGATTTGGAAAAGCCTTTTTAGGTTTTCTAGAGAAAAGAAAACGAATAATTCAGGATTACCACCAATTTTGGAATTGGCAAATACCCTTTCAAGTCTAATAATGTGATTAGTACAGTATGTCCTTAATGTCCTGATTATGTTCTGCTGTGATTGGGTAAAAAACCCCTACTTTTTATTTAGCTTGTACGAGCAATTCAGGATTTTTGGCTTTCACATTGAAATATTCCTTTCCTCCCATCATGCCAAATCCCCTGAACAAAACATAAACTTGTAATTCATAAAGACTTGAAGGTCTTTAGGAGTGTTAAGTAAGGCATGATGTGCTTTCGGTTTTTACAACTGGCAAGTTATTTGCTGTTGCAGAGATATAGACCACTGAACACTACTGTTATCTTTCTGTGTTGTTTTGATCTTTTACAGGAGTAAAACGTTTGGTTTAAGATGTTGGGAAGTGGTTCATGGCCAACACTGAATGTGGTGTGGACTACATTTTTGAGGTGTCTTTTGTATGGCTGCCAGTAGTGTGGGAAACTGCAAATTATACCCCAAAAGTCCTTCCACTTCAGCGTTTGTAGAGCAGTGCCCTTCTCACGTGTAGCTGAACTGCAATCAGATGTTGTGCATTTGTCTCATAGTTGTAAAGCAGGATCCTTCTTAAAGCTCTGTAGTCCTGCCATGCTTCCTGACTGGAAATCTACCTGTTCCTGTGACTTAATGTGAAGTGTGTGTGCACAGTGCATGCAAAGAAGTTGTTCCATGAGCAGCTGAGCTAACGAACCTTTATTTCTTGGGGATCTGTGCCCTCTGCTTCTCAGCCTGTCCCTCTTTCCTGTTTTTTTGCTGTATCCGTCTCATCGTTTAGCAGCACTGCTAATTTGCTTTCATTCTTTCTTTGCTCCAAACCAAAAGCATCTCACTGTTGTAGGATTTTTAACTCTGTCTTTCCCTAATTACAAGCTGAATCAGACACTGCTTGTTCTGCGTGTTTTTGCATATGGACCATTTGTGTAGAGGCTAAACAGAACCAGGCACTGTTAAGTGATATATTGGCTGTAGCCTCAGTGGAGCATTGCGTTCATTCCCTGCTTGTTCCTGATTCTCATGAAATGTGTAGAAATGTAAAACAAGGCTGGATTGCTTTGTCTGGTGTGATTGGCATTGACTGTAGGGCAATGTGTTTGTGTAAGCCTCATTTCCATGAGAAACCACAGTAAAAATGCTTTAGGAATAAATTAAGAAAACTTGCTTGAATGCATACTTTTAGATTTGTTGTAAGTCTAGTATATGTTTAGACAGGATAGTTAATGTTAAAAATGGCACAAAAATTTTGAGTGTTTTGAAGCACACAACCCCCCCAAAAATTAGTTTGATAGCTTAACATGATAATCATGTAACAACTGTTTAATTTCAACCTATAAGCTGTGCATTTTACTTAAATGTCCGAATATTCCTTTTTACCTGCCCCTTTTATGTGAATAGAACTTAGAGAATATGGTGTTCTGCTTATTGCAGTAGCTAATCCAGGTAAATTCTGTTGGAAATAGTGGAATCTAGCCAAATCATTAAAAGATACTTGCAATTCATATGCTGCATTTCTGGTTGTGGGGTTTGTGTGTTTGTTTTCAGGGTGCTTATTTGTTTGTTTTGTTGTTGGGGTTATTTTGTTGTTGTTAGTTTGGTTTTTTAAGGTCTTGCAAAAACAATGATTTTGAGAAATTTCTATCTTTCTCTTTGGAGTGAGGCAAAGAATGCTTTGGATACAGAGGACTGTCAACTACACCAAAAAAAACCCCTGTTGTTTTTCTTAAATAATATTTTTGTTGTTATTAGGGCAGCAGATGAAATAATGAAATGGGGAGAATTCTTTTCATAATGGATAAAATTTTTATGATCAGCAGCATTTTTTTTGCATGTATTTGATGAAAGGAAAACTGTGTTTAACAGATGAAAACAGGGCCCAGGATTTAGGCTGCTGTTTTCTTGAATGTTGATTTTTGTTTGTTTTTTGTTTTGTTTCGAAATGTAATGATGAAGATGCGTTTTTGAAATGTCTTTACCTCAGTGACAGTATTTCAAAGTACTTTTTGTTTTCAGTTTACATATGTAATAGAGAAAGCAAGTCACATTTATCAAATGAAATGCAAACTTTGCTCTTTATCACCTGGGTTCCTTTTTTCTTTTGCTTCCAGATATTTTGCATAGGTGGAAAACCTATTGTTGGATATAAGGTTTGTTTTTTCAAGTTGAACTGATTTAAAATGACTTTCAGAAGTTGGAGACACCTGTATTTATATATGTCATTAATACCTGTGCAAAACTTATGCTTTCTAAAGGAAGGGGTGGGGGCCAGGGAAGTGCTGGTGATTATTTAGGAATGACAAAGAGTTGAAATTAACATGGACAGCTAACTGTAGAGATTTTTTGTTTATTGCAGGAACTGAAACTTCCTTTTTAAAAGGTGCAGTGCTGTGAAAACTGTTACTGACCATAGAAAAATGGACATGTTGCAGATACTGCGTAAAACCACAGAACACTTAGAGTGTGACCACTGCAGCTTCAGAGGAACAGACTATGAAAACATACAAATTCACATGGGTACCGTTCACCCAGAGTATTGTGATGAAATGGATGCTGCTGGTTTGGGTAAACTTATATTTTATCAAAAAAGTGCAAAACTGTTTCACTGCCACAAATGTTTCTTTACCAGCAAGATGTACTGCAATGTATATTATCACATCAAAGCACAGCATGCAGCACCTGAGAAGTGGAATGAGGAGCACAAAGAACAACAGGCAGAAGGAGATTCAGATTCACCCAAAAAAAGTGTCACATTGGAGCCACAGAAACCTACCCTTTCCCCTGAGTTGCACAAACCTGCCCTTTCTCCTGAACTCCCCAAATCTGAACCTGTTGTTTCCCCCAAGCTTCAGAAATCTTCTGTGTCTCCAGAGCCCCAGAAGTCTGCTCAGGTGACCTCCTCAGAGGCAGAGAAGTCAGCTGAGACTGTGTCCCCAGATCCAGAAAAGTCTGTCCAGGCTACATCTCCAGATCCAGAGAAATTAGCCTCAGCTGTGTCCCCTGACCCACAGAAGCCATCTCCCTCTGTGTCCCCTGATCCACTGAAGCCATCTCCGGCTGTGTCCCCCGAGCCACAGAAGCCATCTCCTGCTGTGTCCCCCGAGCCACAGAAGCCAGCCCCAGCCGTGTCCCCAGAGCCCCGCCGGCATTCTCCAGCCGTGTCCCCAGAGCCCCGCCGGCATTCCCCAGCAATGTCTCCAGAGCCCCGTCGGCATTCCCCTGCCGTGTCCCCTGAGCCCCGGCGCCATTCTCCCGCTGTGTCTCCAGAACCCCGCAGATACTCCCCAGCTGTGTCACCAGAGCCAAAGAAACCTACTCCAGCAGCGTCCCCTGAACCACGGAGGTATGCCCCGGGCGGGTCTCCTGAGCCACGGAGGCATCCCTCTCAGATGCGCAGGCCTGCTTCTGCTTCTCCTCCTGAAACCCGGAGGCCTGCTTCTGCAGTTTCGCCAGAGTCATGGAGACCTGCTCCGACTATTTCCCCTGAGCCCTGGAGGTCTCATGAGGTCCAGAAGTCTTCCACAATTTCTCCCTGGGCTCCAAAGCCTGCTATGTCGGTGTCCATAGAGTCCCGGAGGTCTGCCCCTGAGTCCCGAAGGCCTGGCCCTGTTGTTCTGCCAGAACCTCGGAGGCTTGTTTCTGACTCGTATAAGTCTACTTCCTTTTCTGAATCCCAGAAATCTAATCTTGTTTCTTCTGAGCCATGGAAACCCATCTCATCTGTTTACCCTGAAGGCTGGAAACCTGTTCTGTCCCCTGACACATGGAAGCATTCTCCCCCCGTTTCTCCTGAACTTCGAAAGTCTAGTCACACTGTTTCCTCTGATTCTTGGAAACCTCCTTTCTTTCCTGAGGTTCGTAAGCCTGGTGTTTCAATATCTCCTGAATCTTGGAAACTCTCTGAGTCACGGAAATCTATGTATTTTTCTGAAACTCAGAAATCCCCCTCTGCTGCTTCATCTGAGATTCAGAAACGGGCTCATTTCCCTGAACCTCGGAAAAGAGTGCTGTTCCCAGAGTCTCATAAATCTAATCCTACTCCTTCTACTGATGTCCAGAAACGTGCCGTCTTTTCTGAGCCCCAGAATCAGATATCTACTGCTGCTGTTTCTAATGAAGGTCAAAAACAAGCCCTGTGTTCTGAAGCCCAGAAATCAGCTCTTGTTTCTTCTGAAGTCCAGAAGCACACCATATTTTCTGAAGCCCAGAAACTTGCTCCTGTTTCCTCTGAAGTTCAGGAGTCTGCTTCCTTTCCAGAGTCTCAGAAATCCATGTCCCCTGAAATTCAGAAACATGGCCTCTTTACTGAGTCCCAGAAACCTACTCCTGTTTCTCCCGAGACACCCAAACCAGTTGTTTTCACTGACTCCCAGAAATCTGCTCTTTCCCCTGATGTTCAAAAGCATGCTGTATTTTCTGAGATGCAGAAGCCTGCTGCTGCTTTATCCTCTGATGTCCAGAGACATGCTGAAACTACTGTACCTTCTGAAATCCAGAAGAACGTCCTGTTTTCTGAGCCTCACAGGTCTGCTTCAGGCTTTTTCTCTGAGCCCCAAACACCTAGTGAGTCCTGTGAAAGTGACTTTCTCTCTCACACTTTAGATGATCAGAAACCACTGGATGATTTATTTTCACAGGATGAACAATCATTATTAGCCAAAGAATCACCAGAAGACATGTTATATTCATGCCCAAAAAAGAAGGCCAAGAAGGATAATCAAGAGAACTCAGATTCTGAACTAAATATCAGTGATTGTGGAAAAACAGAGATGGACTCAATGGAGATAAAGGAACAAGAATCCAACAGTGACCAAGAGCAATATGATATGGAGTCATCTGATTATGGCAAAGAGAGCAAAATGGATGCAATTACTCCCATGCAGCCACAGTGTGTGCTGCAGTTTACTGAGGAGAAAGAGGCTTTCATCTCTGAGGAAGAAATAGCAAAATACATGAAGCGTGGCAAGGGAAAATATTACTGCAAAATTTGTTGCTGTCGTGCAATGAAAAAAGGTGCTGTCTTGCACCATTTAGTTAACAAGCATAATGTTCAAAGCCCATACAAATGTAAAATATGTGGCAAAGCTTTTCTCTTGGAGTCTCTTCTTAAAAACCATGTTGCTGCTCATGGTCAAAGTTTGTTGAAGTGTCCCCGTTGTAATTTTGAATCAAATTTCCCCCGAGGCTTTAAGAAACATTTAACCCATTGCCAAAGCCGTCATAGTGATGATGCACCTAAAAAACACTTGGACAGCCTTGAACCACTTGAAGAACAAATTTAATCTGTTTTTTTTTCCTTGTGCTAGAAAAGCTGAATTTACAGAAGTGTTCAAAGTGTTACTGTATGTTAACCGAGTAGTTTAGCTGATCTGACACGTCAGAAGATGCATGGTTTATTGTGCTATGTTTACCTTGTCTTTTATAGCTGTATTACTGAAGAGATTTACTTTTGGAAGTCATTTTAAATACATGTTCATGTCTTTGTATTACCCATCAGTAGAGTCATATTTTATTTTTCAGATGTACTATGTTTTTGAAACCAAAATGGATACAAAATAGTTTTGTAAAGATTTGTAAAATGTATAGGCAATTAAGGACTGGAGTGGCAAGCAATCCATATTTTCCTGTGAAGACAACTTGTTTTTTCACATTTGTTAAATGTTGTATTTTTCAAAATGTTTTTATCAAGTTCTCAAATATGAAATTATCACTCAATGGAATGTGAAAGAGCCAGTGTATGAGGAATTACTAATATCCTGGAATAATTGTGCCCTGAGGTTATAATTGAGTGTATACTCATTTGTTGGAAATTTATTGCACTCAATTCTCTGACTTTTTTGTCTCAGATTTAGAAGCATCAAGGTACTTATTTTGTGATTCTGTATTTTGGCCATGTTTTAAGCATGTACTAATATACATTAAATTGATAGATTAACATCAGACTATGTATAGCTCAACACTTTCTCTTGATGATTCAGATGTTTGTAATGTCAGACAACCCCTAAATTTCTTGTATTTGGTGAAATGTTATGCTTTAATGTTTTAACAATAAAAAGAAACCCAACCTGGTGTTGGCCATTTTTCTTTTTTTTTCAAATCAGGAACAAAACCTTTCATGTTCAACATGCTCTCTTTTAAGTATCTTTGGCAACGAGAGGTGCAAAATTACCCAGGAGTTCTGCTCTGAATGCTTCAAGTTCCCAGTCATCAGCCTGTGAAAGAAAGGTTAGTCTAAATTTTATGTCTGTTTCAGGGAAATGCATCAGATGTAAATGAGGGAAACCATGCAAAACAAGAATTTGTGCATTTTTCTTTTAACATGCTGGCCTTTGTGTGATTTGCATATTATCTGTTAAAAAAACGTAAGTACTTTATAGTTCAGAATGAATATGGATTTTAAGTGGAAGTAGCACAAGGAAGGTTTAATTCTTCTCAGGCTAAATTATGCATAGACTTAAGCTGTTGTAAATTGGCTTAGAATATGAAGGTGTTAGTATTAAAATAAATAATAAAGTCTGCAAGTGTAAGCTCCAGTCAGAGATCTCTAGGTTGGTTTGATTGAAGCCTGTACTTGATCTCTCTTGCCTTTCAAGACGATTCTAGAAGGAAGGAAAAAGGCTTATGTTAACTCAGAAACTGCACTCTCCATCACAGGCATGCTAGCTAAGTTGCTCATCTGTGATGTCCTGACAACTCAGTTGCATTTTATCCTCACATCTGCCTCATATCTGTCAGTTGTCTGCTGAGTTGGTATTTCCTTTCGCTGCCTCTCTACCTGTTAGGTCTATATTACTGAATGCTCCAGGCAAGATTCTTATACCTCATGAGAGAGTGCCAAAGCCACAAGGGCTAACCTCTGACGAAAAGGGTAAATTGTGTATGTGTGCTTCGTGTTTCATCAGCTGAGCTCAGAGCCTTGGAACCGTAGCTGAGGCTTACTTTGCTCTTGAAGCTGCAGGGTAGCCTCGTGGTACCTGTGTACCATTCGTGACTGCAGCGGAGGTTTGTGTAGGTATTGAAATCAGATGTTCTGATTCCCTGTCCCAAATGCTTATATTAACCCTTCAAAGTGCACAGCCTTCTGAAACCCAAAGCCTCAGGCTCCAGAGTTCAAGTAAAACTCTGTGGAGAAGCAGGCATTGAATCCCAGTGGCTTCCTCCAGTGCTGCAAGAGAAAATTTAAAAGCAATTGTTTTCTCTTTGTACACTCAGCATTTAGTTTTATTCCTTATTCTCCTTCCATGCATATCTGTAGAACTTGAGACATATTGAGGAAAAACAATTCCTTTTAAGTAACTTCCAAACCTCTTGCATTTTAGAAGTAAAAAGAAAACAAATCATGTAAATCTAATGGGGAAAGTGAAAATTAAATCCTTGTGTTAGGAATAAAGGTACCTGTCATCCTGACTTTGTGAAAAACTAGAAGTTTTATCAGTTACAGCATCTGTGGTGTGTACTTCTAGTTAGGAATAGTCAGATGGTCACAGACACAAATGGGGGAAGCTTCTGGCAGCTTCTCAGAGAAGCCCTTCATCCCTCTGTAGCCCCCCACTACCAAAACCTGGCCAGCCAAAGCCAACACATAAGCATTAGTGAAAAAAGCCTGAGCAGTGAAAACGTGCAACTGTTGCTGAGTGGGGTGGGTGGATTGGTGACTGCAGACACAGAGAAGTCTGAGGTACCCAGTGCCACCTTTGTCTTGTCCTCACCAGCAAGGTCTCACAGGCCTCTGTGATTAGTCAAAGGGTTTAAGGAGTGGAACAAGTACCATCAGAGAGGGCCGAGTCAGGAGTTACTCAGCTCATACAAGTCCGTGGGACCCTATGGATGGTGTCCCAGGGTGCTGTGGAAATTGGTTGATATCTAAGACAGTTATATATTATCTTTGATGGAGTTATCACTGGCATTACATAAACGTCAATACTTACGGTGACTCTGAGGGCAGAATCTTTCTGAAAAGTAAAGCAGGGGATGTACATAGAAGAAATCTTAACACTCTTTCATTCCCCCTCCTCCTGCAGAGCTTCCAAATATGTAACATTATAAAGGTTCAGCAATGCAGTTGCTGCAGATGTGAGTTGGCTTGGTGATACCTTGTGCTGTTTCATTACGGAGAACAGGAAAGCTGGTAATGACCAAATGAAGAGCTTGGAGAAAATGAGCTGTGCAGTTGAAATGATGTCTCAGCATGTCAATAACACATGTACTGGTACAACGATCTCACAGATGGGACAGAAGGTTTTTACACAAAGACCATATGTGCACTAAGGAGATAATGTAATGACCTTTCTGATGCGGCTCTGTCTTAAGGGATTACTGCTTTCAGCTGTCTAACCCCCTTTGTCTGTGCACTGTTTCTTAACCCCTTTTTGTTGAACTGTTCACCTGTGTGATTTCTAAAGCAGAAACTAGTCTCTTAAAATGTCTTGGCTGTAAATAATTTTTTTTCAAAGACCAGAATAGTTTGTAAGTGCCTCCATTTATCCCACTGTGGTGCAGATGGGATATTAATATCCAGAAGGGGCAGAAAATGTCAGGTGGGGCTGAATGGTAGGTAGTAATTACATATTTCATAGCAAAAGAGCGTGCACATAATAGGAAAAATTTCTTCACCAAAAGGGGTGTCAAGCCAGACAGGCTAGACCAGACAACTCAGGATAGTGTTGGAGTCACCATCCTGGAGGTATTTCAAAGACACATAGATGTGGCATTTGGGGATATGGTTTAGTGCTGAACCTCACAGTTCTACATTAACAGTTGGACTTGATGATTTTAGAGGTCTTTTCCAATCTAAACAGTTCTATGAGTCTGTGATTCTATGTGTAGCCTATGGGGGCCAAGATATTCCAGTCTGAATGAGTCCTTCAGTGCATGTCACATTAGGTTCCTTCCAAGACCCTGTCCCTGAGTGCTCTGGGGCTTGTTTCAGCTGAGCCACAGGCCTTCTGGATAAATGAAATCCTTTCTACATCACTGTGAGGCAAATAATTTTGTATTAGAATGTTAAATGGTATTCCTTAAAGTTAAAATATTTTACTGAATAAATTATTTATGTGAGAATTTTACCAAATTAATTGTGAAATACAGATTTCCCCTTGTTTCCAGATGCTGTTCTGCTCTGTACCCAGACTACTGTCCATTAATACTCTTCCTCTGTACTCTTAAACCAGTATCTTGATTTAAAAGTCAGCATTAGAAATGTGACAATTAGAAAAGTGACAATATAGAATATTACCTTCTCCTAAAAAATTAGTTGCTGTGGCTAAAGGCAGGTTTGGAGTTGACACAAGTAAACCCTGAAACAAAGTAAATGTTCTTGGTATGCATGTGAGAAAAATATGCATTGGATGGAAATGGGTGTGTACAAATGCAGTGTGGTATCACTTGTTCAGATGTAAGATTGTTTTGTTACAGCTTTCTCTCATGTCTGACTTCCTGAAGATCTCAGAGCTAAAACAATTTTCAAAACTGGAAACTGACCAGACTTTACTCCCTTCTGAATGTGCTAATTTCTGGGGTGTTTGCAGTGACTATAGGAGTGCAAAGTGTTAGAAAATAGTATGAAAGTTCACACTCGTGTTGCAAGATTTGGTGTACATTTTGATCTACGCAAGAGGAATTCTGGCATTTTACTAAATTGTAATATCAATATTTTTATAATTGATTTTTTAACTCTAATTCAGTATGGATGCTGTCACATTTAAAATGATCCTATACTCTGACATTGCTGTTTGTGTGTTGCTAGATCATGTAATTTGTTTTTCAGTCTCCTTATTATAAGATCCTTTTAATTTGCTCTGGGATCAGCAACACATTTTTTGATTAGGCAGTACCTCTGCTGTAGCTGCAAAAAAGTCTGGCTGAGGCTTGAGTGCATCAGCCTGCCCACATGGACACTGACTGTCTGACTGTGCCAGGAAGGCTGGCAGGGAGCAGGGAAGGTGCCAGTCACCTACTAGGCTGCAAACCTTGCTGCAGCTACTGCTTTGCTCCTGTGCTAACAGATCATTAAAAAGTACAGTGAGGGTCTCTAGATGGTGGCCTGTCCCACGCGGGCTCGTGTGTCTGGGGGATGCAGCCTTACTTTGGGGTGTGGGATGCAGGGTGCAGAGCAGCCACTGCTGTGCTGCTGCCTGGCTGCTGCTCTTCTTCCACCCCACCAGGGCTGTGGGGCCTTTGCTTCCTGACTCAGTTCACTGTTCCTTTAATCTCTTTAAGAAGAGCTGTAATATCTGCCAGGATACAAATAAAATGATGGATGGGGAATGATAACAGTGTTGTGGCTTTGCACACATGACAACTATTACGACACAAAGATCTTGGGGTTTGACCTTTTTTTTTTTTTTTTTTTTGGTCTCTTGCCCAGAGAAGTTGTGGATGCCCCATCCCTAGGAATGTTAGAGGCCAGGATGCCCCATCCCTAGGAATGTTTGAGGCCAGGTTGGATGGGACATTGAGCAACCTGGTGTAGTGGAAGGTGTGTCCCTGCCCATGGCAATGGGGTTGAAGCTAGAGGATTTTTAAGGTCCCTTCCAACCTAAACCATTCTGTGATTCCATGACTCTCTGCTACACCAAGTGCTGTTTTATCTCGATATTGCTCGCTGCTCTCCGGAACACAGCTTTGGTAAAGTTGTCATTAGAGGGAGCTACAGAGCAATTTATGAGCAGATCAGCTTTAAACGTGCTAAATACATACATGGAATAATAATATGCAAACAACTGGTTCAGAAATTACTCTGGGCTTTTGTTCTTATTATGATGAATTAATTTTGGCCCTCCTCACCACTGTATGTATCCCAAGTCCTTTCTCTTAAAGCACTTGTTTGTTTTCTTTGAAACCTCTCCCTGCTGTGCACTCTTCCTATTCCCACAGCACGTGCCTTATTTACAAAGATGTTTAAAATATTTATGTAATCTCTAAAAAATAACCACTCTTTTGTTCCCTGGGCCACTACTCCTCTCATCTTGGTAAGAAAAAGCTCTAAGGGAATTACAGAGGAGGCTGGTCTTTGCTGTGGTGGCACTGAAGTGTTGCTGTACTTGAAGCCCTCCAATACCAACCTGCTGTGCCAGCGAACCTGTGCTGGGCAAAAGCTCTGTAAGTGCAAGGAGGATTTAAGTACAGTCCACAGCACCTGGTGCACACAACAGCAATGCAGTCTCGGGCTGACAGGAGGGTTTAAAATTCTCAGACCTGTTCACCACCACAAGCTGAGAGAATGAAGCAGGGCCACAAGCATCCCCTGCAAGTCCTGCTCATACAGCACTTACAGCTGGCCTCTGCTGTTTTTGTGAAAGATGCCAGCACAGCTTCTCACCCAAAGCTTGCACAGGGCAGGGTCACACAGAAATCACACAGTGATTCACAGTCACACGGAATTCCACTGGAGGGAACTAGGGAGATGGAAAAGAGAAGATTCAGGCTGAGCTTCCCCATGTCTGAGCAGAGAGGGGACAGCCTCCAAGCAGGAATTCTAAAAATAGAAATCTAGGTGTAGCTGGCACTGCCTTAGGAAATGTGCCTGCAAGGCAGTGGTGGGTAGCACTGGCTGGGTTTAGTGTATTTCCACTGCCAGCATTGACAGCACTTTCTTGGCTATCGATGGACAGCAAGACAATGTCTTGCTGTTGTTGTCTTGGAAACATTTATTTCTTTATCTAATATTAAATTAGATACAAGAGAGAAATTCTTTACTGTGAGGATGTTGAGGCACTGGAACAGGTTGCCCAGAAAGGCCGTAATTGCTTCATCCCTGGAAGCATTCAAGGCCAGGCTGGGTGGGGTGTTGAGCAAACTGGTGTACTGGTGTAGTGGAAGGTGCCCCTACCCATGTCAGGGGTGTTGGAACTAGGTGATCCTTAAGGTCCCTTCCAGCCCAAACGATTCTGTGGTATGTCTGTGCTCTGGCACACTGCCTTCACAGGCAGCCTGCCCATCTGCAGGCATATTTCCCCTTGACATCCTCAGGAATTTTGATTGAGTGAGTCTGTGCACTACTTGACTTACTGATGCAAAAGCTGTTTGCAGATATAAAATACAAACAAGCCCTGAAACGTCTGTTCTTCATCATTTTACATTGGCTTGCTGTGGTCTGGGCCATCTCCAGCATTTTTCCTCCTTGTACTCATTACTCCAGGCAATAATGAAACTGAATAAGCCAAATGACCAACTTGGCTTTGACATGGTCATAATGTTGAAAGTGAGGGCAAATACAAACATACTGCCTTGGCCACGGGAACATTCCTGCTTCATTTACAGTAAAAAAGAATCAGAAATCCATAATTCCCTCACTTTCAGACTTCTCTGGAGCACATCCACTCTAAGTTGTTGCACAAAACATTAGGAGAAAGAAGTCAGAAGAATTTCATAGTTTGATCTTTCAAACCTGTCAGTGAGAAATCTCTTGAAATTTAACTTCCCTCTAAGAAACCCAGGTGAAGCTGTAGGGATGTTTTAATTGTATTAAAAACTATCAGTTAGGATGGTCACACAACTTGAAAGCAAATGCTGCATTTGAGTAATGATCTCTGGCTGCAAAATGAACTGAGAAAAATAAAAGTGATAAATAGTGTTAGGCGGGATCGCTGGCATAGCCTTCATTGTAGTTTTGAAGCAGCAAGGAAGGGTTCAAATACCTCTGCATTTACAACAGAGCTGGAATGATTTATCTACTCTGGTTTGTGTCGGCACGTTTATGTGCAAATAGCTGAAGTGAAGACTCCAGTTTTGCTGATAAACAGCAAGAAACGTAACGCAGCGCCGGCGGCATGTGCAGCATAGCTCGCATTGCTTTGCAGTGGCTGCAGGATGAGTTGCTTACACCCTGTGTAAACAGAGGGATACGATCCCAGCTCAGGGAAGGGCTCCGGCCGCACTGCCGGTCCAGGAGCTGCCTGACCAGCAGCCTCTGATGGCTGTTGGCCTGCGCTGTATCCTATCCAGATTTCTTAAAACTGGCAATTTTATTGTTTGGATATAAACTGGTTGCTGAATAGATGGAAGTGGGTTTGTTTAATTAGGGGAAAAAAAGTAAAAATAAAAGGCCAGCTAATTGAGTTAAAACTATGTTGTTTATGGCAAAAAATGCCTAAGTTAATTACAGTTACCATCTGTTTCGTCAAAACACTTATTTGCTTTGAATACCTCTATTGTCAGGTCAGAGCTGGTTTTAATGTTTTTCTCAAATTTATTCCAGCAAGGAGGTACTTTAAAATTAAATTACCTTGTTCTCCGTAACCTCAAGCAGACAACAGTGTGGTGGTGTCTGCAGTGACCTTATGGTGCTATTTCTTGTAAAGAAAATATTGCTGTGGCTTTAATCACAGCAGACTTAGCTGTATGCACAGAGAGCTTACATAGTTTTTTTCCCAGGGATTTATTCAAGGAGGTCTGTGTGGTTTCGTATGAGGCATATTGCAAACGTAAAGGTTGTTCTTTTCCCCAGTATCTTCTTTCCACTACCTGACCATGATTTAATTCCTGATATATCAGTTCTCAAAAAACCCATGAAGAATTCACCTCTCCCCATGTACTTATGCACAGACACACGTGTACATACACCTCCCTCCTAAGAGCTATGTCATGATATATGAGAGTCTTGCAATGCACTTGTACGATGTGGTCTGGAGGAACTGATGACTGGATATAGCATGAGCTTTTACCACACGAACTTGGTTGCAACATGAAGCCATTTATTGCAGGCTTCTGCTGTCCTGCTGGGCTGCCTGCATTCCCTGGGGAATGCTAGCACAAACACCAGTTCTTGCCTAGTTTCCAGGAAGGTTGTGAGGTATTTGAAATCAATGTTATGTATTGTTATCGGTAAATAGAACAGGCCAGGCTGTTGCTTAGGTGATAGAAGTAAGGTGGCTGAGAAGCTGGCATCAGAAAAAAAAAGGGAAATAAAGCACAATAACTTCTTTTAACAGCCCATCTGTCTTATTACATAAACATTCTCCAAAACAATAATTTCTCTGGCAGAGGTATCACTGACCAAATGTTTGTCATTTCCAAGGCTTGAAGGAACATATGAATTCATGTGTACTGAATCCTATGGATTCAAGGAAAATTCAGTGAAGATTTAATCTGCTTCTGGAAGGAAAAATTCTTCACTCTGCTTCCTTCAAAGAGAAACAAAAACATCCTTTATTATTTTTAGTAAGAGAACCATGCTGCTACCACTCTACACAGCGAAATGATGACTCCTTGAAAATCTTGCAGCTCTTATGTCTTGAATAAATGCTAACCTAATGGGAGTGATAATTAGGCAATAAGATTAGAAAGAGAGATTGTTCCTGAATCAGTCCATTAGGATTAACCAGGCTTTGTTCCATGGCAACTTAGCTAAGAATAATCATGACTGTAAATAGTGCTGTTCCAGTTTCTTGGGTGGAGCACAGAGTAAAATTGCTGGTCTCCAAATGCAATTGTTGATGTGTTTGGCGGTTCTTAAATGTCAGCGTGGCCATAGTTTGCCAGTTCAGTCAGAATTGGTTTTGCCATTGTATGTGATGCATAAGGAATTCAAAACTCTGCAGGAGAGCTGAGTTCGTAAGGTCCTTGCATGTTCAGATTATTTCTGGTGGGACAGGATTTCTGGCATTAAGAGTTGAGACTGACAGTGCTGACTCTGCCACCTGAATCACTGGTGGTACATGAGGCATGAAAGAAGTATGTGAGAGATGTGGGCTGGAGCACTGGTGGGTCCTGGTGATAAACTGGTTCTCAGGAATGTGGATCTCAGGTGGAGGAGAAATTCAAAACACTTTCTTGGTTCATTAGTGCTGCAGTTGCCCATTCTGGGAGCAGCTGGGCTGGACCCAAGGAAAGGAAGTATCACCAGTGAGTGGCTTGATTACATTGATTGTGTCCAGCAAGAATTGTGAGAATCTTTTAAGAAATATGTATCTTGCATTTCTTTCTGTTACTTGCTTTATTATTTTACTGTACACTCCTCCACCTCACATTGCAACATATTTTTATGTAAAATGCATCTGCCTGTCTAATCTGTGCTTGGAAACTATGTTACTTTCTTAATTCACCAATCTAAGCTAGCATGAATCATTTTACATATTTGATTATGTTGTCACAGTCATTTAAACAAAGAATGCACTGGGCACAGGTGTAGGTTCCAGTGAAGGGCCCATCCCATCTGAGACATTTCATGGGCAGTGTCGTTAGCTGAAACAGTAGTACCTGTGTGCTCACAATACTGAAGTGCCATCCAATTTTCTTGTCCTGCTAGAAGTCCTGTTGTGTGCCATGGTTTGTCATGAGGGGAAATACACACTGCTTACCAGCTGTGTTTTGATTCCTCTCACGCCCCTACTCTGTCCTCTTGTATGTTCACCTCTCAGGATGTTTGCCAAATCAGTTGAGGCTGAAATACTGTTCAAGATACTGATTTAGGAAATATTTATGCAGGAACAACAATCAAGAAAATGTGGCTTCTCTGGTGTCGTTTGTCATGAAGCTAAAATTAAATTTGTCAGTGGGAGAAAGGAGCAGATGTTCTGCAGGCCAGTGCTGTGCACAGTCTCCAGGGCCAGCCACAAGCCACGAAGGACGGGGCTGCTGCTCCCAACACACAGCCCTGGCAGCTCACACGCACAGCAGTGTGTGACAAAGTACCCTCTATGACCTTTGTCTGCCCGGAGCAGGAGGTAGGACTGTCCTTGTGCCACTTATTAAGTGCATTTTTTGTTCTTCAGATTCAATTTCTTTAAAAAAAAAATTAGAGAAAGGTAACACACATGCCCCTTCCTTAAATTACAAGAATTTATTCAAGGCTTTGTGCTATTTTGCCAAGCTCATAAAGAACACCTTCTAACGCTTTGCAGGAAAATGCTCATACATTTTCCAGAACTGTATTTAATCTGTATATATTGGAGTTTGATATCCTGCAGATGTTTGGCTAAATTCTAATAAAACAGCCAGAGTGAACCCACCATGGGAATTTTATCAAAATCCTCCCGAGGAAAAAATGTTCATCCCAAGGGATGTGTCATAGGTCAAACAAAAGCTGTCATACCTCCTCCTCATTTTGAAAACACCCAAAACACCCATCCTCTTTACTTTTATTTACAACCAATATATAAAAGATTTTTGTCAGCAATTTGTCTTTTTATTTATGTGCTGGTATGCTAACTAATTATTACAAGTTCCACAAAGTGGTAATCTTGCCATGATGGTATTTCTAGTATGACAACTTTCATCTGCTGACTAAACAAGCACAGTCTTGCCTTTTCTCAGCATGGCCATGAGTCAAAACAAGTCACTGGAAACCGAGGATCTTAGGGCTCGCCTGTACATGGGGTTTGCATCAGTGCAGTTAGACAAGTTTAAGTTAAAGCAGTGCAGCTCTCAAGCATGGGTGAAACTGCATTCCTGCTAAAGTCAGCACAGCTTATCTGAATAAATTCAGTGTAAAAAGCAGTCCATGATAGAATAGCTGCTCTGGAGTACAGGGACTGGCTGTCCTGCTCTGGCTGAGACAGTTCCACAATGTCCACCACTGTGCCAGTGTTCCCAGGATGTTTTTTTCTGACAGTGTAAGAGTGAGATTTTAGAAAGAGCTCTTGGGTCAAGAAATTGGACATCATGTTGTTCACCAAAAATGTGAGACTTTTCCCTCTGCCTCCTTTCAGGTCTGGGAGTTAGGGGCCTGAATTCTGAGCCTATGATTGGTTATAGGGGATAACACAACACAGGGAACTTTCATGTCACCTCATACCAAATGACTTGGTGCAGGAAACACACCCTTTGCCATGTACTCCAGTGCAGCAAATGTCCTTCTAACACAGAAGCTCATGCAAGGGGTTCATCATGCAGAAACCTCACCACAGGACCAGACTGAGGGTAGTTGTCCTCTACTACATGCTATACTGTGTATGACACATCTCCTGTACCATGGAGGTTTTGTTTGTTCATTTTTATTTTTTTTTTCTTTTTTTAAAGCCTGACTACCATGTGCTGATGGTGCAGGTACATAATGTGTTTGCTCTGGGAGTGAAAGCAGCTGAATAATTTCCCACTTCATCCCCCAGCCCAGCTGCTCACCCTGTTCCTCTTGGTTGTGCTGAGGCAACTGTTTGCATAGGAGTAGTATAAGACAGGACAGAGAAATAACCATGTTAAAAAGTAACTTTCAACAAAAAAACCCCAAAACAAAACAACAAGCATTCACAATTGCAAGGGGGACACTGACTTATGACTGGGACAGGAATATGCTGCAGAGGGCATATTCTGTAATAAATCATTACAAAAGTAGTTCATACAGGACTCTGGAAAAGAAGTAGGAATCATCTTCTGTTAGGGGCAAGGATGTTAAAACCACAAAAAAATGTGAAAAACAAGTGTTGAAATAAATAGACCAAACAACTAAGATGACATTTAGAATTACACAAATGTGTTGTCACCTAGTATGAATATCAACTGTACTTCTTCAATTTGTCGAATCTAATATAAACACAGAGCAGGAGGTATATCTAAAAAAACCCTCTACCAAAACACTGCAGACACCCATCTTGCCCTGGGGAGATGATAAGGAAAACAACAAACCAGGTATGACAGCACCTGGAGGCACCATTTACTGCATGGTTAGAAGGCACTCACATTCCACTCTAATGAGAGTGGTAAACACATACCGGGGAGAGGAGACAAAACGACAGGACAGGACAGGTAAGGTCTCAGTTAAAAAATTAAAATACTTTAACACTGAACGTCACCTTCTCACCATTTCTCTCTCTCTCTTTTTTTTTTAAATTCAAAATAGAGACGATGCAAGTTCAGCATAAAAAAACTGAGGTAGCATTAAATCTTCATTTTGGATGCTAAATTTACTGGAACAAATGTGAATGTTTTTATTGCTACTGACATATTCAAAAGCAAATTTTTCTTCAACCTGTTTTGTTTGGTGGGTGTTTTTTTTTCTTTTGTTTTTTGTTTGTTTTTTTTTTCTCACAGCAAGCTGTTACAATCAAAAAAATCCCACTTCTTTCCAAGCATGCACAACATTAAGCCAAAAGACTCCCTGCAAGAATTCAGGTTTGGAGAAGTAATTTTGACTCAAATTGAATCTCTTTTGAGACACTCCTAGAGCTTGTGTTTTGTAGAACTTTGGACTAACTGATTACAGAATTTTTCCTTGCCTGGTAGTTGATGACACATGGGTTTGCCCTTCCACCCTAATGTTTTATTGGCAAGTAGTGAGGTGTCTAGGTTTGACGTGATTCACAGTGAGGATAGGAGTGAAGCTGCCATCTGATTTTAATGGTGGCTCTCTCGGCCCTGGTTTGCCCACAGATAACCTTGCTCAAGAAAAAGGAGAGAGAACTTCAGGATCTGCAGATGAGAAAGTGTCCTTCTGCAACTAGACACAACTGCCTGAGATGTGACCCTTGAATGTCGTTTCACTGTGATGTTAAATTAAGCCAACATAATAGATACATATTAAAGCTTCTGCCATATTTTAAATGCTGTTTGGATGTTGTCTATACAGTAACAACTTCCCAAATGGCTGTGATCTAAACAGGAGAGGATTTAACATGCGTTTTTATATCTTGCTAAGAAAAGATTTCTGAGCAGGATTAGCCAAGGAAACTGTTTGTGTCTGAATTACTTTTCTGCTTTGAGTTTAAATCCTGGTATAATTACACTGTCTTTCAAAAAAACCCAAAAGAACATTTTGGGATCATTTTCCCCGTCAATGCTGGAAATCCCAGGAAATCACCAGTGATCATATTTCATAGGTTTGGGGATGAAATCTTGAAGGAGTTCCTGAAATATTTTGTCCATGCTTAGCAAGAAATTCTTTCTTTCATTATTTCATTCAATCATTTCTTTCATTAGCTTTGGTGCAGAACAACTCCTGCCTTAGTGCTATAGTCTTTATTCCTGTCCATGGTGCTCTGGCAGGAACATCTGCACTGAGTCCAGCTGTTTCCTTCCCTTCCTGCTCTTCCCCCTCACTGCCATGCTGCACAGAGAGCCACCTGCAGAGCTGGGCTTTCAGGACCCAACATGCCGTTCTCTTAAAATGTTCTCTCTTCAATCTATCTTGGCAAGTTTTGTCTGTGGCCTGGATGGGAATGTTTTAAAACCAAATGAAGAACAGATTTCAGCTGTTGACCTCAACAGTTCTCAGCAGCTACATCACTTCCCTGATACTTGCAATCCAGTAACTGGAGAGGACTCAAGTTGTCTGGCTTTTGGCCAGGGAGCTGGTTCCTCTGCACATCTCTGCAATCAATCCAGTTCGTTGCCACAAGCACCACAGGGAGTTTTAAAAGACACAAATAGATGTTATAAATGCTTCAGTCTTTGCAGCTGTATATGAAAATTAAGTAAACTGCCTTTTGGTGCTTTGGGGAGTCAAGAAGTTGCAGTACTGGCATGTGAGCAAGACAATTTTCTTTTAATCATTTTTTCAGAGGCAATGTTGACAATAGTGGTTAAATGGTGTTTTTTCCTGAACTTCAGATCAAGCCCATACTCCTGAGAGGGGCCCATCTTCCCCCACAAAGCAGTTGACACTTACTTATGATGGTCAAAGAGAATTTAGGTAGAATGAAATACCAGCTTGCCCAGGCAGGAGACATGTGGTCCCCTGACCATGTGAATGTGGATTCTGTCCTCTTCTTCTTGTGTGTTTGTATGAGAATATTGCATTTACTCACACAACAAACAATGTATTTACTTGTATTTCAACCACATATATATTGACAACTTTCTTTTACAATGCATCCTCCTGGTGATTTTAGATAGATCTTTATATTGAATTCCAGCTATTGCAGCACCATTAGTACTAGATAGCTAGTCTTGTTGCTTTAATGTTTTGAGTTTTGGTTTGGGTGTTTTGTTTGGGGTTTTTTTTCTGTGTTGGGACATGCACTTGTTTCTGTTCACTAATAAATTTAGGCTCCTTCCCCACTGCAGTGGGGCACTCGAATCAGCAGGGATTGGCCATTGCTGTTAGACAGGGATATATCAGGGGGTGAGTTTCATCTCTACAAGGTGCCTGGTTCTCTTTAACCATTGCTCCCAAGGGTCACCACTGGGACAGTCATACCAGCTTCTGATGCAGAGAAGGCAGAAACAGATAAGGGATCACTACCAAGCAGAGCTGTACATGAGGTTGAAACTTCCTATGGCCGTAACTTAAAACTACCAAGGTCAATGGTACTTTAGCAATTTGGAAATTTTATTTTATCATGAATTCCCAGTCCGGTATTTTGGATATTGGGTCAAAATCTGTTTGAGTTCCCTGGAATGTTTTTGTGTCTTTCTGAGTGGCAGACATAGCAGTCTAGATGTAGCAGGATAACACATCAGGGATCAAACCTGTCTGTCTCTGACCAGAATAGTTTGGTGGAGGAGGAAAATATAATGAGAGCAGGATGGCAAACATGTATTATCACTTTCTTTTGCAGTGCACCCTTTCAGTGCAGGGGGATGGTAGACAGCCCCTGCATGGGTAACACTGACTGTCAGTCATGCAACATGTAGTTTTTTTACCTTGTAGGATCTCAAGCCCTGTTTGTTCAAGACTCCTCAAGTCTTGTTTGGAGGAGAGCACTATTTTCCCTGAAGACTTTCTATGTAGTTTATATCAACAACCATCTGATGGCCTATGCCAGTTATGAAAGTGGCATCATCTCCACAGGAACTAAGACCTGTGTCAGAAGTTTTCGTGCTGTGTGTGTTACTTATTTTGGATGCCCTACTTGAGGCGTTATGGACCTAGCATGTGGGACCATTTGCCATTGTTTGGCACTTTCTCCAATCAAAAGTCAGTAACCCAAGGCAATCCTTGGGACTGAAAACACAAATGAAAGGGTTCCTAGTCTCAGTTCCTCTGCCTGCCCCCAGGATGGTCAAGAAAGTAGAGGAACTGCATTTAAAGAGAAGCGCCTACACAGCTCTAAGCCAGACCACGTTTTCAGAAAGTAAAGGTAAAAGTTGTTAGCTTGTCTCTGCTGAGCATATGCTACATATGTTTTTTTCAGACATTTGTAACTTAGAAATAGGAAAAAGCACACTGCATGCCAAACTTCAATTCCTTCCTCATGAGGATGGTGCCATTGCAACCTTTACATAATTTTCCATGTGAAAAACCCACATTGTCCCAAGGTGTTATTTTGCATTGCCTGATCTCTCACAGCTGACATGAAAAGAAACACACTTCCCCCTGCCCAAAGCCCCTGATTAAATCAAACTGAAGTCAGAGAATGAAAAATGTCAGACCATCTGTTCAAAGTTATAAACAATTGAAACCAAGATATTTTTCTGGCCGGAGCTATCAACCATATCTAGAATAATTAGGTTTACGGGTTTTTTTAAACCATGTTTGTTTTTGTCCCCATACAAATACATTTGTGATCTGGAGCTCCAAATGCACTGAAAAAGGCAAAACAAACAAACACAAAAATGTTCTTCCTGCAAAGATGAACAGGAAGAAAATACATTTCCAGAGTCAGAAACAAGGGTACTGTTTACAGAGAAAAAAAAAGCCATAGCTGCATCTGCTTACAGAAATTACTTACACTCAGATGGCATATGGGTTTGTTGCCACCCTTGGCAACAAATTACTTGCATCCCCATCCATAGCTTTTTGACATGAGCGTCCATGGCATTATCATGGCTTCAGAAGAGTTAACAGCACAGAATATCCAAACACTCCTAAGGGGAAAAAAAAAGGTTGGATTTTTAATCTTTTACATTTTTCACATTTTTGACATATTTGTGGCTATTGCTGGGTAACAGGTGACTTGCAGAGGAGTTACATTTAAATGCTTCTGTGAATACCAGCTCAGCAGCTTCACCCTTGCACTCAGCAAACCTCAAAACCCATTTTCATCAGAGAAAGTCTGCCAGGGTGAGGATGGTTCCCTAATTAGGCACATCCTCCATGTATCACCAATAGATAATAAGGAAATGTGTTCACTGCTTGCTGCTTCATCAGGCTGCTGTATTGACTCATTCCACATTCACTAGCACTGGGAGAGCAGAAAAGCCCAGACTGACAGCAGGGATATGAAGGCAGCACCATTTCCATATGACTCTTTTTCCACCACAGTATCTATCCCATTGTTTTTCCACAGATGAAGGCTTGCCCTGTGCTGTCCCAAGGAGTTTACCCTCCATTTACCTCCCAGAGTAGGAGATTTTTGTGGTTGGGTCAGTTGTTCAAAATGTATATGTCAAAGTGTGTGTTTCTTGATTCCAGCTACCACCTCACAGGAGGATCAGCTGGATGCTAGTGTCTTTCTGAAGCAATGACATTCAGTTCCCATGAAATCCTGTTTCTGGAGACTGGAGATCTCTTGATGAAATTCTAGCAGTCACAGGACTCTGCCTACAAGAAGAGAAGCTGGGGCACGATGCCCTGCTCTGAGCACTGCACATGCCACAGTGATTAATTGTTCTTTGTGAGATCCCCTGTTCAGCTATGACTGTCGGAACACTGGCTTCATCCTTCCAGCCCAGGGCCTGGATTACTTCCTCGGCCAGAGTACAACAGCCACATGTAGGCATCTCCAGAAGACATCTTATCTCTCTTCTTTCAGATGCTCACAACTGTACAGAAAACATAAGCAACCATTTTTGGATCAGATCATCGAGCTCTTAGAATGCTGTACTTGAGAAAAATGCATGCAGCTCTCTATATTCAGAAATAAATCTTTCCCTGAACTGTGAAATAAGACCTATGTTTTGAAGCATCTCCACATTTTCACTTGGTTCCCCCTCTCCCAGCATCATTCCTTGTTAGCCATATGTAACCTGTCTATGCTTATAGAATATGACTGATTACTTTGTGTGTGTGTGTATAGTCTCAGGGTCTGTCATCAGTCTGATAAGAAATGTGATGGGTGCAGGAATTACTTACAGTACAGCCTGATGCTCTGAGTTATTTCAAAGACTCAGAGTTATTTTTGAAGGCTGCACTGGATTTTATATTACATGTCTGCAACACTGTTCCTTACCACTGCAATATGTCCTTAGCTTTTCTTCTGAAGAATAGCCCCTTCTAAGTGGCTTTATGGGGCCTGTCTGCAAGCTCATTCCCTGAAGAGCTGAAGCACCACTCAAATGTATCATGGACTGGATGACTACTCCCACAGGAGTCATGCCAGTCCTAAGGATTAGATTCAGTGCATGGGAAAGTGCTGGGAGCTTCCCTCAGGAAGAGAACAGTCTGGTCTGTTCAGTGAGGGGGGTTAACACTCATTCCAGCGACAAATACAGTTTTAGGGTTTAGACCTAGTAGCACTAATCTGGTTAAGTCTGTATTAAAACATGTCTCAGCTGTTCTTTGTCAGTAGTTTGGGGCCAGATGGCAAGGCCTTCTGCTGACCTGCATCAAGGGAAATACTGTGCTTTGATCTCCAGTCCTGGCTAACCCAGGCTCCTGCCAAGCTCCTCATCCCCCAGCCTCTTTACCTACTGCCAAGCAGGCTGATCAGCTGGGCATTTGAATTCTCAGTTCTGCTTTGTCTGTCCTTATTCACTGTGCTGAAAGGCTCCTCTTCCCTCCAAAGAGTGTCTTCTCTCATGCATTGGCATTGCAGCCCAATCTGCTCCAGAAATATGCCTGAAGATGACAGATATGTGTAATACACAAGCAAACAGAATGTTTAACAGGTTATTCTAAGTCCTTTGATATTAACCATGTGTACAGTGTAGGGTAGGTAGGTTTGGTTTGCAGTTCTTGTCCCACCAAAAAATCCTGAGTGTTTTTTCTACCAGTCATGACCTGCTACAGATTCTGTTTTCCAGCAGCATTTTTTGTATTCATTTAGACTGTGCTGAGGACACAGACAAGGGTGAGAAATGAAGAGGTGCTGATCTGACAAGAGACAAGGTAGAGAGACTTTAGAGCACAGAGTTGATACAGAGTGAGACAGGTAAACAAAATGGGCACTTGGCCTAACAGCTGGTTGGGAGAATGGTGTTACACCAAACCAAACACTGCTGTTTAAAAGCAATTAAAATCTACAGGTTAAAATACCTTTGATAATAGTATAATAGCTGTATGTGCCTAAAAGGAAGACATAACCTTAGGAAGACTACCATCAACTGTGCTCTCCAGCAAGTGGGCAATGATCTATTGCTTCTCATCAAAGGTCTTCACCTTCATTGGAATGGTGGATTTTTGCATTAGTCCGTGTTGGAAACTCTAAAAGGCACAAGCATCTTAAAAAGGGAGAAGTATTTTCTCATCATGTCTAATTAGTAATATTAATATATGATTATAATTGTAGCTTTGAGTTTTGTGGGAATTCCTTACCTTACAGTAGCTTTACAATCAGAGCATTTGTCTAGTGCCCAAGTAGTTTGGCACGGCAACCCAACTTTCAAGTCTTGGAATGTCTTTTTTTTCTTTACTTATGAATGAGATAAGTCTGCTAAATAATGTTGGCTTCTATCGAACTTTGCATCCTTGGGAAAGGAGGGGCCTTTTTGCTCTGCGTGTTTGTTCTGCTTCTGAGGATTACTCATTTCCAATACACTGGGAGGTAGCACAGACAGCAGGGTTTAGCAATGGAGTTTGTATACCTGAGTCACGGGGTGTACTATGGAAAGAATATAATGCTATTTAGAAGGAATTAGCATTTTCAACGTAGGCCATATACGCAATGTGAAAACTAGCAAATTAAAAAAGTGCTGATCTCTCACCATTGTCGTCACAGAGAAAATGTGACCAATCTTTAAAGAAAACCTATGAAGCCTCTGACACATTTCCTTTTTGCACTGAGAGTGGCTTGTTTTGAAACAGTACCTTCTAACTTCTGTAACCTTAATCCTATTCTTCTTAATACAAACCAGTAAATAACCTGAGCTGTAGTTCCCTGCTACACAATTACACGGAACAGAAAACTACCACGAACGGGGATCAGTTTGAACCATCAAACCTTTGTGTGTGAACAGCCTGTCTCTCCTGCAAAGATTCCTGTCTTGGCCTGTTGCTCTTCCACCTGCTTCTGGAGGTGTGCAGCCATTGGCAAGGCTCATCAGAATGCAACACCTTCCTGCTCTTGGCCACCTCCTTGCTCTGTCGCTGTCAGCAATAGCCTGGGTTGGCTGCTGGCTGCTCAGGCTCCTATCTGGGGAACATCTCAACAAGCATTTGAAGTAGAGTTGATCACACTTCCAGGCACAAAGGTGGGTAAAATCAGCGTTCCCCAGTTGGTGGTCAGCTCCATGAAGCATGAGAACGAGATCCAGGAAAAGGCTGCAGAATGGTATTTGTAAACAATTGCTCATGCAGTTACTCACCAATAGGAGTGAGCAACAATAAAAAGAAGAAATGGTGAGAGACAAACCTTCAGACTTTGGCCCTTTTCCGTGGTTGTAAGTGCACTGTGGCACTGCTGTCCAAGCGATCTTCTGTCCTCCTTTGACAAAAAGTGTTAAGGACTGCTGGAAACAACACCTCCCAGTTTCTGTGGGTTTTTTCTGTGCAAAGGTTGACTTGAACAGTGTCTCACAGGGCAAGTGAGTCTCTTCTGCACCACAAACGTGACCCTCTGCAGCAGCAACAAATGTGATGGACAAGCCAGGGTGGCTGGAGCCTCTGCCTGAGTAGTCCTGCTCATGAAGCACTTTGAAGAGAAGCACTTTTCCCGTTTCACTGAAATAGCCATTCCCCACAGGAATTATTCTCCTTACAAGCCCTCCTTAAAATCCTTCTTTGACATTCCACTGAGCCTCCTTGCAGATACCCCCAGCAGACAGAGTGAGCCAAGGACACTACTGCAAATTGCACTGCCTTATTTTGCCTCTGCACTTGATCACTGTCTTGTCTTGTACTGCAATCGAACTGTGAAGGTCTGGGGCAGTGACAATCTCCTCCTTTTGTATGTATTACTTAGTCCAGTGGGGTCTAGCTCATGATAATGATATTGAGGAACTGAAACAAAAGAAGTAAAAAACACATTGCAAAGAATTAAAATAATAAATAGTTAAACAAAGGAAGTAATAAGTACCCATATTTAACATATTATAGGTATTTTTAAACAGTTAGTAATAGAAAAAAATCACAATAAGAATAATCATTGTTACTATTTTTGCCTTGTGTAGATCTTCTAATCTGTGACTCTCTGAGCATGCTAATTAAAGACTTTGCATGTATCCAAGTACAAATAATTCCCATCTGGAAGGGATAGGATGCCAAAAGTGAAGCAATTTAATGCCAACAGTATGCTCATCTGACATTATCACTGCAGATCTGGGGTTAAGCTTCCATTTTTAATTAGCTAGCAATCTTAGTATGACATAGATAGATTAAGTAGGTCCTCCTGTACAGTTTGATACATGGGCAAATAGTCACCATCAGATCATGGATGTTTGCAAAGGGCATGTACCAGCAAATCTGTGACCTCTGAGGTGACTCAGTTATTGGCCAGAAACACTTCAGTGCTGATCTGCAGCCATAAAACTGGGATTCAGCTTCAGAGGTGAAGGTGGCAACTTCCTTCTCATTTTACCACTCATTACGTGTGGTAAAATAATACCTTCCTCCAATTTCTTATTGATGGCATTAAGATTTCAGCTTTTCCTTTGTGGGATGGCAACCACTTCTTCTCTACAGTAACAGTAGAGGCATTGGTGTCAGTACCAACCACAGACCTTTCCTTTGGAGCCAGGCAGCCACAACCCCAGAAGACAGTCTTCTCAGTAGAAAGCAGCAAGCTTTTAAACTTTCACCATACATTGATTTACTGAAACTTCTGCAGGTGATTAGATGACTTCTCACTTCGCTGTATGCCCACAGGGAGGAAGGGACAAAGGAAATCACTTTCTCCTCCACCCGCCCTGGTTGACAGCAAGGTGAGTGGTTCCCATCTTTGTCTCAGATGTCAACTACCCATTTGCAAAATTTCCAGTGTTCAGTTGCTCTTCCCTTTTCACAGACTAACAAATTCCCAGTATTTCTTGGAGCAGCTCTGAGTCAGGTTTGGGTATGTGCCATGGGCCCGTCACACGGAGCCAGGCAGCCAAGTAGGCGAAAGGCACCATGGTCACATTTAGCTGTGTCCTTCAGTAGCTGTTCCAGTTGTGGTTCCCTTTTTGTTCAGCCTGGAGCAGATGGTGAATCAGAGCACCTTCAGGCAGGTGGAAAATCTTCCAGCAGCAATGTCTGGAGCACTGACCTCAGCTCCTCGCACGTCCTGCCCCTGCCCAGTGGTGCTGCCCCAGGGGGCTGGCTGTCTGCCCATGTGGCTCCAGAGAGACCAGAGGGTTGGGGAGGAAAGGTGGCAGAAGACAGCTGAAGCTGGTTCAAAATGGGAGGCCTCATCTCTATGCAACCTGCACTGAGAGGAGCTGGATTTTTTTCCAGCTGTGTTTTGGTTGGCTGTGTTTTAAAAGTGCCCCTCTGCAGAGGACTTTGAGGTTTTTTTATTTAAAAAGTCCACAACTGCCTGCTTCCTCATCTCACCCTGCCCATGGGTGTGAAGGGCCAGATCCAGACCTAAATTAAAGTATCTGTAAGCGTAAAGCTCAGGTGACAGGGTCCCTGGATGCAACTCTGTTGACCAGATGCAATGTTTCTGCTGTCGGGGACTTTTTCAAGGGGTGATCCACCTTTATTGCCACGTTTGCAGTGTGAACATGTCTGTGCAAGATGTGTAATAAAAGCAAGGCAGCTTTTTCTGTGGCCCTCCTGTGTTAACAGAAAGCTGGCAAGGCTTTCATTGCCCTTCCCAGGTGCCCTTCCTGTGACGATGCCAACATGTTTTGCAAACACTGAATTGGCCAAGATAGCTGCTTTCATGTGTGTTAAAATTTTCCCGTATAAAATGCTGTGTGTGTGTGACTAAGAGTGATGAGCAGGCCTGTAGGAACTGGAATATGCCCCTGCAGTGCTGTTCTCTATGCCCATGATACAATAATGCTCTTGTGCAAGTCTGGGGGTATTTAGCAGAGGTGCTTGGTACCTGCTGCCAACTCTCATTCTTTCTTTTGGCTTCTCCTGCTTTGACAGAAAAAGAAATGCCATGTGCTAGTCTGATGTCAAGTCCTTAAACAGAGCAAGTATCAGACATTTATGATTTAATTTAAGCTAAAGATGAGACCAATACACGGCAGAAAATCTTGCTAACAGGACAAGAAAATGTCAAGCCTATCTCTAAGACTTAGGTCTTCACTACTCAAAGTGATCAGGCAGCACTGTTAAGATCCATAAGCCTGTGCTTGCTGCTCTACCAGAAGTGCTGGTGCCAGTAACTGTGTTCTTACCACAGGACTGGAATGTCCCAGCTCACTCTACAATGAGATCTGTGAACCAAAAGAGATCTAGCTATGAAGTTTTCCGGGTGGGGGGAACTGAAACTGAAAGCTAATCTTAGTCACAGAATCATTTATGCTGGAAAAGAGCCCTAAGATCACTGACCCCAGCCATTAACCCAGCACTGCCAAGTCCATCACTAACCCATGTCCCCAAGTACCACATCTAAAATCGTTTAAATACCTCCAGGGATGTGACTCACCACTTCCCTGGGCAGTGTCTTCCAGTGCCTGACAGCCCTTCAGTGAAGAAATGTTTCCTAATATCCAGCCTAAACACCCCCTGGCACAACTTGAGGCCATTTCCCAACTTCTTGGTAGTAGTAGACAGCGGACAATCTGTTTCTCCTGGCTTTCATCCTGATTAGAACTGCTCCAAGAATTTCCTATCTTTTCAATCTCCTTTTATCTGGAGGAGGCTTCACAGAACATGCAGTATCTCAAGGAGAGCAATACTCACGTAAATGGAACTGTGTGACTTCTTCCAATCAGGAAGTGGTCTTGATAAGCTTTTCTAGTTCTCTTTTGACACCTTCAAAAGCAATTTGCCAGCCTAGGACCCACCTTGTTACATGACCGAGGAGAAGATGTTCCAGCAAAGGTCCCTGACCTGTTGGCAGGAGGCTGGTCCAGAGCAACTAGACTCTACTGGTGAGTTGTGTCCTGCAGCACTACATGGTTAGTGAGTGGTTGTCTTCAGAGTCTCATACCACAGTGAAAATGAAAAACTGGATGCAACACTGGAGTCTCAAACTACTACCATAATTGTCTGAGGTTCTCTAGAACAGTGTATAGCTGACATGGGGAATGGTGGGGTGTCTTTCCTTTGTGCTGGGGTTCCGTCCCATCATCACTTGTAGATGGAAGGAGCTGCAGGAAACCCTAAGATCTATCTGATTGCATGAGGTATGACCTGCTTCTGTGGAGGTAACTCAGCACTGCGTCAGGAACCCTCTGAAGAAAGCTCAAGGAGAAGTACTTTGGTCTATTTTAATGTCTGCACTAATTGGTTTTATCATTTCACGGCCATGAGGTGTATGTTCACCCAGCAGCAGAAATTGTAGGGCATTGACATACCTGTAACTGGAAAGGAAAACACCTGGATCTCTCAAGGCAGTTTTGCAGGAAAGAAGCAAGGGATCTGCTGAAAGTTTGCTAAAATGGAAGCAAAACACTAAGGCTTGAGGGAAACTTTGAGGAGACACTTCCGCACCTGTAGTTTTGCGAGAAGACCAGGGAGGAGGGCAACTCCCCCTCAAGACATCTTCCCTGCAGAGGTAAAGAGGGCAGGAGAAGGGGGACCCACTTGCACTCAAAGCAAGCCCTGCAGATTGGCAGGGGGTTATCCTGCAGCACCCAGCCCTCAGTGTGTCAGTGAAGGAGCCCTCCATGGCTGAGGGGTACTAAAGAGGGATAAGGCTTTGTCAAAGTACCTCCAGAAAACCTGGCCTTGCCCCAAGGACTTACTGTAGTTCTGAAGGGCAGTTGTGTTATTTTCCATTTTTCCAGGGTATCAAAGTGGCTGCCAGATTCTCCAGATCCTTTGCAGAAATGGAAGAGCCGGAAATAATCTGAAAAAAAGCTGTCTCCCAGCATGTGGCTGTAGATTTACAGTATGGGCTCTTGCATCACCATGGAAATTCAGAAATCTCTGACAGCTTAAATCTCAGAGAAGGAAATAAAACAGTGAAATGTTACAACATGGCAGGACAAAATCTGTACTTCCTGGATTCTCAGTAAGATAAACCATTCTGGACCAGGGTCAGACAGAGAAATAGGAACTGTAATGGGCTCCTGTTGGAGGGCCTCACTGGCAGAGAGAAGTCATGTTTTGAGTAGTTACAGTGTATTGAAAATTTCTATCCTGCCCCTTTGAAAAACATGCTAGTTAAACATTAATATGCTTCCTTTGCCAGTGGTACAGGTCCCAAGACAGGGACAAGCACAGACAAATGACCACAAACAAGCTCATGTTTCTATAGCCTTTCACAAATCCAGTGTTACACCCTTGTTTAAAGCTTTGTCGATCATATTTACTGCACAGTGTTCCTGACTTGGTGATTTTAGGAAATAGTATTGTTGGTGGGGTGTGGTGAAAGCCTGGTCAGCCAGCACAGACTTAAGTCTGCTGAGGAAGGTGCTGCTGTGCCATCACTGCCTAAATTCTCAGTCTTTCAAGTATTTGTGATTATATTTGGCTGGACACTGGTTCTCCTCTGACCCTTCTCTGAGCTGACTTACTTCGCTAAGATGGCAGAAAACTAACTCCATAAAGAAAAACTGAATCCCTGATGGATCTGTAACAGGGAACTGAATCCATTCACTAAAGGGTCAGAGAGCCATAAAGGAAGGAATTATACGCTGGGGAAGAGCAATGACTGGAAAGCAACGGGCAGGTCTCACCCCTTTGGAAACAAGGAGCTGTTGGAGCAGGTAGGCTGTCTTCTCTGACTGCACCCATATTGCTCATGGCTTGTGCACAGCTGCCAAGCCCTGGCAGCACAGCCCGCCTCAGCCCCTTCTGCATCCTCCAGGATGCAGGGCAGCTGAGTCAGGACAGGCTGTAGGAACCACTGCAGGGTTGGCTTCAGTGGGTCTCTGACTTGGGATAAGTTATGTGGTAATCTGGGACAGCAGAGGTATGAAAATATGGCCAAGGGGAGGGGACATGGAAAGGGAGGCTTTCCCAGGCTCCAGTTACAGCAGTCCCACATCCTGCTTTGGTTACTGCATTCCCTCCCCTGTGTTGTTGGGATGAACTGATTTGCTCCAAAGCCTTCCTGGAAGTGAAATGAACAACCAAAACAGCACATTTGTAACTGAAAGACACTCAGCCTTGAGCTATACACACGCAGCAGAAAACAGGATGTCATAATCTGGCATTGAGCATGCCAAGCCAAAGATAATGTGGATCAGCCAAGGACACGAGGTCCCAGCCCCACCAGGTCAGGGAGAATGTGACACGGGATTTGTGCTGCCCCCAGGCTGGCTGCAGGAGATGATGCGTGATCCAGCATAAAGCTCAAGTGGCACAAACAGATGATGCTAAATCTCCTGTGAAAAACCCCCAACCCTGCCAGTACAACAGGTTAGCTGTGAAAACTTGACTCAGCAACAAGAGTTTGGTTAAGTCAGCACTTTGCATTGTGTGGCTGCAGTGATTTTGACCCAGGAGCCCTAATGCTGCATTTACTGCACTGTGAAATCATGGGCATGGGAAGGGCAAATGACCAAGTGAGGCCAAAGCACTCAGCACCTCAGGAACAGCAGCTGGGAGGACTAAGTCTGCAGAAAACTAGAAGACCTGCTGGGTCTGGCAGTGTTCAGAGCTCTCAGCTCCGTTGCAAGCATTCATCAGACCAGATTAACAGCTTGCCAAGTGCAGTATCTACATTAAAAGCTCAGAAGAGGGAATAAGGATAAAGTATCTTTCCATGTTCTGATTGCATCTAATTTGGTGACTGGCCATCTGTCTCCTTTTTTCAGCCTGTTTTTAAGTCTGTGGCATGTGTGCTGGTTTTCAAAATCACTTCCAGATATAAAATTCTTTCAGATAACAATCCCTTTTTTCTTCTTTCACATTAGATATTTGGTTGTAATGGATATTGGTGAAATGATTTGTTTTTACCACTCACAGTTCATAAAGTTTTTTAAAGTGTGCTGTAATCCAGAATAAGAATGCTGTGCCAGTCATCTCACGTAAGGAGCTCCAGTGCCCACAGTATACACTCTGACATCCAAAATTGCTGTTCCACATACTCCTCTGCACAAAATAAAGCTCCCTTAAGTAGCAGAAAACTGACTCAGCTCCTGGTGCAGTGTGATTGAGGCAGGTTCTATAGGAAGGAACTTCTTGAGAGAAGGGAACCATGTGAAGAAGATCTCAGTGCTGTCCCTGATTAACAGATTTTTTTTTAAATAACTACAAGGGTTTGCCCTGGGTTGTCAGACTTGCACAGTGACAAGAACTGAGTTAATGGAAAAATTTAAATAATCTAAACAATAAGTCCACATGGAATGCCATGAGTTTGAATGTCTAAAATTCATTTCCTGAGGACTTCTGGACAACAAATTCCAGTACTCTCTAACAGACAGTGAGAATGCTTTGAAGCCAAATCTGAAATGAATACATTTCTAAAGATTTCCCATCTCCTCTCATGTCCTTTTACTTTCTGGCTCAGCTTTAGATAACATGCTGGAACCATCGTTTCTGTAGAACTTGTCACAGGCAGTATATTCTGCCTACTGGCATTCAACTCCTTATTGAGATGAAGAAGCTCAAATATTTCCATTTCCTTTAATCAGAAAGTTAAGAATCTCTGCATAAAATTACTAGTAATTCTATGAAAACAGGTCCTGGTTATTCAAGTTACCTAGAAGGAAGAAAGTGAAGATAATTGATATTCTGAATCACAAGTAGTCCAGAAAAAAATTAAAGGAAAAGATTATTTTGAGTTGCATCAAAACAGGATTTTTTCAGAAATGGCTGGTGAAATCAAAAGGTTGGAGAAAAATAATTTCAGCATAAATTAAATAGATGATTTGACCTAAAATGCATAATTCTTTCTGCATTGAACATTGTCATTAATATTGAACTTAGTAGAAAGCAAATTTCAAGGAAATACCAAACCAGAAAGCTTAAAAAAATGCATTTCATTTTGGAAAAGAACACACATGAAACAAAAAACTTCTTAAAAAAAGATTTTTTTTTTCTTTTTTTGAATAGATGTGTAGCCTATCCTCAATTTACAGAAGGTCACAGGATTACTGAAACTGCTCTGAGAAGTAATTCCCATATTTGTGCATGTAAGTTGCTTTCCAGGTGGGAAGGAGAGAGAGCAGGAGAGGGATGCAAACAGTCCTAAGGAGACAGGAGCTGCAGGCCCTGCTGCCCATCTCCAGTGAGAGTCCTGAGGGACCCCAGTCCTGGTTTGCTGGCAGGACTCAGAGAAAATGAATCCACCTAGGGCTCCCAGCCTACACCGTGCACATATGGAGCCATCTTGAGCCAAGGGAAGGAAATCAAAACCTCTTGTTCTGAAGTGACTTTAATCTGGCGAGGGAGAGACCTCCATGTGGACGTTAAATAAACAGAAATTCTTACTGCCAGTGTAACCCTCTTAGATTTCCTGTATACGCAGATTTAAGGAATAGCCACTAGAACACTGATTTTTTTTGTGATCCTCACCCTGCCTGTTTGTGAGTGGCACCTGAGATGCAGCCTTGATTCTGGGCACATTCCAGAGCAACAGAGCCCCTCTTCCTCCCTCTCTCTGGGTCAGCCCTTGATGCACCAGCCTCTCACCATTAAGAGCAGAAGGACCGAGGGTCTCAAGTCGATGCTCAAATATGTATATTGCCTTGGTATTGGCAGTCCAAGTGCAGCTCTGTTGCTCACCCTTCAATTTCACCCCAAATTTTCAAACCACTTTCTGTTTGATTTTCAATCCATGCTTCAGCTTGCTTTTCCTTTTTTGTCTTTCTAAAAGTCTTATTTTCTGTGTTTGCAAAACCATTATCAAACATCTATTTGCTGCTGCTAGTACAGAGAAGGGAAAAAACATTTCTGCCAAGTACAAGAGATTCTTACTCTTAAGGGCAGGATGTCTCAGCTCTAAAACCTTATCTGCATATGAACTGTACTGCCTTGTAATGAGTGAATCATGTTGATGTGGAAGTGCTTATTTCTGAAAAGAACCATCTGCAGGGGCACCTTTATACTGGTCTGATGGCAGGTATGACCATAAGGTGTGTGAGGCATAAATGAATCAGTAAGGATAAAGCCTCATCTTTATATGTAATTCAGAGGAAACTTTCCAATTGGAGTATTTTGGCCTTATGTCATTATTTAAAAGGACATATTGCTCAATGTAGTGTTTGCTTGCTTTTCACATATACTATGTGCTCTGTGGATTAAAAAAAAAAAATTATTTTGCCATAGGACAAAGCAAAGACACAATAACTATAAACACAGCACAGAAATTCTGATGGCAATCACTCCATGCAGTAGGAGGTTAGCATTCAGTTAAACTAATCTTCTGGTACAGCTGGTTCTGGCTAGTGAGACTCCATTGTCATTTACAAGCAAGCATATTTAAGTGATTAGGATATCTTCATTCTATTTTGTTCTGATTTGGCTGGTCTCCTTGTACTTATTGCTCTCTGAGCACACTTAAGGGACCAACCCCTTCATTTACATTTTCAGTTACACAACAATTTTTTCATCAGGTCACTCTTCTGTGAGTTGCCATGTGCTGAATACTGCATTTGGAACCATTTGATGGTCTCAAGAGAGGTGATGCTTCACTTGTCTAGGGAAGCTGTCTTAGTTTGAAAAAGAAAACTAAGATATCTGGGGGCTAATAGAACAGAGGACTCCACACGATTAATCACACCA
>JAWWEU010000001.1:92591748-92620446 GCA_035583155.1 Acropternis orthonyx | reverse complement strand
CTGCTCCAGGCTTCACTCCCAGTCCAGGCAGGTGAGGGAAAGGGAAAAATTCTGAAACCTTAAACCCATAACAGAAGCAAAAGACAGAAGTCCTCACAGGCAGGAAGAGCTGGGCTAGATGGAAAATGCATTAGTATAAGTAAGACAAAAATTTAAAGCACAGAAATTTTAATTGCAAAATACATCTGTGTGAATTCTGGCATTAAGGGAACTCTGCAAACCACAAAGAAAATAACTGTCATTGGGCTGGGAATGACAGTAGAACAGGTTTAAACTAAACTACATGACATGGAGTTCAGGATGCACCAGGAGCATGTGCAAACATGGGGGTATACCTGTACAGCACATCTGAGCTTTACTAGCAGTTTGCCACTGCCAGAAGGGGCAGCCCAGCCACTCTCCTTTGGTCTTAGCTTAGACCCTTCTCTCGAAGCGTCTCTGTCTCTCAGATGAGAACTGGCAAGCCAATTCTCACCTGGCAGAAACTGCTCACCATTTATTTTTGGCAGGGATATTTTTGGTCAGCACAGCAATTTCAAATGGTGCTTCATTCCATCAGATGAGCACCAGAGCCAGTGCCTGGAAGAGGCTGAGGGCTTTCCCCCAGGCTGAGCAGGGCTGGCAGAGGACTAGTACCCCCTTGTTCAGTGGCAAGGAGCACGTAGGTTGGCAGAGCTCTGTCATTCATATTGCAGCACCAGGGAGCTGAGGTATGTAACTGTGCTCTGTGGCTGTGTAACTCAGAGGAGTCTGTTTCAGAGGTATAATCCTTTTCTGAAGGATTCAAATGCTGCATTGTGTGTTTCTCTGTGTAGAGCTTCTGAGGTTAGAGGGGAAAACAGTTTGTTTGGGGACATAGAGCAGTAGTTGTAGGCATACTCTAAACAATGCTAGAGAAAGCTATGTCTTTAGACTGAGGATTGCTCAAAGTTTGTCTTTTTTCTCCCCTCCCAGTTCCTGTGAAGTTACAGCATGAATGTTTCTCATTATGTCAACAAACCAGCCTCAAATCTCGGGGTTTGCCCCTTCCAAGAAAGCCTGAAAAGATAAATAAGGTGAAGACAGCTGAAAGTGTCATTCAGATGCAACCACATCAGTGTGGCTTACTGCTGGCATAGTGCATTTTATCTATGTGAGTGTTGCTGGGTTTGAGTTGGTATCTGCACACAGCCTGTTCCCAAAAACACTGCAATGCCAGTTGCAGTTCCTGCCTCTTGTACTTCTGTCCCAACTTGACACTCACTGCTGCTAAACTGGAGTGGAGCTGAAATGCTGAGGAGTGCGCATAGGAAGGGACTTCATGGAGTCTAAGCAAAGCTTTTAAAGAGAACAGCTTAAAACTGCAAATGCATATGGGAGGTCGAGATTCTGTAGAAAAGACTGAGACTTTTAGAAGAGCTAAGATGATTTAGCTACATATCTTTCATTCGATAGCATGAGGAAATCCCCACATCCAGCTTGGAAAGTTTTGATACAGATTATTTAATTGCAGATGGCAGTCTTCTTGAGCAGTACTTGCTCCAGCTCTGACCCTTTTAAATACCAAATTCATAGAAAAGAATGATAGAACACTAATACAGAAAAGCTGTTACACATACAAAAGTGCTGAAGAATGAAATGCTTTCCATAGTGATAAAAAAACCCCTAAAAAATAAGTTCTTAAACTCAAGCCAGCATTTAGGGGCTACAGCAATGTACAAACCTTGGCAGGATAAGGAGCACTGAGAAGCTTATTGTTGCTATTCATTTTCTGCTAAAGCAGGAGCCAGTTCTGCTAGAGTTTATCCCAATAATTAAAAAGGGAGCTTTAAAAACACTTCTACTTAATTTTTTTTTTTTTTGAACTCTTAAACTTGTGACTACTTCTGGTTTTTTGTTTTTTTTTTTTGGTCAAACCCACAAAAATTTGTTAAGGAGGACTTGATTAATTTCAATGCAAATTTTCACTGCTTGCTTTCTGATCGTTGCTTCTTTTAAATCTTATATGAACAGAGATTAGCTCAAAGGATTCAGAGTTTCAGTTCCCATTCTCTGACAATCCAAGCACTGGGAGAACAGGAGTTCAATATGAAACTCAGAGTAAAAACTACAGAGGTGTTTCTTAAGTCATCTGTTTGTTTGTTTGTTTGTTTGTTTTTACAGTCACTGTTCCTTTTTCTTTTTTCTTTCCCATTAATGACTGCCAAACAGTTTGCAAAGAATGCTGCAGATGACCAGTCTTGTGTGCTGCAGAGTCTTGTGTGCTTCCTCTGCCCCTGGAAGCTCCCCAGTGTGAACATTAGTTATTTGTATAGAGTGTCTAAAAGGTTACACTGTAACATGAGGTGAGGAAACAAATCTGTAGAATTCTTAGAAGAAGAGAAAAAAGGAACAGATTTGGAAAGAGATCCAATGAGAATTATATAGAAAATTACTTTAGTTTAGCTAGTCATATAAGATCCATCACCTCACTCAAAGAACTGACTCGGTATATCCTCACCTGTGATCTTTCCAATAACTCCTGAGAAAATGAGTAAGAATGAAGTCCCCTTTGAGAAAACAAGTAAGAACCAAGTTCCTTTGTGTCTTTTGTTTCTAAATATTCCCCACTGTCCAAATCAAAAGGTTCTTTCATAAAATTCTGGTTCATCTGATCTTGACCCTGAGGTGGAGCTAAACTGCCCAAGCACCAAAGTCCTCAGCCAGACCAGAATCCATTCCGAAGGCAGTAGCAGCTTAGTTTTCAGCTGGATTAGCAGGCTAAAGAGCCTCACCCTGAACCCAACTGGTCAGTCCCCCATAAGAGACTGAGAGTAGGATGGGGATGGAACAGGAGGAAGCAATGCCTTTCCTGTGGAAGCTCAGGTGGGCCTGCATAGGTATGACATCAAACCACAGTACAGGGTCAAGAGTTGTGCATAAAGCCACCTCCAAGTGCTGGTTTGTTACTTCAAAGCTTTGCTGATGGCCAGGATTCCAAAACATCAACATTTTTTCTACATTTCACTCCGGAGTAGCAGCTCCTAAGTTTTGAGGCATTGAGTATTCTGTGGCAGAGTGTGGAGAAGCAGCTGGTTATTCACACACAGGTACAGGGTTTGCACATTAATATGGCTCTTTTGAAGTTAATTATCAGAACATAACAAAAGAAATAAAAGTTGGATGGAGCAATTTCTTGAAGTTATTCCATAATCTGTGCACTAACAACTGGTCTGCAATGCCATAATTTGCTGTGACGTGGTTTGTGGTGTGCAAGTCATGGAGAACTCTGGCTCTCTGTTGAGTAATTACCCTAACAATTTATGTTGGCTTAAAAGTACTTACTCTCAGAAAGTCCTTGTTCCCTCCTCTGACTTTAGAAAGATAAAAAGGACTAACTGATCTAGCAATCCTGTTGATGACCATATTATTCCTGTAGATCCTGCTCAATCAAGATGCTGATATTGCTGCTAATAAAATACAAGTTGGCAGACACACGCCTACACCAAATTTATTCCTGCACTTGACATGAACCAAGTGTAGCTAAGGTTAAACATAAGGAAGTTCTAGTTAATCATAGCTCTGGAAAGAAGGAAGCAATGTACACAGATTAGTGTAATACAGAGCAATTCTCAGAAAAAATACCCTAAGATTTTATTATTATCTCGCTGTGAGACTGAAATTTGTAATTTGCACTATAATCCCATCAGCTGTCTTTTCTGCCTCTGTGCACAATTAGATATAACAACACTATGCCATTAAAGAAACAATTATTCTAACAACAGACTAATACATGCCTTCTGTTAGATGCAGGATTCAGCCAGCAAACATAAATAGACTTTTTACATCAATACCAGCGAAGATTAACAGTGACATTTTCATGTCACCCACTCATTCATGAATTGCCACATTGTCACTGCGAGCCACAGGGTGGAGGAAAAAAAAACTGAGACAACCAGCAAATTCAAAATTATCATTCGTGGGAGTGAAGAAACTGTGACTCTTTAAAGATGTTAGTCAAAAACTCTAAAATTAGCAAATGTTTGAATCCCACATAAATTCCATATTTAAGATTGTAGGATTGAATATTTAATGAGAATTTGGTTGAACAATTTTTTTTTTTTTTTGGGAGACAGTACTTTCTACTTATTCACAGCCTTCCTGTGTTAACTTGGGCAACTCATACAGCATTTGTGTGAGATATATTTTACTTCAGTATTTCCCATTCCTATATGTGTATTTAGTAGACAATTTAGTAAAGCAATTTAGTACTGTCTGTAGAGAATCTACAGCTGCTCTGTAGGGGTAGGGTAATACTGTTATTATGATGAAACACAGGGACCTGAGGATCCCATAATATCAATTGTGTTCTTTGTCCTCACACTCCCGAAATCAAAAACCAGATTATATCAAGCAGCAGGGTTAATTTGATTCTTCACTGGTGTGTATTCAAAATTACACTGCAAAATTAAACAAATGCCAACTTTTTAACAAAGTTTTTTTTCCTGTATAGATACTGGTGTAGGAACACAGTAGATTTTCTGCAGCACTCATCTCAGCAGGAGTTAGCTACCAAGCCCAGAATACAGATGCAAGTTGTCAGCTAAAGTCTTGCAGCCAGTCTTGCAGTCACACACTGATTTACACATATCTTGATTGACTAGGTTGGGCTTAAATTCTTCCTAGGAATATTTTATCAGTTAGGGCTGAATTCCATTGTGTTGTTTAAACTCAGTTTTAAGGATATAGGTTTGAAAATTTACGCTAACAGTATCCCTTGAGCCAATCAAATGATTTGACTGGCTCCCAGGAAAGTCATAGTGAGGTGTGAGGGAAAAGTAGGACAACATCTTTTTACATCAGGCATTCAGTTTGAAGGGTGTGTAGGGAAGTGAACTTTGATTAGTCATCTGTGAAGTTACAGTATCCTACTTTTAATAGGATGCGAGGCAAAGTTTTCCAAAATTTGGACGCATCTACATGGAGATCAAAACGGACTCATCAGCAAAAGATGAAGTGGGCATTCAGGTTAGCCAGGACTCTCACTTAGGACCCACTGTAAAAGATATTAGTTTTGATCTGGCTAATGAATAACCATTGGAAATCCTGTGAACTATAATTAGTGCTTCTTATACACAGTGTTGCCTTTAAGGTACACAACACTAAAATTGTGAAAGAGAAATTGCGTTTTTTTCCTACATTTGCCCTCCAACTGTAAGTTTTCTTGTCTATGTTATAATTAAAATGCTGTATGTGGAGACCTTTATCATCACCACAATTTTTGTTCTTCTCACTCCTGAGATTTAAAGTAGAAAAGGAAAGCTTATGTTCAGTTTTTCCATTTATTTCCTAATAAAGATACTTTCTTATTTGAAGTACCCCATTTTCTAAGCTTTATAGATCTACTAATCAACATTTAAGCAATTCTAGCTACTAAAAAATACAGGGGGAAAAAAAGGGAGGTGTGTGGGAAGTATCTAGGAAAGATGGAGGTGGGTGGAGAAGAGATGAATGAAGATGCACACGCTATGCTCCTGAGAGCTCTGCGCTTTGCCAAGTACCCTCAGCAGACTTTCTCACACAGGTCTTTGCTACTTAGTGGAAAACAGGTTGCTTTGTTTTCAGCCAGGGTTCCAGTCTAGAAGGAATCCCACTTTAATTTAGAATTATTTGATTTATTATCTGTTTGCAGAGGTTAAATCTTAAACTTTGCAACAATGTAAAAACTAACAACTGCTATACTCTACAGCTGGTATAGCAGAGAGAAAAAACCCAGTCCCTCGGTGCATGCAGCAGAATTCTCCATTTATCTGTACTTGCCTGTTCGCAAACATTGTTCAGATAAACTTACTCCGGATCAGGGAAAAGGTTTGGGTTCTCATCTTGTTTAAGCCCCACAAATGTAAACATTGGATAAAGGCCACTACTGCATTTCTCTTGCATACACAAGTTCAAGAGCTGCTATCTCAGCTATCTCCGAAAAAGTCTGACTAGAAGGAAGTTGAGATTACTGCAGGAACTTGAAGCAGGCCTTAGAGGTTGAGAAAATTTTAAGTCAGAAACCAAAATATAATACTTCCTATCATGCTGACAGCTGCCAGGAACTCCTATACAGCCCCTAAAAGACATAATTCTGGGGATAAAGTACTGCAAGCTATTACCTACAGTGCAACTAACTCATTTTGCAATTCCTATGCAATGAAAAAGCATCCTTAATGATATGTCTTCAGAACAATGATATATCTTAAGAACAGCTACAATAATTTTGCAGCAACCTCTCTGCAGTAGTTTCCTGTAGCAGCTGTTCAGTGTTGGTCCAACTGATTTCTGTCAGTAGCTAAAGATTACTAACAGACTCTAATTAGCTGTATCTGGTATATGAGGTACTTGGCACCATCTAACTCTAAAAGTCTTGTCAGCACTCCACTTTCATCCATAGTTCAAGTCATTTATTCACATGCAAAAGTGAATAAATGTATAAATGTCACAGGCACATGAAATGATGGAGCATCTCTGCTTCCACCAGTGGAAGAATGGCCAGCAACTTCAGAAGTCTTCATTTAGCAGTGCCAGAGCCTGCAGTGTGCAGCTGCAGGGGTGGCAGCTACAGCACCTGCAGTCTGTTCCAGCCGCCCAGCTGCAGTAGAAGGGGATGTTTCAAGAGACAGGAGACAAGTGTGAGGTTGGTAGCTGAGCCAGCAGGACTCAGCTGCACTCCTTTAATTACAGCCTCCAAAACTGTCAGAGTAGTTTCTGTCAGATAGTATGCCATGGGTAACAAGGAAAAGAAAGAGCAAATACAGATGTCCTTATACATTCAAGTGTTACAAACATGTTTTCTGGGACTTTGATGCTTTATGTTATGCAAATTTGTGTCCAGTGAACAGAGATATCTTTATAGACCACACAGTTCTTTTTGTTTTTCTGTACTGAAAGTACTAAAAGGGACAGCACCTCTTCAGTGTGAAATGCCCCATGGGATTTCTGTGCCCCAACATATATTGTGGGCATCCTTTAACTGCTTTTGAAAAGTAAACCCCACACTTCCAGAATAGCCACCACCCCACCCAGCATCCATTATTTATGCCCACCCTACTACCAGTTTCTCAGGCACCCTTTAGGAACTGCAAAGTGAAATAACCAGTAGAGGTCAACAGCCAGCCAGCAGAAGGCTGAAACATACTGAGGAAATGCCCAGTGCCTCAACTAAAATTAGGCCCAGTTCTACATACAGCCCAAGCTACTGAATTAATTCTGGTGATTAGTAGCATTTAAGATTGGGTTTACAAAGTCTTTTTTCATGGACAAGGATTAATGCAAGGATACATTCTATGGGCTATCTGCTTTAGCAGCAGTAAGTTTTAATCATTTACCTGCATTGATGCAGAGCCGCCCATGGACATGGATCATTTATTTCCACCACCTCTTACCAGTACTGTGGGTTTGCCAAAAGCCTCTTGGTGAAATAAGGGCACATTAAAACAGATTAATACAACTTGCTAGCTCCTTCTCATGCTGCCCAGTAACCGAGGGTAGGAGACAGGTTACAGCTGTCTATACAGAAGGGTAGGTGCTCCTAAATGCACTATGTTCATTTGGCATGACTGGTCTAGCTGAAATTTGGAACCTTGACTTGAATATTACCTGCTCTAAGGGCAACTCTGTCACGTGCTGGTATCAGCTTAACTCCTGGTAAAAGTCTCAGAATATGGTGTCTTCAGGTTTTACCACAGAAGATAAAATACCTCATGTTTTATTAAAATAATAAAAATAATAATAAAACCATACTTTTTTTAAAAACAAACACAAAACCTGTTAGGTTGGCTCAATTTTTCCAATGATGTGTGCGTATTAGAACACATCAACACCAAATTTGGCTAAACTGAAAAATCACAGAAGACAAATTCTGGAACAGCTGCAAAATAATGTTTCATTACATCGAAACTGGAAATTCAAAGTCATATGTTCCATTTTTTTTCTGTCAAAGTGTCCAGTTTAACACAAACTGAAAAATCTCATCCCTTTCCCAAACCCTAATTTTAACCTCAGATGTCTTCCTTTTCCCCACACTCAGCTAGGACATGAAAAAAATGACAGTATGTACCTTTTTTCCTGTCTTCTTCAATGCCAACATGGAAACAAAATGCATGACTAAACTGCTTTTTTTCCAAAGAAAGTCTCTGTAGTTTAATCTATTGCCTTCAGGTTCATATGCATTCCATGTAAGTCAAGGCATATTAACTCAGGACTGTAATCCCCTTAGTCCTCCTTTCTAGCTAATGGAAAAAATAAGTCAGCAAGGCAATGCTGAAGGGCTTGTCTGCCAGTGAGCAGCCTGAAGTTAAGTGGGTCCATTCTGATGTACCAGGATGCTCCTACAACAGCTGTATCTACACTCAAGATGAGTTGTTTGTGCTTTTGCAAGCAGTACTAGTCACACTAAGAAATGTGGGTAAGAGGGCCAAGTAAAATACTTAGCATCAGACATTAATTTACATTACAGCTCTCAGCAAGACATCTCTCAATTTTTATTCTGTAGGAGAAGGGATATATGCTTAGATACAATTTTCTACACTGGTCAAGCCATTGCAAGGCTCATGGAGACTGCTCTCCTGACAAGTCCTCCACGTTCCCCACAACCTCAGCTGCTTCCCACATGCCTCCACTCTCTCCTGTTTCCAAGAACACTTCCCCCTACTTTCTACTGTCGCTTGTGCCACCATACTACTAATTTGGGGTTGCTTGGTTTGGAGCTGCATTCATTCTGATCCACCAGCATGGTAACAGCTGAGACTTCTTTCAGTCTAAGCACAAATCTGGATGTCTGTCAGAGAAGTTACTGGCCATGTGAGGTTTACTAATTTTAAAATATCTTTTGGTAAGGCAGCAGCTTCTAAGAATTTTTAGATATACCAAGATCCCACAGTCTCTGGCTCAGTAATGAAATGAAACTTCCCTTTAGTGAAGCCATCAGCTGTACTTAAGACACATTACCAAAATACCTTAATCCTAAACCTTTTTTAATTAGGTATTGACCTTTACACAGTGACCAAAACTAGTATTAGTCTTTCCAGAGTAAGAGATATTAAGCTGCACAGAAGCAAGGTCAAGATACTATTTCCAGTTAAGCAGTGCCACTCTGCCAGGCCCTTATTTAGATATACTTGTCTACAACAAAAATTACTGTCTTCATTTACTTTGATATGAGTTATTAGAAAGTAACTGCCAAAGAAAAATGTTACTGTCTTACAAACAACTCAACTGTATTTTTTCCATGTCTTACTCTTTGAGTGCTAGACGGTATCAGACATCTTGATGATAAAAAAAACCCCAACACAACAGTACACAGTTTTTTTAAACAGCCAATATGCACATAGCACCTAAGTGTGTAGCATACAGGAGCCAATTCAAGCAGAAACAATTCATGGGCTCTTTTATTTTGTAAAACTAAAGCTTGCAGATTCTTAACTCATGATCGTTCAGAGAGACACTCATAAAAACTGTATTAATAAAAACCAACTTCCAGGCCTCTAAATTTTTTCAAACATAAGGTACAACAAAAGATACCAAACGTTTACAGTACAGTCTTGCCACCTTACACACATCAGAAAAAGTGAACACACACATTCAGTAACTTCAGGCATACCATTTAAAAGATACCAGTAAGTGCTCCAGTTTTCTGTACCATACAACTTTATTTAAAATTCACATCTTTCTAAGCAATGTATCCAAAATATTTGACTCCAGCATACTTTTAGACTGTAAATATCCTGAAACAGGGCATCGAGTTTTTCCTATCTCAAAGAACCCCATTACATTTTAGCTCATGTTATAAAAAGTAACCATGTGGAATGTGACAAGTCATAATGTGAAATCAAAGTGCTTTAGTCCCATAGCGCAGACACGAGTGGTTATCTAGCCATTCATCAATGTATCTCACACACCAAAAGAAATGTTTGCTCTGTTGCACCCACCTTGCAAAGACCTCTGGACCATTATGGTGAAATTTCATTAACTGACAGGTAAACAGTATCAGTGGGCCAACAATTTCACTTTGATACTTCAAATAATGAGTTATTAATGAGGCATCTTTTTACTATTTTTCAAGTTCCCTTAATAATTACCAAAATTCTGCTATATTATGCAAGATTATGTTCCAGTTAATAAATTAAAATCCAAGGAATGCTATATTTGAAACCTTCAAATTATTTCCCAGAACCAAATAGCTACCTAAGACTTAGGTTTTTTGTGCAATTCTTTGCTACTTGCATGTGAAGATAAACACTTCACCCAACAGCTTGTATGAAACAACTATAAACTCTCAAAGCAGGAAGCTACTTTAATAAGATTTGGACATTGGTAGTTCCACGGAATATGTGCTCAATTTAGATGTGGCTATGCTGAAGAAGACTCACGTTGCAAGCATTCAGTCTGATAACTTCCTTTCTACAGAAGTCTAAAAAGCTATTTATCTTCCAGAAAGAAGGAAGTTTAAGACTTAGACATTTAATTATCTTTTCTGTTACAACAGAATTAGCTCTACGCTATAACTTTCACAATTGTTCCCTCCCTCTGTTTCAGACACACCAGTTACTCCGGTGTACAGCTTAAATGGGAAGGGCAGAGGGAAAATTTCTGGTCCTGTCCCACAGATGTAAAGACAAAGTGCTTTGCAAGACCGATTTTATCCATTACATTTGTGGCAACCAACCCAAAATGAAGGCACATGAAATCTGTATCAATATAGTTCATAAGCGGTAAACTAAAGGTGAACCCCTGTATAATTTCTAGGTTTTTTTGTACAAAAGTAATGACCAGCACCTATGCAGAGATTCAATTTTTTTAAAATGTAACTTTTCCCAGAAATAGTTAAAGTGTCGCTTGCATGCCTATGCAAACACTGTCATATATTAGTTTTGACACCAAGTGCAGAAACTGGTCATGTATCTGCATGGGAAGTCTAAAGCCAATGCATTGGTAGCACTTCTTTCCAGTCGCTACAAGAAAAATAAGCCATGAGCAAGAGCCACAGACAGCTGCTACCTTGAAAGTGAACAACTCCCAGCAGCAGTTTCCCTGTGAGGTGTTCTACAGCTTGTGGCATGCATTTAATCAGTGCCTCAAATCTGGATTTTAACATGTCAAAGCCTATCTAATTTTGGTTAGCTACTGGCCAGACACGCACATGCATTCTAAGGAAGCCCACCAGAAACATGCTTTGACAAATACTGCATTGAAACTGGCCAAACAGTAACAGCTAAACACAGATGAGCTGCTACCTTGAGCAGCTTTCAGGATCCAGGATCAGCTCAGTACCTCAGTTCTTAAGGAAAGCTGAATATGAATACAGATCTGCCTCCTAGATTTCACTGGAATTGCTACCTTTAAAGCAGAGAAACAAGATTCAAGGTTTCCGAAAGCTTTAGCAGACGGATAGGCTCATCAATCAGATTAAGACTTACTAGGTAGTTAAACAACAGTTCAATGCCTTGGCTATCATTTCTCTAGAAATACAGGTTTTAAAAAGAACTCAAACACCATTGCCATCACTTAACTAGAATATGTAATTATACTGCTTCACTCAGAATGATAAACACGGATAGAGTTTCAGAGTTCTACCTTTTTCACACTGTGTGTGAATTCTCACATCTTCCTTTCTGCCCGCCCCCCCCCCTTTTTTTTTTACTTTTTTCCTTCATTTCTGCATAAAGTCAGTTGAAGGGATTGGCACACAAATTACTAGCAAATGCAGACCTGTAGCTATTACATTACAGGATCATATTAGAGTTTCATGAAGATTTCATGCAATGGTGTCTTGGTCTTTTATTCTGAAAGAGAACAACTTTCACAGGTAACATACAACACAATTTTCTGATTTTAAATGCAGTGAGTTACACAAAGAACATTAACAGGAATTGACCAGACTCAATAACTGGAATTGCGCTAGGTCTGGCACTTGAGAATTCACAGTGATTAAATTAAAATTGCTTTGCCTAAGACAAAACATAAGATACCAAATACATAAAACCTCTTTGCTTCTATTATCTTGTATTAGTATTCCAACAGCGATAAGGAAGCTCAGTAGTACCTCAGACAGCAGAGACTTGTCCACTGGTTAACTTTATTCATTGTTTGCAGTGCAATGGATTATTTTTTAAAAAAAGAATATATTCACGATGTCAAATGAGGCAACTTTCAACGCATAAAGTCAACACAGGCTCAAGTCTTTGATGGATTGAAGCTTGGATTCCGACAGGAAACCATTCTGTACCATGGCATTTTGGGTACCCAACTCCACACTGTGCCAGCTGGTATTGCTGTTAAAGAGAAACTCAAGGTATACTTGCATATTACCAAAGTGTTCTGACATAGCAAGTTGTTTGCTAGTAGTTTATGCTATCAGTTGATAATACAAGAGTTAAAAAATTTGCCCTTTTCTTTCCCTCACTCAACTCACTAATCCTAGTAGATCCACTAACACAGGTTTAGGATACCGAAGCCTGCTTTGAGAGAGAAAGGAGCAGAGCTTTTACACACCACAGCGTTTCTCAGCCCACCTGCTGGCTCTCGTTTCAGCACTGCGGGCCCGGTCGAAGCAGCTGCTCTGGGGAGAGCCCTGCTGACTCGCTGGGCTCTCTGACCCCATCGAACCGAGACTTAAAGCAAGATACTCAGGACTCATTGCAGCGGAGTCCACGAGTGTGGATGAGCACCCACTCGTACCTGCCTCACACCCTGTGCTGCACCCTAGGGCACTTTGGTCCACGCACCCACCTCCCAGACCTCCCGCCCCCCGGCCTTATCCAAAGACATTGGACTTTGGCCTGAGCTTGAAAGATGTTTTGAGCGATTTCTCCTCATGCTCTTCCTCCTCAGTGTCACCACGAAAGGAGGGCGTGTTGTGGATGATCTGAGTCCTGAAGCGGATCTTATTGAGCCGAGGCTTCATTCGTCCGCTGCCGGAGGCTTTCCTGGCCATCTCCTTGCCCTTGCCCGGCACCGCTGCCCCATCGGTGCCCTCGGCTTCTTCCCCAGTGCCGTGATGGTGGTGGGACAGCCGGTAGCTCATCAGGTTGGACGGCAGCACCTTAGAGAGCCTCCAGCGCCCGCTCCCGTTGCCGGCACTCCCTTCCTCCTCCTCCTCCTCCTCCAGGGCGCCCACGAGGCTCCGCATGTCGCCCGGGGTGCCCCGGTGCAGGTACTGCGCGGCCTTGCGCCCGCTGTAGTCGCGGATATCCACGTCGGCATCGTAGGCTCCCACGAGCAGCTTCACCACCTCGGCGTGGCCGTGCATGGCGGCGATGTGCAGCGCCGTGTGCCCGCCGCTGCTGCGCGCGTTGATGTCCACGGGCAGCCCGTGCCGCTGCGCGAAGCTCACCAGCGTGGCCAGCAGCTCCTGCCGCCCGTGCTTGGCGGCCCAGTGCAGCACCGTGAACCCGGTGATGAAGTCCCGCTTGCACAGCAGCGCCGGCTCGCAGCTCAGCAGCCCCTCCAGGCTCTCCCACCGCCCGTCCGAGGCCGACAGCATCCATGCGTGCTCCAGGGGGTCCAGGGCCACGGCGCCGGCGGTGCTCCCCTCCTCCTCGGCGTTGGACGAGGCCAGCGAGGCGCTGTCCGAGTCGCGGCCGCGGCCGCCGCCGGGGAGGGCGCCGCGCTTCAGCTGTGGGGAGCCGCTCCGCGCCGCCTCCCGCAGGGTGCGCCGCCCGCCGCCCTGCGCCGCCGCTCCGGGGGCACCCTCTGCCTCCTCCGGGGGCCGCCCAGCGCCCTCCGCCACCGCGCTCTCATCGCCGCCGCCGCCACCGCCACCGCCGCGCCCGGGCGGCCCCCGCCGGGAGCCCCTCCGCTGGCCCCCGGGCCCCGCCGAGCTCGCCCGGGGCGGCTCTCCCCGCCGGCCCGCGGGCTGCGGGCGGCTGCCGGCATCCTCGCCCGGGGCTGCTGCTGCTGCCGGCGGCGGCGGCCGCGGCTCCTCAGCGCCCGCCCGCGGAGAGGGCGGCGGGCTCGGCTGCTCCGCGCCGCTTCCCCCCGCCGGCGGCGGCTCCCGCTGCTCGGGGGCGGCCGCGGGGGGCTCCGGGGCGCAGAACCGGCGGCGGAGGTGCACGTACTTGGTCCCGGTGCCGGGCTCCTGGCGCACGGTGGCCACGGCGTTGACGAGCTCCTTGAAGCGGTGGCGGGCGGCGGCGCGGCGGGCGGGCTCGGCGGGGCTCAGCCACTCCCGGAAATGCTCCAGCAGCTCCGCGTTGCGCGCCCGCCCGCCGCGGGCCGCCAGGAACCGCACCACCGCCTCCTGCCGCAGCTCCGCCATCGCCGCCGCTACCCCATCGCGCCCCGCTCCTTCTGCTGCTGCTGCTGCCCGCGGCGCGCCGGAGCCGGCACTGCCCCGGCCCCTCCTCCCGCCGGCGGCGGCGGCGGCGGCGGCGGCATGCCCCGCAATCACTGCACGGCCGCGCCCCCCTCCGGCCGGGAGGTGCCCGCCCCGCCCCGCCCCGCCCCGCCCCGCAGCCCGGCCCTCGCCCCTCAGCAGCAGCAGCAGCAGCAGCAGCAGCAGCGGCAGCAGCGGCGGCAGCAGCGGCGGCGGTAGCGGCGGCGGTGGGTAACCCGCGCTGCCCCCGCCGCCCTTACCCCGCCATGGCCGCTCGCCGTGCCCGGCGGCACACGGTGAGTCCCCGCCGAGGGGCACCGGGAGCGCAGGGAGGGCGGCGGCGACAGTGACAGTGACAGTGACAGTGACGGGCAGTCTCCAGTCCCACACAAGGGAGCCTTGTGCAAATCAAAGAGGAGGATGAGCATTTCTTGTGAGGAACGGAATGTCCGTATCCCTTTTAGCTGCAAGGATTCTGAGACTTGCTAGGAGTGCCTGTTATAAAAGGTGGCACTTTTATGGCATTTTGAGTGTTAAATTAAAAAAATCCGTACTGTTGGCTTTGTCGTGTTCCCAGGAACCAGTAATAGTTTCCAATTCCATGCGGGTTGGAAATAGAATAGCATGGACCTATCACCACTTACACTTTTGATAGGCAGTGCTTGTTTGAAAATACAGTTCATTTGTATGAACCAAGACACTGCCTTTTAGTCTTCTGCGTTTTTAGGATGCTCAGTGCCTCGATGTCATGATGCTGAACTGCTAGCTTTGATGTTTGAAAATGAATGTGCACCTTTAGATATTTCTAATAAAATCTATATAACGTTATCTCTTAGAGTTCTACTGTGAAGATAATGTATTGTTTTACATAAATAGGAATTTCAATTCCAGCTCCTCAGAGTGAGTCCTGTTTGGTAACATGCATCTTCCTCTGATTATGGTCTCTATTTTGAATTAAAATTGTTTTTAAACATTTTTTTCCTTAATTTCTAGGAGCAAACCAACTGTGGTATCTTTTCCTTTACAGTTTTCAGTTTACTTTTTCAGTTGAACTTGTGCACTTTATTTCATTCATGTAAATTTCAATTTTTTCAAATCATGGAATAAAGTTGATTTGACAGATTTTTTTGACTTTGGCTGTTCTATGTTGCATGTAAATGGTAAGGAATGAGTTCTAGCTTACTAGTAGAGTTACTTTGTTATAATTGCTAATGGCTTTGCAAATCACTTCAAACATATTTTTAAATTATTTTTCTCTAGCAAAAGGATGGCTATGAAACTTTATCCTTGTCTGCACATGTTGGGTTTGATAGTTTGCCTGACCAGCTGATCAAGAAATCCATCAAGCAGGGCTTCTGCTTCAACATTCTTTGCATTGGTGAGTAGTATCTGGGTGTTTTAAGGCTTTAGTACTATACCTGTCCTTAGAAAGTGACTGAAATTTAAATCCACTTGTGGTGTTAAACAGTTCCCTTAATGTTAAGCATGAACTATAATCCCACCCTTTCCCCTAGGTTTGCTTATTTGTATCCATTCTTCCATTTTATATTTAGTATTTTCATAAACAATGTGAAGACCAAAAATGTTGAAATTCGATGCCATGAGTTTATTTGTTTATCAGCAGCTTTTTGGATTCTTCTGAGTAAACTGGGCTACACTCGTATCAAAGAGCTTCAGATGAAATCCTAACATTCCAAGTGTGGTGTTACTGAAGTGTTTCCATACTAACCAAATGTTTGCTCTAGTATTTTACCCTTATTCATAAAAACACTTTGTTGAACCTTGTGTTTTCACAGCTAGCTATTTAGCTTTTTAAAATCCGTAAGAAATTAGTTCACACTTTGAAGGAAACCAAAGTGTCAAGAGACTGTTCTCCTTATTACTCATTAGCTGGTAACTTATCCTAATGTGCAGGATGAAAAAAATTAACTAAAAGATATTCTGTGCTCAGTAGAGGAGTGCAGGAATGCATTTTGCTTGGAGAAATCAGATGAGATGTTTTTGTGTAAATTTGTTGAGTTCCTGTGGTAAATGCTCTTTGTGCTTATTATATATTTGATGTGCAGAATGTCTTCTGTTTAACTTTAGGAGAAACTGGAATTGGGAAATCAGCCTTGATAAACAGTTTGTTTAACAGCAATTTTGAGGATCCTCCATCAACGCATTTTCTGCCAAGTGTACAACTTAGAACCCAGACTTATGAACTTCAGGAAAGTAATGTTCTTTTGAAGCTGACCATTGTAAATACAATGGGATTCGGTGACCAGATGAACAAAGAAGATAGGTAAGTGCCCTCTTGTCACTATGTTATGTGGAAGTTTTGGTCTTAATTGCAAGTCCATTTTTCTTTGGGCTTTGTAGTAAGTATTTGTCTTACATGTATTCTAAATATGTGGTTAATTGTTTTCGCTGTGTACCGAAGTAAACATGTTTTTCTTCTCATCTAGGAAATTGCTTTATAAATCAGATGAACTCTGCCCCTTTATTTGTGATATATTCTTTTATAAATGTATGTACATAAAACTTGCTGTAGTTTCTTTTGGGGTGGAGGAAGTGGGGAGGTCAATGGGAGGCTTTTTAAACAGCCAAGTGGATGGTCAGGTACAATGGATTATATGGATTAGATCTATAGGGTTTTTAACAATTTGATTGGAACATGTTGAAGACCTTAAACTGGAAGTAGCATCTTGTGGATTACTGAAGGCCTTTATCTTTTATGTTGGACATCTTAGTCGAAGATATAGAGGTAGTGCACTGGTGTCTTTCAGAACTTTTTTTTGAGTCTCTGCTTTTAGGAATTGAAGATTTTAGAGTACTGAACTGTCTCAGCAGATTTTGTTTCTTTCACCCTAATTGTAAAGAATTGATGCTATTCGAGTGCCTATCTGGTGGTGATAATAAACAAAGGTTAGAGAGCCACATTAAGATTGACATGAGAGCTATGTCTTATGATATGACTGGATAATAGCTACTGCTAGTGACTGGGATGAGTGAGAGGCAGGTGCATATTTGTATAACTATAAGAGGTTTTGCTGGGTGGTATAGGAGCTGCCTTTTTATTCTTTTAATTTTGTGTATAACAGCTGCTTCTGAATTTTGATAGCATTTGATCCGGTTTATCAACTTCCTGTAGCTGAAGAAATGTAAGGGTGCACTGCTTCTACATTTAGCAACACTTTTTGAAAGGAGATGATAATCTGGTTTTAAGTAGGATAGAGTATATTTAGACTGTACTTTCTCAGATTTGCATTATTCCCTTACATTTCTCATTTTCAGTTTTTGTCGGTTATTTAAGAGCTCTCTCATGTACTGTACTTCATCTTCAGAAGACAAAATTTGTCCTGTTTCTTGGTACTATTAGTTGCATATTCTTTCTTTTCTTATATTGTACCTAAGAGGTTATTTTGTCTTCCTTATATCTAGGAATTCTGCATTTGCACAAGATGGCAAAAATTTTAAAACGTCATTTGGAAAGGTGGTTGTAATCATAATTAACTTTACATAGCTTTTTTCACCAGTGGTAGCTAGGAAATGTTTTATCTGTATTAGATGCACAATTCTTTTCTGAGTAGCTTTTCAGAAATTAATATTACATTTAATTTTCTGCTCTACTTGAGCAAGCCTTGGACACATAAAGCAAAAATCCACAAAACAGTGCAAGAGGAATTCTCTTCTTAGTCTGGCTCTGTTTAGGAGTAGCTAATCTCTGGTTTTTAAATTTTATTTCCTACAGCTATCAGCCAGTAGTGGATTATGTAGATGCACAGTTTGAAGCCTATCTCCAGGAAGACCTGAAAATTATACGTTCTTTATTTAGCTACCATGATACTTGCATCCATGTCTGCCTCTATTTCATTTCACCTACAGGCCGTTCCCTGAAAACCCTAGATTTGTTAACCATGAGAAGCCTAGACAGTAAGGTAAGACTTTGGAAGAGAGTTCCAAGAATTTGGCTTAATTTCTGAAGCATCTTGGAGCTTTTAGGTCCACTACCACCTTTCAGTTCTGTATCAGTGTGTTTGGTTTTGCAGTGTGTTTTTTGGTGCTGGTGTACCTTAAGTTCAGAATAAATTGTTTCCACAAGTAGATTGCAGTTCTTCACATGTTTATTTACAAGTCAAGCAGAGACATCCAGCAAGAACATCAAAAACAGAAGCACAACAAGGTTTAAAAAGTAGTAAAAAAAAGTAGAACCACACCAACTTTTCATAAACTGTAAACATCGTATTGAGGTTGGATAGGGTACCTTTCAGGAGTGCTGTAGTACTTCTAATTAAGCTTCTTTCTAGTTTCAGGACAGCTGGAATGTTGGCATATAAAAAACTTTGCAGTACTATAAAGATCTTTGTTAGAGATAACTGAAGAGGCATGTGCCATCAGCAGAACACCCTGCCAACCTGGCTTTTTCTAAGATAGGCTGCAGTAGGGTTTTAACGATTTTGTCTGTTTAGAAAGCTTTAAAATAGCAGTTTCTAGTGTAGTTACTTGCACTTTCTAAACCTTTCTTCCTTTAATAGGGCTGTGTGAACTAGATGAAGCTAAATGTTTAACCTGTTCTAAGAAACGTTACATCATTTGGGTTTAATTTGTTGAAGTGTTTAAAATTTGAAAACTTAAATGCATTTGCTGTGCCTTTGTGCTTTAATGGAGCCCCTCCTTGCTAAATTTTCTTTCTGCATTTTCTTGTTTGTGAGATGTTTCTCTAAGATAACAAGGATTCAATCAAATCAGCTGTCTACTCTGCATTTGTGATTGATGAGCACATTTGAGATATTTGCAATTTTCTTTGTGGACGTATTTGATGTATTTTGCATTTTGAACTTTCTCAATAGCACAGAGGTGTTTTTTGTTTTTTTTTTTTTTCCCCCCTTGCCTTCCTTTTTGCATCTGTGATCAAGGACCTCTGTAAAACTCCTGTTTTCTGAAATCTAGAAGACTTTTTTGTATTGTTCTTCCAAAATATTTGGATATTGACATTCATTATTTGTATGTAGTTCTGAAAAATGTGTGTTTTGGGAGTGGTGTCAGTATTTTTAAGACAAAAGTTAGCACCTACTACCTTCCTAAGTTACTGCCATAGCTATTTTAGGAAATAGGGCAGTTTAGTAGAACTGAATTTAAGGGTTCTAAATAATTAGTGTAAAGTCTGGTAAGCAAGATTCGTCACTCTTTGTCATTCCTCTGCTCACATCAGATACTTGAGAAACTCTTTACTGCAGTGGTGAGGCAAAGAAGACGTTGTTGTAGCTGAAAGGAACCCAGGGAAGGGGCTCAGGGGTAGGCAGGGTTTGGTAGCCAGCTTCCTTTTCCTTGTGTATGTAAACTGTCAGCTGTCATTTAACACCTGAACCATGGTGCTGTAAGCTAAAACAATCTGGGGTTTAGTAGAAATATAAATAATGACATTTAGTTAATAAGTAGGCATTACTATTCTTTTGAGTATTTTGCTGTATGAGACCTCCTTCCTTGTTCTTTTCTCAGATTCAATTAATTTTAAGGAAGAATATTAAATAATCTGTTGCTATGTTGTTAAATGATGCCCATAAACATATTTTTCATGGTTTGTGAACTTTTGGTATCAATTGATGGAAAAGTTTGGGCTATGGGGGAAGTTTTAAAGAGGTTATCAGACAATAATTTAATTTATGAAAGTTGCCACTTCAAAATTTAAGTCTGACACATTTCATATAATTTATATCATTAATAGGTGAACATTATACCAATTATAGGGAAAGCAGACAGCATTTCTAAAACTGAGCTGCAGGAGTTCAAGAGCAAAATAATGAGTGAATTAGTTAGTAATGGCATCCAGATATACCAGTTTCCAACTGAGGATGAAACTGTTTCTGAAATTAATACCATCATGAATGTAAGTAAATGACAGAAACATTGATATTTCAGTACTAAAGCATCACTCTCTAATGCTGACTAATGCAATTTCTTTCACCATTATCTCGAAGTTTATAAGTTTGTATGTCACAAGTTTGTTTTTCTCGCTCCTTAAAAAGCTTCTATGTTTTGGCTTTTTCCTCCCCTACTTGAAAATGTTCCAGTCCCTCTGTGGTTGATATCACTTGTTTTTTCTTTTCTGGCTCAGCAACAGAAAAGAGGTTCTCATGCATAAATGCTTTTCTTAATTTCTGGATAATTAATATATAATTACTCTTATAGACTGACAGATTGACTTTGCTCTTTTCCTCAGCAAATATAACTTTGCATTTGTTAGACCAGATATTTAGGTGCCTCGTGTCTTGAGTTTTCTCTAGTCTTTATCAGAGCAAGCCTTCTGCCTGCTTTTTTTCTTTTATTTAGTACTTTCATTTGAAATCAGGACAAATTTTCTCTGAGGATGAAAACGTCAGATATAATTCTGGCTTATTTTCTGTTGTCCTTTCAGACCCTCCCAGGAGTAGCTGCCAGCTTCAACTAAGCCTGTGAATCTAGATGACTTTGCTTTGAGCACTCTGTTTTTGCTGTTCACATGTAGGTGTTTGTAGATGCACATGAACATGTGTTTGTGTGTACCAGAGTTTGAAAGTAGGGAGCAGGAGCCGGTGTGTCAGAGCTCTGCAGCTCCTGCTGAATAAGGTTCTCCCTATTGTTCTACCAGATCATTGTCCCCATGTCTTCTCTAAGAAGTGCCTTTCCAGACAGTTGGCCCCCCAGCATGTGCTGGAGTGGGTTTATCCCTACTGATGTGCAGGGCTTAGTGTTGCTCACATTGCCTCTTCGTGAGACACCTGTTGGTGGCCCATTTCTCCAGCCTGTCGAGGTTCCCCTGGATTGGCATCACACCCATCTGGGTCTGTCAACTGCTCCTGCTCTTGTTATTGTAGCTTGACTTTTGTATCAGTCAACAGTAAGTAGCTACTGATCTCTTCTAAGTGGTTTTGGTTTGAAATTGCCTGTTGGATTTTCCTGAAATGGTGTTTTCCCCCTTAGTGTATTTCTGAAGAGCTTTTCAGTTCTGGCATAAGAATGCTGAGAGATGAGACTTCATTGGTATGACTCTTCACAGGGTCATTTGCCATTTGCAATAGTAGGAAGTACAGAAAAGGTGACAATTGGAAACACAGTGATGAGAGCTTGTCGGTATCCTTGGGGCACTGTAAAAGGTAAATAAATTATCAAAGGTTTTTTTATGAGATTTTTGCTGGTGTTGTTGAAGTATGAAATTCATCAGTAATACAAGGGGCTGTTCCATTGGTGCCATGCTGATGGTATTTTGGATCAACAGTTTAAGGAGTTTAGCGATTAATACTTGAGGTGTGCACAAACCAGTAGTTTTATCAACACTGATTCATCCTTGGAGTCAAGTTATGAAATGGTTTATATAATATTTGGGTAGGTTATTATGGTGGCAGTGCCTCTAGCACTACCAAATTTCAAACTTCTATGATTGTCAGTAAAGAAGAGGGTAAAAAAGAAAGAAATGTGTTGTTCAGTTCAAACAGGAAGTCAGGACATACTGAAACATGTTCATTGGTATTTACAGTTCTTCAGTACTTCAGTGTGGATATTAGAAATTATAAGAAAGTATAAGAGGTATAATAAACAATTATATACCTTCTCCTAGAAATATATCTAGTAAACAAAATAAATGAATCTCAGTGCTGTTTAAAGTATATTTTGACTATTTTGCTACTTGTGCATAATATTAAATCTTTCCTTTTTACTGTTCAGTGGAAAACGAGAGCCACCATGACACTGCGAAGCTTCGCAAGATGCTGTGCTCAAATATGGAAGATTTAAGAGAGAAGACTCATGCACGACATTATGAGTTGTACAGGCGCTGCAGGCTGGAAGAGATGGGTGTCAGAGACATTGGCCCTGAGAACCAACCAGTCAGGTAAAGGACTTGGTGTGCAGCACTTGCTTTCAGCATCCATTCACTTCACATTCGACTGTATCAACCCAATATGGAGCAGGGTTTATACACACAAATAGGTTTTCTGTGACGGAAACAATATTTGGGTGTTTTTTTTAAAATCAAAGAATGTAGCTGTTCGTTCAGTCATCTTCAGGGAGAGAAGTATATGGGATTAAATGAGTGTTACTTCTAAAGACATGCAAGCCAGTTGTATTTTGAAATATTTCTCTTTATTTATAATAAACCTGGGGATTTTAATTTTTCTCAGGAAGAATGTTTTCTTCAGGTACATGTACTTTATGAATTTTTAATTTATTTTCATTATATATTAGCATTCTGTTTTACTTTCTCTGTTAAGAGTGTCTGATTCTGAATAATGTTTTCGTTGAACTCAAGGTTCAGAAGGAACTGAAACAAAAACTTTTACAAATTCAGTGGTTACACTGTTGGCTTCCCACATTATCTGTCATAATAACAAATGTCTAGCATTTTCAAATCAAGAAATCTTTTGCTAGACTGTTGGGAGTTAAAAGCGGATTCCAAAGGAAAGTTAAGCAGCAGGTTAGAGACAGTTGTTTCATGTAATATAGGTGTTTTCTGCAGGAAGCATTTAAACTTTTTGTATCCAATTTGTTTAATCTTTTATTTCCGATTCTGTTGTCTCCCTCTTCCAGCTTCCTTTTTTTTTTTTATTTTATGCATGAGACTATTTTGTAATTTGTCAGAATCCTGACTGGGAAGAACTGATGCTTCAGGCGTTGTTCAATCCTTCATGATTTACTAAAATGCTATTATTGCATAGTCATGGTGGGAAATACTGACTTAAACCAGAATAATACTTTGCATTAATAACAGCTTCTCATTATTGGAAGCTATTGGTTTATTTCTTTTTTTTTCACTTAGTGATCAGAGTGTCTTTACCCATTCTGTTCTGGTAAAAACAAATGGCTTCCCTCCAAACAGTTGGTTTTATTGGCTTAAATTCTTTGCTTTCACATGTTCTTTGCACAGAAGTTCTAAGTCAATTACAGGTACTGTAACTTGTAGAAATGGAGCTGCATTTCTTTCACTTTGACTAGGTCCAGTTTATATATTGTTCAAACAATACTAATTAAGATTAACGTGGAAGATGGTGGATGTGGACAGTTTTTTCTGAAGTCTTAATAGCAAGGCACATTTGCAGATTAGTTAATTTAGATGATCTTGACCTGACCATGACCTCACAGTGATCTCTTGACAATTCTTTTGACTTAACAAGAAAGGAATACACCTTTTTCGTAGAGAACCAAAGGTGAAAGAGGTTTAAAACCTACCAAAATTAACCAGAGACATTTCATTTGGTTTAGATTTAAGAACATATGTTAGCAGCTAATGTCTTGTTATCTTTGTCCAGGGAAAGCTTTTTTAATTAGCAGAATAATGCAGCCTTACCCATAAGGTGTTTTATAAAACTACTGAGGAAACAATGAGAAGTGTCATTTTCAGCAGTGTGATAGAAAATATCTTTTTACTAGAGGAAGTTCAGTGCTTTCTGTTTGATGGATTGTACATTTAGCCATCTTTCAGAATAGGGACTATCCAGTTGTTCTAGGCAAAAATGTATTTTTAAATTGTCACCTATTTGTCCTAAAGATGTTTGCAATGTATACACATGGATTCTGAGAGCTGTAGTTTTAGAGTATAATTAATATTGCATAGCAGTATATGCCTGATTATTAAAATTTCATGCTACTTGTATAAATAATGATGAAAATGCGTGTTGAAAAGTCGTATTTTGTGCCTGTGATGTACCTGTCTACATATTAAATTTGGTAACCTGAATTGGGTTATTTTATGTAAATTTAGAAAACTTTTGCTAGACTTGAATAATTGGCTGTTTGTAGCATTTGAACACTGACACTTGAGTAGATGACATGCTCTGCCTTTTAGCATGTTGTGAAGCTTCCTGTGAAGTTCCTCTACCACTCTTTTGGATTTAGAAGTACAAGAGTAGTTTATTCATTTGAAATTGTATGCCACTGCAAAAAGCAAAACCAGTAATTCTTGGATGTTTAGCTACCTTGTGGGATAGGTTGTAGGCAGGCGTCTGTAAAATCGTACATGTGAAAAAACATGCTGGCAATCTTCATTTTTTTATGGGAGACATATAAAGAGATGGATTCAGCACACAGCAGAAAAATATATTTGCATCTTTATTACTAGGCATGAGAAGGGATTATAAAGGGAGTAGTAGTTTGAAGTGACTGTCTTGTGTACACATTTAAAAATACCTGTTCCCTAATCCTGTATTTTTTGTAAAGATGTTTCATAATAACTTTTTAATTTGTTTATTTGCAATTGCATTCTAAGAAGGAAATAACGAAGTCAATGGATAGCAGAGTATTTGGGGTGTGGTTTATGCATTTTATGCGGTATCTGTTGGGTATAAAATCCAGGACGTGGAATTTTTTATATTTTTTTACTACTTAAAATTGGGATTTGCATTTTTTTGTTGTTGAAAAGTAAAGATAGGGAGTTTTTATGTTTGTGGATGATCTAGTCCTGCCTTTTTGATGACCCAGTTATGTCCATTAGGAACATGAATTCCTAGTTTCAGGTCATTCTCTGTGGGAGATAATTGCTGAGATGTTTTGAATGGAAAAATTGGGAGTAGTTGAAATAGTTGAAAACAGAAATCTAGACCTGTTAATTTGATTTATATAAACTGCTTCTAATTTGAGAAGCAGTGAAACCAGCTTTCAGATAAATTGAAGAGTGTTTTACGGTGAGCAATGGATGCAGTAATGTTGAAAGGATTAGCTTAAGATCTGGTGAATTATTTTCCCCTCCTTCCCAGACCTCCTAAAATCAGACTTTTTGGGTCATTATGTTACTGATATGCCAAATGCAGAAGAGAAAATTCTGTTTTAGTTCTGTCTTTGTGATTTCCATAACAATTCAGTCCAGGGGGAGAGAGTATTTCATAGGATCATAGAATTGTTTGGATTGAAAAGGACCTCAAACCTCATCCGGCTCCAACCTCCCTGCCATGGGCAGGGACATCTTCCACTAGATCAGGTTGCTCAAAGCCCCATCAAACCTGGCCTTGAACACTTCCAGGTATGGGGCATCCACAGCTACCCTCACAGTAAATTTAAAATTTATGCTTTTATTTCTCCTCTTGCTTCTACATGTAATTTATTTACTTAGTAAATCCAGTGTCTCTAAAGTTAATCTTTTACTAGTTTCAAGATAAAACTGCTTTTATCTGACAAAGTAACCTAGGTTGAGTCTAGAGATGTCCACATGAAGAAATGAAGGTGTGATTGCAGCATGTTGGCTCAGTCTAGCACTTGCACCCAAAGGCAGCATATTTGCTACCAGAACTGACACTGGCTGCAGAAGTGTGTACAGTGTGAGGCTGCTAGCACTTGAAAAACCTGTGTGTAGATTTATTGTCTTAACTTAAAGATACTGTGAATTAATATATCTGTAGGAAAACCATGCTCCCATTTCACTGGTAGACAGAATTTAGAATTTCAGGATGACCTAAGTTACTTGACAACTGGTTAACAAAAACCAAAAAACAAATCCACACACAAAAGGGTGATTGTTCTGAATTTATTTTGTTGCTGTATCGTGCTCAAATAAGATAGAATAGGAAGAGTGCTCTGACCTTGATAAGTTACACACATTGTCTGCATGTGCAATTTTAAGAAGATTCTTGTCTCTCTTTTGATATTTTGAATACAAATAAGAAACTTTAGGATTGTGAAACTGCTCAGTCATCATGAATTTAAATATAGAAGAGAGCTGTTTAAACTTACTGTTGCTCTAAATAATTAACCTTTTAAATGCCCTTTTTAGTAAGTATTTCCATTTATAAACTATTTAAATAGAAAAAAGATAAGACAAAACCTGGTACATAAGTGTGTATGTGTGTTAGAAATATAAAACAAATACTTATATGCATACCTCTTTATTACACATCAGAGGGGAAGGCATGAGATACCTGACAAAGGACAGTAACTGATGATAGCTGAAAACGGCTGATTCATGAAATGTTAGAAGAGGTGAATGGTGTAACAGAAATAAAGAGCTAGACCATTGTCCATGTTTTGATCTGTTCATAAGCCCTGTGCCCCAGAAGATAATGGACAGGTGCTTTTGAGTTTCTAGTAACCATTAGCAGAGCTATGATCCACCAGTTCTGCCTCTTTGGAATTATGTGACTTAGAGAAGTTTGTGGTAAATGTTTTGAAAGGAGAACTTGTGCCATTAAGCTGGTTTACTTTTCAAAGGCAGTGTGCACTTTGATGTATGAGATACATCCGTGTGCAAATCCCATTCATTTTTCCTTGAAAAGTAGAAGACTTCCTTCCAGAACTGGGTGATAGTGGTAATATAGACCTCAAACCTCTAGTAGTTTATTTGTATGAATAAATTACCAGCATCTTTTGATTTGACATGATGCGCTTTGGCAGGAAAGAAGTAGCTCAATTTCAAGTACCTGTTGTTTGGACTAAAGCATTGTCTTGTGTACTAAAAGGGAAGGGAGGTATAGATTTAAAAGTAAAATGTTTTAATTACTTGCTGATTTGTTCTATTGCCAGATATTTGCTCAGTGATCTGAACTAATTTACACCTGCTGTGTAATTTCAAATATAAGTATGGCATGTATGCGGTATATATGCTTCTGGGAGAGAGGATTCAGGAAAAAAACAAGCAGTCTTGAGGTTTTGGCTGATGCACATTGGAAAGTAACCTTGTCTTTTGGATGCTGAACTACTTAGGAAATTGCTTTTATTCTACATTAATATAAGTCTGACATATTTAAATTTTGACATTACACAAAGAGAGTGCTATATATTTTGAAGATCCTGTAAAGTTAACAGGATCTTCAAAATATATTTTAATAATAATTACTTTAATTTTCATATAAGAATGATAATTTTTTTAGTTGTGTTAATGCTCCAGATTAATTGCTTTTGTAAGGTCCTGTTTGAAGAGTGAGGTTTCACAATGCGGAATTTTTGGGGGATTTTTCTGGCAATTTCGGTGTTACATTAGTAAGCAACTTACAGAAGAAGCTTATGCATATTGGAGTCAGAAAGGTATAACTCAAGTCTTTAGAACATTAGATGCCTGAAGTGCTGTATTTACTTTGAAATGTAAATTTCCCCTGAGCTGTTAGCATAAGTAATTTTACTCAGGGTTGTTTACTTAAATAAATAAATACAAAGATAAGATGCTTGCTACTGTTTAGGCTTGTGTATGAATTTTTATGTGGGAAGCTGTAGAAATGAATATTTCAGATGAATATTAATTATTTAAATAATTTTCTACATTGTTTGTTTTCCAAATGGAATAAAGCAGCGTGCTGGAAACTTGCTTACATTTTTGGACTTTAGTCTACAGGAAGCCTATGAGGCAAAGAGGCATAAGTTCTACCTTGAGCTGCAAAGGAAAAAAGAGGAGATTAAACAATGATTTGTGCAGAGAGTGAAGGAGAAAGCAGCAGTGTTGAAAGAGGCAGAGCAACAGGTAAGCACGCGTGTGATCTTCAGTTTGTTTGCTGAGATTTGGAATGTTAAGTTCTTCACAAAATCTTAACAAAAAAATATTTATAATTTCCTAATATTTTGAGGACAGTAATGCTTTATATCAAAAGCAGATTGATTACACAGATTGACTGGTTTAGCAGATTGGCTAGATACAAGCAAACAAGAGAATATGTCTTATGATCAGTTGAGGGGCTGTTTACTCCGAAGTAAAGGAGTGTCAGGGGAGACTTTACTGCTCTCTACAAGTACCTGAAAGGAGGTTGCAGTGAGGTGAGGATTGGTCTCTTCTCCAAAGTGACGAGACGAAATGGCGCCTCAAGTTTCGTCAGGGGAAGTTCAAATTGGATATTAGGAAAAATGTCTTCACCAAAAGAGTTGTCAAGCACTGGAATAGGCTGCCCAAGGCCGTGGTGCAGTCACCATCCCTGGAGGCATTTAAAAGACGTGTAGATGTGGCACCTGGAAGCATGGTTCAGTGGTGGACTTGGCAGTGCTGGATTAATGGTTGGACTTGATCTTATGGGTCTTTTCCAGCATAAATGATTCTATGATTCTATAAATGGCTGGTTTTTTTTGGAAGGAGGGAGCTTATGGTCTAAAGGCTTTGGTGAATGGCAGAGTCGAGTCTGTAGAGTGGGAGTTGATACGGTGAAGTAGAAGAATTATGAATATAATGGTGATGGTTCTTCATCTTCCCTGGCCATGTGCTGAGAAACATTGGTATGCCATAGCAGCACAGTAGGTGCTTTTCACATGTAGATTGTTCTGTAAGATCAAAGATTTTAGGGAAAAATGCCATGAGTTGTTTTTCAGAGCGTGGGCTATATATGTTTTCAAATTCAGTTATTAAATCTAAGCTCAACCCTTGTGTTGAGAGGTGTTATGGGTTTAAGGTTGCAGAATTTTCTCTTTCCCTCACCCACCTGGACTGGGAGTGAAGCCTGGAGCGGAGGGGAGGGGGGAGCTTC
>JAWWEU010000001.1:92468010-92590740 GCA_035583155.1 Acropternis orthonyx | reverse complement strand
TCAAGACCCCTCTCACTCTGGGCACGACTTCTGGCAGGTGTGAGAGAAAAAATTGTTTATAGAGACGTCCTTCAAGAACATCACCATAAGACAACTTGGAAGACCATGGAAGAAGGGATCCAACGGCTGAGGGAAATGGCGCTGCTGGAAGTACTTTTTGGAAGAGAGGGACAGACCACCAACGATTAATTTTCTGGATTGCTGGTTTTTTAATCGTAACAGCTTGAGGAAGTAATTGCAGTTTCTTATGACTATTAACACAAGTTGAGGTAGGTTTTACTGTTAATTTACAGAGAGTTTTTATACTGTGATATCACCACCTTGTGTTACTAGTTGGAAATGTTATTTGTCCTTTCTTTAAAATAGTTACAGACTAAATTTGAATGTCTTATGCTAAGGCATCAAGAAGAGGAACTGAAATTAGAGGAACAGAAAAAAGTTCTGAAAGATGAAATAGCTAAATTTATTGAGAAGAAAGCTCTTGCTGAATTGCTTCAGCCACAAGCATCCGTTTCTGCCTCTGTTGTTCATTTGGAGGGACAAGGACTGCAAAAAGTGAGTGTTGATGCTAGTTATCAGAGGCAGCAATAAAAAAATTCTTTACATTCACTTTTATAACTCACATTTCAGTAATCTTTTAGAAAAGATAGAAATATGCACCTATTCTGTTATGTGATAAGAAGACAGAAGTGTGTAAAATATCCTCATGCTTCAATTTACTTTTAGAGTAATTGCTGTATGTTCTATGGCTTTGGTTTTTTGTGTTTTGATTTTTTTTTTTTTTTTTTTTCTTTTTTCCATGAAAGAACCAAGATTTTCCACTTGAACTCCAATGCTCTGATGTCAGAGATGATGGAACTATGAATATTCGAGAAGAGAGCAAGAGAGAAAGTGAGAAGGAGTTTGAAATTCACCCGGGGAATTTCAGAAATAGTATTTGATTGCAGCACTCAGCGTTTTGAATGTAGGGTATGTTAGTAGTTTTATGAAGTGGCCTGACTGCTGTTGTCCCATAATATTAGATGTGTCTTCCTAGTACAGATTTTTGAGAGAAGAGATTGATAAAATTGCTGTAAAAATACACATAGTGCAGAATATGACTTGATAAAGATTTTGCTTAGTTCTCTCCCACCCACTTCTTTCTTTCTCCACTCCCAAAACAAAAGCTTGAAGAAATCATGAGATTTCAGAAATATATTTAAAAGTAGTCTCCAGAACAACATGTCCAACTTCTTCATGTATAAACATTGAATTAAATTCTCATATATTAAATTAAATCTATTTAAATGTTTTTCTCTTCCAAAACCAGAAGTCAATTAACTTACTCATTTCCTTTCCTGATAGGTTACAAATTTACTGCAGATAACATTTTGTTAATCAATAACTTCCTGCAGTTGAAAGCAGATTTTTCGGTTCTGAATTTACTGATAACTGCTAGATTACAAAGAACTTTAGAAGCTAGATTGGTGTACATATTTCCACAAATATCATCAAGCTTTGACATTTTTGGGGTGTATGCTAGGAGCCTGCTTATTTTTTTGCCAAAATTTATTGCATTTCAACTACTGAGTTCTTTTTCTGAGACTCCTTTTTTTCTGGATTTACATATGAGAGTGGAATTCTTGGTAACAAAAGTTATTATCTGCACTACTATGAGTAACTCAACTTCAGAAAAGTTTAGATTTGTTTTCTCTCATTTAGTTTTATTTCTTCAGAATACATTAAGTTTATTTTCATGCTCTGGTTTTTCAGATCCAGCTTTACGTTGTACTGATGACAGAAGACACAGTAGTGATAATTTATCTGGAGGAAGCAATGATTCATGATGTGCTTTTGAAGTTATAGGAGTTTCAGTTTCTCACTAAAGGATTTGGCAAATATTTCCTGTTGCTGCATGCTGCAAAAACAAGAATTTGTAAGGGTGATCTGTGCACATACAGTGAGGTGATTACTGTCACTGCCATCACGGGCTTTGTGTTATGAGTCTGCCTTGGTACAGTTTTACCTTCCGTACCTGTGGCCAGCTTGCTTTCATTTTAAGGACATTGTGCCAAGTTCCATTCAGACTTGAATGCTGTAATACAAAAGTATTCAGTGAATATATCCACCACAACCTTTCTAAAGAGTTGTTTTCAAATAGTATGGTTTATTGGTCTATTAAGTATTACTTAATACAACTGTTGACATATTTACTGATTTTGCTGATAGATTTTTGTTTACAGGCTTTTATGTACAAACAGTGTTCTAAATTTCAGGTACAGTCTTTCTAATGAAAATTTATTGAAATATTTTTGCAGTGTTGTACTGTTGTGTGAAAGTTTATCTGACATTACTAATTTAATATGGAAAGTACCTGTAACTTTTCAATGCTTTTGAGTGTGGTGTTCAGTTACAGCTAAAGCTTTACAAAAAATATTAACTATGAGAGCTTCAGGTTAAAACAAGTTTTAAATGCTTTGTATGTTTTCAGTAGCCATGATGACTAATGGGAAACTATAAGAGGTACAGTTCTCTGAAGTTGTTTTCTGCGACTATTTAAAAATTAAACACTAACTTGGCAGAAATAAAATAGATTAGTTTTGTTGAAGTGTTACTCTTGTTCTGCATTCTGTCCCTCGTGAAAAAGGAGTTATTAAAATGTTATAAAATTATGTTATGTTATTAAAAAGGAGTAAGATTTCATATTTTTCTGTTTTAAGTATCTTAAATCATTTATTGACTGGAAAAAATAAGCTATTTGTTTTACTGTACCAGAAAGGCAATGTGACTCGTGATGTACTTGACATACAACAGTGTACTTACCACAGAGTCATAGAACATTTCAAGTTGGATGGAACCCAAAAGAAGTTGGAAGAGACCCATAAGGTTCATTGACTCCAGCTCTCTGCTCCTTGCAGGACTACCAGGAAATAAACTATGACTAGGAACACTGTCCAGATGCTCCTTGAACTCTGACAGACTTGGTGCTGTGAGCACTGCCCTGGGGAGTCTGTTCAGTGACTGACCTCACATTCTATATTACTTGCACAGTGATGTGTATCATAGGATCGTAGAATGTTAAGGGGTTGGAATGGATCATCCAGTCCCAGCCTTTGAACACTGTCAGGGTTGGAGCATCCACAACCTTCCTCGGCAACCTGTTCCAGTGTCTCACCAGCATCACAGTAAAGAATTTCTTCCAATATCTTACCTAAATTTACCCTCTTTTAATTTGTACCCATTTGTATTCCTTGTCCTATCACTGCAGCTCCTGATGACGAGTCCCTCTCCAGCTTCTCTGCAGCCTCCCTTCAGACACTGGGAGGTTGCTATGAGGTCTCCATGCAACCTTCTCTTCTCTGGGCAGAACAGCACCAACTTTATCAGCCTGTCTGCCTAGGGGAGGTGCTCCAGTCCTCTTGACAGCTTCGTGGCCCTCCTCTGGACTTGCTCCACCAGTTCTGTGTCCTCCTTATGTCTGGGGCAATAGAACTGTATGCAGTGTTTCAGGTGGGGTCTCACAAGAGCAGAGCAGAGGGGGAGAATCATCTCCTTCGACCTGCTGGCCACTCTGCTTTTGATGCAGCCCAGGATATGATTGGCTTTCTGGGCTGTGAGCTCACACTGCCGGCTCATGTTGAGTTTTTCATCAAACATCACCCACAAGTCCTTCTCTGCTCTGTCACTTCTCTGACTAGTCTGTAGGTGTGCCTTATATATCATATAAGATTGTTTTCTTTCAATTCTGTAGCAGTGAAAAGGAATAGATGCTACGACATAAACACTTCATTGACCAGGAAAGGATCAAACAGCTAATTCAATCAGCTCCACCGGCAGAACAGTCTGTAACATAGGAGGGGAGGTTTAAGAGGAGATACTCATTCAGCCCACACAGCCAGCCAGCATAAGACTGATGCTTTGTTTAAGAGAATAAAATGGGCCAGGCCCATGCCCTGTGATTGCTGCATGATTACTCCTTCCTGAGCAAAATGGATCTTGGTGAAAGGGTATTTTTTGTTTGGCTTTGTACCATTGACTGGGCCATTTGCATCTGTTTGATTAGAAGCAAGAGATATGTCCTCCTTAAAGGAGTTAACAGCCATACTAAAAGAAAAAAAAATTTTAAGGTGATTTAGGAGTGTTATCAAGTGATCTTGAACAGAATGTAGCAATAATTGAGTGATGCGGTATTGTCAGCACTTGGTCATCCCTGCGTGGGTTACCACTGCAGCTAATGATAGTTAGCTCAAGCACAACTCTTCATGACTGTTGCTAAACTGCATCAAAAGACAGATTTAGCTGTCTGTAGTCTGGCCATTTTGCTGAGGACAAAGACTGAGATAGTTAAGTACTATTTGACCTAGATATCTCTGTGCTTGGCCAGCACTAGAGGATGTGCTGTGTACGAATAGTACTGTATGGTACCACATTTCTCGGTCAGATAGGGTTATGTTCACTTGCATGTGCTGGCCCTGCAGGACTTAGCAGCAAACAAAACTGGTGCAGGCACATGTGCAGGTCTTTGGAACACGTGACAAAGGGAGTTTGTTCAGTTGAAGCACAAAAATGGCACAGCACAAAATGGGAGAGCTGATGGGTTTTTCTTTTTTTTCCTCCTGATACTCATTCAAATAGTGGAGAGTAATTTCTAAGTGTGGGAAATTCCACAGTTGTTCTGTTTAAGTTTAGGGTGAGCTATCAGGTAAAGCACACAAGTGCACATCACAGCCTGACAGTCAAATGCAGTTCAAAGAATTATAAAGGAGCAACTAAAAAATATAATCTAAAAGTGGAGAATTTATGGTAGTAAATAAAAATATGTCTCCTTGTAATTTATCTTAGCTATGTGCTTTTTTAATTGAACACCTCAGAGAGGTTTATCCTGCAGGTGAAATGGTTTCAGGACCATTTATTAAGGTTTCTTTATGGTGCCTTCTGCATGTGGCTATTGCAAGATTATTTACAGCCTTTACAAATCTGAAGGCTTTGGTTTTTTAGATCCTTTCCATAGGCTATTTTCCATATATATATTTTGTATAATATTGTTAACCATATATTTAAAGTTACTTTGCTTGTAACAAGACATAGCCAGGATGCATAAATAGTTTTATCTTAAATCTGGCTGACAGGTCAGGCTCAAGGAGTTACAGTAAATGGGATTCCATTCAAGCTGGCAGCCAGTCACCCCAAGGCTCAGTGCTCTTTAATGTTTTTATAAATGATCTGGATACAGGAATTGAATGTACATTAAGGAAGTTTGTCGATGCTACTAAGTTAGGGGGAAGCTGTGGACTCCTCTGGGAGAGGGATTACAGCGAGGTCTGGATAGGCTAGAGGGCTGGGCAATCTCCAACCACTTGAAATGTAACAAGAGCAAATGCCAGACATTCAGCGGAAATTCTGACTGGACATTAGGAAAAACTTTTCCCTGGAAGGGTGGTTGATCACTGAACACCTTGGGACAGTGGTTTCAGCACCAAGCCTGTCAGAGTTGGAGGAGCATCTGGATTATGCTCTTAGTCACTGGTTTAATTTTAGGTAGTCCTGTGAGGAGCAGAGAGTTGGGCTCTATCCTTTTAGGTTCCTTCCAATTCAAGATATTCTGTGATTCTATGATTTTAACATATGGAAACAGAAGCCTCTTTCATAACAGCAACAACATATTTATGTAGAAACGAAAATACTCAAAAGAAGAATGAGTAATTTTCCAAGACCTTTGTGAATGCTTGTGTGATTCACATTCAGTGCATCACTGGGGAAAGTAATTTACTGTAATTCACAGACAGGTAAAATACCTACATAGATTTTTATGAGGTACTGAGGCATCTATTTCTACATGTTTTCTTTAATAAATGTGTTTTTTAAAATCCAGACCCTAGCATCAAGGCAGCAAAACATTGACAGCTAAGTTATAGATACTTGCAGGATTTAAAACCAGAAAAAAAAAAGGTTTCAACAGGATTTTCACTAGGGTGCGCTCAAAGAACACGGCTTTCTCTTTGGGAAAGGCACTGAGCAACTGTGGCACTGGCCCCGGAGAGCCCTCTCTAGTTGAACTTGCTTTTGTCATGGAGTTTGGAGTAGGTGGGCTCCAGAGGTCCCTTCCAACATCAGCTGTTCTGTAGTTCTGTAACTCATTTATCATAAGCAATTTTTATTTTCAAATATTAAAAGAATATTAATGTAATTTCTGTAGAAACAAAGCTGTAAGCACAGGAAGCAGTAGAAAAGTAAGTGCAATGAGAGCATCTGAGCTGATATGGTTGATTATCTGCGAGAGCATTAAAATGCTGGAATCAGTCTTTATAATTTGAAAAATTAAGAGTACAATTGCTCCTCATTCTGAGCCAAAATATTTTTAAACAACTTCCTAGAAAAGTGTGTGAAAATACGCTGTTTTTCTTATTGGGAAGTACTAGTGGGATGTGTCAGGATGTTTTCTGCGTTATCGTCCTGTGAGCCTTAGGCTTTCTGGAAAGGCATATTAGGAAGATGCACAAATGTCTTTTGGCATCAGATCTCTGAATATCTGTTTATTTTGGATGTACTTGTGATCACTAAGTAATAATCTCTCTTGGCACTTTTATATGTCACAGTTTCTTAGTGTAATTTTCATAAACAAGGAGCCCACCAAACTAATGGTTTCAGAATGAAAATCTATCTTAAGACAGAAGCTTGCATTTCTCTGATTTTCATATCCAAGTATGAAGGATGTTGATATGTTCCTATTGATATATATATAAACCCATACATTTTTCATAAGTGTACATAAAGAGGTGTGTCTCGCTCCTGCTGGTGTGTATATAGATATATAGATCACTCACAAGTGCCACAGTTAGCTAAGATTGTTCCCCAGGTGTGTGATCCCTGATAAGTTCAAGAGACTATTTTAGTGCTTAACACTTGGTCTGGATGCCTGCCTGCAGTTTCTGCATTCTTCTGTTCTGGGAGGAGGAAATCTTTGCTACCCAATTAGTCTTCATACCTTTGGAGGGGCAGGTCCTCCCCAGGGAAAAGAGGCTGTGAGACAGAGCTCACTGCACCCCTAAGATTTTATCCTGCTGCCCTCACAGAGTGTAAATATGGAGCTACTCCTTCCTTCTCAGGGAGATGTTAACTCCTTCCCCCAAACTTGGAAGAGGCAGACTGGAAATCATCATCCATTTGGAGAGAAGAGAAAATAGTCAGCATGTTTAGAGAGGATTAGAAGGTGCTGGCGTTTGCATAACTGTTTTTCATGGCTTATACTTATGGCTGTTTTGCTGAGATGGTGTTTATTTGGTAAGTGTGCGGAAAGCCAGAGGTGAAGTTCCATTTCCCCTTACCTTGGCAGTGTGAAAATGCTTGGTCCTTTTAGCCTTGTGGAAAAACCCAACAATCCCAGTGCATTTTGGAATATCCAGCTGACAAGGTGTGCAGGCAGCCAGAGCGATGAAACACACAGAACTCTGTTGCAGCCTTTCCTCAAGGGTTTGTTAGCCTCACATCACTTTATGGGGTGTGACAGGGCTCATTTGACTTGCAGGGTCCAGTGAAAAATCCACATTAGCTGCCACCTAGAAACACATAAGGCAGTACTGATGGACTGTGCAGAGGAATAGAAAGTGCTGGTGCTCTTTTATGACTGTGTTCATAGTAGATGAATGACATCCAAGCTTTGCCCCAAGGTGAAATCAGTATATACCCCTAACAATTTAAAATGTACAAATGCACTCTGCAAATACCTATATGTATGAGAAATAATTCTATTGCCTGTCCTGATGGGGTTTGAGACTGGCATGTATGTTTTGTCTCCAGAGTTACAGAAGTTCTTTTTGCCTATGTTAGCTAGTCAAGAGAAAAAAATATCTTAGGCAAGTTAGAGTATCTTCTGACTGCTTCTCAATCTTCCATGTATTTATTCTCACAAAATGCATTAATAAGCTGAAAGATACTGCACTGGAAAATGAGACCCACAGAGGGTAGGCCTCATGATTTTTAAGCATATTTAGATCTTTTTTTTATTTTCACCCACACAATGAAAATGAGCTGTGGAAGTCAATACATTATAGTTTTTAATATGTAGTTACAGACCCACAAGAAATCTGTGGGCTGGGTACTTGGGCTGACATCCTTTGCTGGTACTAAGCACAGGTTTGTGCTCCCCAAACTTGTACATAGTTCTCAATCCTGCTGTTGTTTTGACTGATGAATAAAATAGAGGAGCTTTTGTGAAGAGTCAACTGCATAAAGAGAAGGATGCATTCTGAATTCTGACTACTTTGGGTTAGGTTTGCATGAGAGAGACCTTTGTTTCCCTGAATACAGAATTTAATGCCTTATGCTGTTGCATCTAGATTCCTCAGTCCCTTAGATTTTAGAGAGGAACTCACGTAAGTGTTTAATGTCTCCAAAATCATACTGGGTTTTCTGAAGGAACGTGGTCCATGATGTGGACCTGATGTGTCTGTGAGTGTATCCTCATTAAAGAAGAGACTTCCCTCATACATAATTTATCCTGAGTTGTCAGTCCACCTTGCCGGCATTTTTCAGTTTTATTTAGATGGTAAAGTATGCATTGATCCTGAAAGAACAAAAGGGTTGCAAGTTTAAGTTTATGTCATTTTGCTCATTGCTTCAGTACAGATCCAGATTTTACTAAATGAAGCTATTTTAATGGGAAATAAGGGAGACCTACCTCAATATTTTCTCAGCCTGGTGGACAAATTCATTGTCTGAAAGGTGATGTTGCCTAAAATGGAAGGAAAAAACCTTTCCAAAAAATATTAGTATAGATAAGGTAGAGAGTTCTTTAATGAAAGCTTTCAGGTGCACAGAGTACATAGGCGCATGCCCACGATAGGGTTCTTACAAATTTATAACACTACTTAATTATCGTACCTAATGGGTACATCCAACCCAAAAACCATTTGCCCCTGGTACCACCCTCAGCACTGCCCTGTTGGGCCCTCTCCAAGTGTTCTGGACCCTCTGTCTTGTTTTGACTACAATATCTCTCACTGTTCCAGTCCAGGTGCGTGTCTGAAATTGGATGTCCTTGCTACAATCTCTTTCCTTGAAAAGACTGTTAAATGTGAGAAAGGGGTTTAGAAACTGGTAACTGCTGCCTTAAAAGTGAGAAACTATACAGCTATATTAAAATCTACAAATATACAAAAATCTTAAGGCATCAGTGGGAAAGCTCATGTCAAATCTCTCCTCCAAGTTAGGCAGAGCAAGGGGCTGGGTTTAAAACTCTTTACACTCTGAAATCATTTGTGAATGTACCTCCCATAGTTTCTTACAAGGCAGGACTTGCTCAGGTTTCGGAGTGATGATGGTCTTGGGAGGGCAGGTGTTTACGTGTGACTGTTGGGAGGCTCTGGAGTCATCAGAAGGAAAAAAAAAATCCACTTTTAACAAACTCTATCCCAAACTTCCCTGTGTGGGAAGACAGCACTCTGGCCTGGGAGCTGGTGCTTGCCAGAAAGCCCTTTATAGCCTCCTGTCTTGAACTGACCTCAGGCTCATCCCTGAACTCAGTGGTCCAGCTATGGCAGAATCTGAGCCCGTTTCTAACCCAATGGACAGTGTCTGGGCACAAACTGCTTTCCACTTGACTGTGCAAAAACTGAATTTGTATTTAGGTGGCTGAAGAGAAGGAAACAACAAGCCACCTAGTTAACAGCATCCTGTGACAGTGGCTACCCAGGGCACCACTAGCAGGCAGGGCAGGGAAGAAAGGCTCAAAACACATTCAGCTCTCACAAATCTCTGCTGGGCTGATCTGTGGCTAGCCTGGATTCTCTGCCTGGAAAAAACTTTAGGATAAACATGAGATGGATGAAGACTCTTTGGGAATCTGTAGTTCAGTGAGCTGAATTTTAAAAATTACAGCATGCTCTGTCTCAGTAATTTTTGAAGAATATAGAAATCCTAATGAAAAGACTACACAGTGTGTATCTTGACATTAAAGGAAGTACTATCCTAATATTCTGGTGGGGCTGGAAACAGTTCAGTTTATGAATTCAGTAATTGAAAATATGATCACAGAAGCTAAAGATCACAATAACCTGAGAGCACTGCTGATAATACTCCTGGTAAGTGAAATGTAATTATGGTAGGTGGAACAGCAGATTTCCTCAGTAATGGCTTGCATGTCAGTCATACATTTTGAATGTGCCTTACTTCGCCTCTGAGGTTAGGAGTGATCCCCCAGAGTTTGCTGGATGTTATAATGGAGTTTGTATATTGGCAGAGCTTATTGAAAATAAGTAAAGGCATTGCACTACAAGCTGTGAATTAGCAATTGTTGCAAACAGTTGGCTGATGTTGCTGTACTTTAGGTAGACAAGTAAAGGAATTACAGCCTAATATGCGTCTTGCTAAAAGCCATGTTTGGAAATTTGCCTGGATAGGATGTTTAAAAAAACCCCCATACAATCCTTATGTGTGTCTAAAAATTATTTACAGTTTTAAAATTTTTATAAGGTACAACAATACAAATATCATATCTCAGAACATAATACCTGAAGCAATAAACTCCCCTGCCCTCTAGAGATGGTTTTGGACTCTGCCTTGCGCAGCAAAGGAGGCTGAAGGTGCATCAGTGAGTTTGATGGGGTGGGAAAAAATATTTCCTGTTTGATGTGAAATGAAGTTGAAATGTACTAAAAATATCAGGGCAACCGATCCAAAACTCTGCAGAGGAGCTTACAGATTTGTGTACTTCCAAATAAATTAATTTTACTCTGGCCAGCATACAGTCAAGACTACAGAAAGGTTACAAAATTATCCCTAATCTTGTAACTGTGCCAAATGTCAGAGAAACACAGATAGAGGTGTCCTCTGGATGCATATTTCTGGTGTCGCCCTTAACCTGCTCACCTTCAATAGCTGGAACCCAGTTAATGACTTACTAAAAGGATTCTTCAAATAAAGTGTTCCCATGTAGATGCTCAGAAGAAAATAAACATGAGACCCAGGACTTGTGTTTTTTGAAACACCAGATCTGTTTGCAGGAAAGGCTGGTTTTTAAGGAATATTACAATTGTCTTTGAAATGTAATTTCTTGGAAATCAGGAAGGAAAGGTATATTGTGGTTGCTGTCAGTCTGTGTTTCTCTGGGTCATCTATGTGGTACATTTTTTGTTTATTTCTTCTGTGTTTTAAAGGCTGTTTCAGTTTGTTTTATGGAAGCTGCCAGTGAGGGGTGCTATGTGATCACCCCAGAGAGGTTGCAGCTCCTGAATCTATGTCCTGCTGCCAGCCGAAAATTATGTTTAAGCATAAAAACAAACCCCCAAGCAAAGGAAAGCTGTGAAAGCCCCACTTTATGAAGCCAAAAATTAAAGGATTGTCAGGATTTTACTCCTCAGAAGCAGGCAGGATGGAAAATCCTCAGGCAGTTTGTAGTCCATGAGAGTGAAATGGTAGGAGGGATTCAGCAGCGTGGGATGTGAAAGGCTGGCTGGCAGGGTTGAGGTCTTTGGCATGAGCAACGTGGGGGGCAGAGAGGAGGGCAGCTGGAAGGGGGCATGGCGTGGTGGTAGTGAAAAATCGTGACCTTCTCAAGGTGAGGAGTTTGATACAATATATTTTAGTGCTTACATGTGGAAGACTCTTGAGAATTTTCTGTCTCCTCTTAGTTGTCAAAATACATGAGAGATTATTGTGATTTAGACCAGTTTGTGTTTTCTCACTGCACATTTTATTTTAATTCTAGACATAACAGCACATCCTTCCTCTTTCATCTTAGCTGCTTGCTCACTTAATCTTCTGGTGAAGGTTTTCAGTGCTAAAGCTGAAAATGTGCATTACGTAGATCCAAAAGAATGCTCTTTGGTAATATACTCAGTGGTTTACACCCCAAAAACACCCTTCAGAGTAAAAACTGCACAGCTGATGTCCTTGTGGTGCATTGACACTGCAGCTGGAAGGCACCATCAGGCCCCATGCAGATGCTCACTGCTTCCTGATCCAATGCTCTGTTAGCACTGTCTGAGGATGGGTTTTGGAAGTCATTCAAAGTAGATAATAAAAGTGCATATATAACCAAGTAAGACAACAGAAAACTCCCTAATTAGAAAAAAAGAATTTTGTTCTTGAATTTCTGACATGAATTCTTGTGAAGTTGAAGTCGGTGATATCTGATCCTCTTAAGGATGGGCAATAGGACAGGAGTAGTTCTGTCGCAGCAAATGGTAGAGGCAGTGGAAGAAACAACTTCACCAGTTGAGAGTCAGCAGTGGTGGGAGGAGGATTTTCCTCTTTCTATCAAAGGCAAAAGCAGTACTCAAGCCCTGGCTCCTACAGAATCCCAAAGAGAAAGCCTTTTCTTCTTTCTGAACAAAAACCAATGAAATAAAAGATGTAATTTCATTTCCTTCTGCACAAATTGCTCCTCTGGGCACAATGAAACATTTTGTTCTTTGGCATTTGTGGGTCAGTGTGGTCTCAACACTTATCTATCAGATGAGGTTCATCTTTCAAGCTGCTGGAGAGAATTTGTTCTGGGGTCATGTGTTAATGCTGTGGGCATCCTGGTGATGCTCTGGGATGGTCAGCATCCGAACAAGTCCTCACAGCTGGGCTAGGCAGCAGCGATACTGCTCATACCAGGTGCTCTGACTCCAGCAGGTGGGGCTGCAGGGTGTCTGAGCCTCAGCCCTGCCTGGTGGTTGGAGGAACATCCTCAGAGCCTGATGGAGTAGGTCCATTTTCACTTGGGAAGAGGTGAGGACTGTCACTACATCTTTGCCATTCAGGTAAATGCACCAGTTTCTCAGCTGGTGGTAGCAGGGAAGGGGCTAATTTTCAAAGAATTTGTGGATGAAACCTGAGCCTTTTGGCAAAGAGGAAAAATATCTCTGACTGTCTCTTCATCTGTTGGTTCACTTTCCAGCAGCAGCTTTGCTTCTTTCTGTCCCTCTCCATGATTCCATTTGTAGGTTAGGAGGGTCTTGCCTTAGTGTCTGCAGCCTGCCAGGATGTTGCTGGCAGCAGGGCTGATGCAGCTGTACAGTTTACCCTGGAGGGATGCAACTCCTCCCTGGGAATGCCACATGGGGACATACTGGTCAACTGCAAAATTTTGGTTCATGTAGTACAAATGCAGCATGGATGACAAGTAACATTTGCCATCCTTTTGCAAAAGATTTCAACAAGAGTTTTTTGAGTGCTGCTTGGGAGAGTTTGCTCATTATTTGTCCAATCACCCTTTTTTTGTGCACTGCTGCAGTCTGTCACCTCTGCAGCACAGGAGTGTGTGCCATGGCACCCAAAGGAAAGCAGCAGGAGTGAGGAAGCTCTGCAGCGCTGCTGGGACATTCATGGGGGCACCTGGTTGTGATGAAGTGACCAGTGGCCCCCTGCACTAGGACCTAAGCATGGGGGCAGCCACCGGGCTCCCATGGCTCTTTTAGCAAGGCATTGTCTCTTGCACCTTCTCCAGGTTATTCTTTGAATGTACAGGATTTGTAAATTTTTCAGGCCCTGTTGTAGCATTTCCTTGTTCTCATTTGTGACTGTAACACCTCCCAACTCCATATTGGCTCCAAATACAACATGCTATTTCCTATAAAGACTATTAAGAAGACATCAGCTTGACATGAGCTTGGGTGTCTGCCGGGACATGTGCTCCTGACTAGAGTGCTCCTCTGCTGCATGCCCTGAAGAAATGAAGCAGTGACAAGTCAGCAGGGTGTCTGGCCTGGCAGCCAAGGGTGTGAGGTTGTGTCGTGTGTTCCTGTCTATGAGCAGGGCATCAGCTCAGCTCCGAGCAGCTGGTGGTCATTCAGGCTGTGCCCATCAGCATGCCACTGGTGTGAAAAGCTGGGTTAGCCCCGATGGACCCGTGAGGATTGTGGGGATCTCTGACCCTTCCTGATCCAGCCTGAAACCCTGATGTGGCAGGAAGACAGCTCTATTGGAACTGTTGGTATCAGAGAGAGATTTTAGCTTTTCACTGGTGCTTAGAGGTTCTGGACTAGCAGAATGACAGTGTATTTATTTAGTGGCATGGCAGCAGCCTGGTCAGGGACACTTCTCAGGAAGTGTTTAAAATGTAAAACTGGAAGCAGCTATAGTATGGAGAGAAAGAGGGTATGAACTTTGGATTTGAACCTGCCTCCCTGCTCTTCTCTGGCAGATGTCACTTGGTCTGTTCAGCCTGGAGGAGACTGAAAGAAGACCTCATTGCAGTTACAACTTCCAGGTGAAGGAAAGCAGAGGGGCAAGGACTGATCTCTTCTCTCTAGTGATCAGTGACAGGACCTGAGGGAACCTCATGAAACTGTGTCAGGTGAGGTTTAGGTTGCATATTAGGAGAAGGTTCTTCACCTCCAGGGTGGCTGGGCACTGGAAGAGGCTCCTCAGGGAAGTGATCACAGCACCAAGCCTGACAGACTTCAAGCTGTGTTTGGACAACACTTTGAGGTACATGGTGTGGTTCTTGGGGCTGTCCTGTGCAGGGCCAGGACCTGGATTCAGTGGTCCTTGTGGTTCCCTTCAAAGTCAGGATATTTTATGATTCTATGATCTGCATCGGCCCTGGGATCTCTCTCTGCTCATGTTCTGTTCAGCTCTGAAACAAGGACAGTATTTCCCTGTGGTCAGGAGTGCTGGAAAATAACCTTTCTGGGCCTAATAAGAGCAGCTATCAAAGACTCAAATTTTGTCATTTTGTAAGACACGGGACAAGTATGGTCATTGCTGTCTCAGAACTGGGACTTACTTTGGGCTTGCACCAAAATTGAATAGGTGGTAACAGCCAGGGTGGTGGGCAGTTTTACATGGGTGAGTCTGTACATACTTATCCATTGCTTCAGAGGTAAAGCACATTGTACTGGATGCATAAAATATAATTCCCCAAATGGCAGATTAGAGTAGAAAGAGCACTTACTGTTTTTCTACCCTTATATTTTCACAAGGACTGGGTAAAAATACAACCAGGAGCTCTTTTGCACTTGTTGCTGATGGATGTGGTAGTCTGCTTTGTGTCTGCATGGCTTCACAGATCCCATGGTGTTGGGTAAGGGATGGCAGGCAGATATTTAGCTTTGGGGCCACAAGAGATGGAGGACAGAAGCTGGGAGCTCTCCTGGGAAGGAGAAGAGCTTAGCAGTGAATGTCAGCATTACAACTCCACTGCCCTGGGTGGATTCTCTTTGTGGGCCATATTGATGACCATGCCAAGGGAGGGATGGAGATTCCTGCCACTATGGCCACCATTTCCACTTGCCCTGCCTGTGATTTTTTTCTCAGCTCTTCAGTTTGCTTCTCTTTTCTTTCCTTTTCCCCCTGCTCTCATAGCTTTGCTGAAGCTTTTGTTGCAAACTGAAGTTGCTGGCTGTGGCTGTTTCAAGAAGTTTAAGGAAGGACTCAGTGCTGCTGGGCACCAGCAGCTTGGCCAAAAGCAGCCACAGTGAAAAGGAGTAGAAATAACCCCTGAGTCTTGGTGGCTAAGGGGTGCCTGTGCAGATTGCTGGGTCCAGGCTCTGTTTGTGAAGGGCTTCAGCCTCTGGATGCTGCCATGAGGGGGGAAGCAGAAATATTGCTGGAGACCCACCGCAGCAGTGGCTCGGTTCTCTCATTGTGCAGGTAAGGAGGGGTACAGGTGATGACGGCCCTTGTTTGCAGACTGCAGAAGGCAAAGTGCCAGCAGTGGGGCAGTGCAGAAGACCACCCCTCCGAGAGCCAGACCCACAGCCCCAACAACAATCTGTATCACTGAGTAAACCCATGGTTTTTCTTCATCTGCTGGTGGGTCCTGGCGTGTCCTGCTTCTGCAGCACTGGCTTTTTCCTTTGTCCTTTTCAGCTTTGCCCCATGGGCTTATGGTTCTGTGGTAGCCAGTGTTGGCTGTGACAGCCCTGTCACCCTTGGGTCAGACCTGGACTCTTGCTGGTCATTCCCCAGATGCTGGAATAGCCCCCACCAGCCCCAAGGCCAATCCACTTCCCTCTGTGTGCCGCAGTTCCTGCTGAGCCCAGAGCAAACCCATGCAGAGGCAAATGCATGGGGTGGCATCAACACCATCAGAGTGGTGCCAGAGCCAGGCACGGCAGTGGCAGAGGTTGATCTGAGCTCTCATCTCTCTCCTTTAGTTGAAAAAACTTTTATAAGCATTTGAGAAAAGAAAAACAAAAGGAGGAGTAGAAATAAATGTGACACACTTTAAAAAAAAAGACCTATCCAGAACGAGGTTGCAAAATATATTCTGTTAAAAATATAAGAAATACTTTAACAAACAGAAGGCAATGTTGTAACAGATTAACTTCTGAAAACCTGAGGTAAAAACTGAGTTATACTTATTAGGGTATGATGGAGATTTAAGTGAAATATTAAAGAGATGTGTTCTAATATATTGGATTTGCTGTAATTTTATTAAGTCAAAGATGGGCACTGTGCCTTCTTTCCCTTTGCTGCTGCATCATAGGAGCTCTTGATGCCATCAGTAGAGGAAAAGGAGCAGGCACCAAGAGGGGATTTTTAAATTCATACTGTCACACTTTGGCCCAAGGAAAAGCAATGGCTTAAAGGAGCTAAAATCAAGCCCAAAGCCCATCTAAATAGAAACCAGACAGTTTTTACATCCACAGATGATTACTGGGACTGCTATCTAGCACCACAGAAACAGATTAATGTTTAAATTACAGCACTCTGCCCAGTGAGGATGATAGTTTTAGACTTGCTAAAAGGTCTTCTATGCTGCAGTCCTCTTAAAAACATAATTTTAGAGTCTCCTCAACTCCTTTTTGGTTCTACTCAAGCCATTAGACAAGCCTGTGGTGCCACGTTGCCCCCTGTACAGTGACAGAGGGACGCAGTGCGAAAACAAAGAAAAAACTGTAATCTGTGTCGAGCCGTAATGAAACTAAATTTTGCCTTAACTGCGTTCGGTTCTTCTGCCGTTGCTGTCACATGCCAGAGGCTTTTGTTCCTAATTGAAAATGATAGCTCCCCGGGTGCTGGGGAGGCATGTGGCAGCCTTTTATTGCCGTGTGGATTATGTGCCTGCTATATTTCACACACTGCCTGGAGAAATGCAGCAGATTTTATTGATACAAGGAACCGTCCCTCATTGTGGTTATTTCCATCTCTCTTATGCTTGCATTCTCTGTGCTGCTCATTTCCAATTTCATTAACATCTGGGATGTGGTAGGAAGGCTTGACTACAAAAATTAGCAGATGCCTCAGGAAGAGAAAATCCCCAATGCTTGGATTACAGAGATGTGCACAAGGGTACTTCGAGTATTTCAGTAAAGGATAACTGAGGGGGAAAAAAAAACCACCCTGAATTTGTTCAGCATAAAAAAGTTAAAGAAAGAAATTTCATCTGTCCTCAAAAAGGTTAGTTCAATCTATCAATCCAAGGAGATTAATGGAAGTGCAGAAATGAATATAGTTTAGAAACTAAGCTTTAGAAAGCAAGATAAGGCTAATGACAAAATAAATCACTTTATAACCATCTACCAAGTGTGGTTTATTACTAATGAGGAACTGAGTGAGTGTCCCTTTCTGAGCTGCAGCCGCGCCCAAGCAAGGGTGGGCCAGCAGCTCCCTCGTCCCACAATGACCCCCCAAGACTGCATCCTTGCATCCTGCCAGGGCTGCACCGAACAGGGGGCATGCAGTGCTGAGCACCACCAGCCACAGGCAGCAGGGCTTGCTGCTGCAAACCTCACCAGCACTGAAATCAGCAGGACACTTCAGTAGTGGGTTCCAGTGTGCACTTTGGTTTGCCCACTGCTGAGAAGGGCAGCCTTTTCTGGACAATAAAAGCTGCTCTGCATCTGTGTGAATCTGAAGGTGTTGGTAAGAAAATGGGCTGACCTGGATAGCTCCTTCTGAAGCTGTGGCCACCCTGGTGCTGGCCCTTGCCTGCACCCCACCCTGTGGCCAAGGGCAGGGTTTGGATGCCCTCGTTTAGCAGTCCTAATTTTGGACTGAATCCCCCTGCAGGGATCACCTGGTTCAGTACCAGTGATGGCTGTGTCTGGGCTGGTGGATGTCAGCAGGTGTCTGACCCAGCGCTGCCCAGGGCTCTCAGTGACCTGCACTGCACCCCGATGCTGCCCGAGCACGGGAAGGGGACGATGGAGAGATGAGCCCCACCACAGCACTGCTGGAGCTGGGCCAAAGTGCCTTGGGCTGCTCCATCCCTTCTTGCTAGTGCTGAACCTCAGGCATAGCCTGGCAGTGCTGCCGGGCTGTGAGAGGTGCTGCCCCATCAGCTACTTGAGTATCTAGGCATGTCTAAGGTGGGATTGCTTCAGGCACCAGCCAGCACTGAGATGTGATGTGATTGTCCACATCCTTGGGATAGCCTCCTGAGCTGCTGGGACCTCTCCCAGTGCAGTGTCTGACTCCCTCGATGGGGGATGCAGAGGCTGGAAGGTGCCTTGGGCACTCACTGTTTCTCTCCTTCATATAAGTAACCAGACACTGGCCAGAGCAGTGACTGGCAACCTGGTCCCTCCCGCCCCAGTTACTCTCCCTTGCTTTCTCATGCTGTCTCTCTATCAGCTAATGAATATTTATTTAGACGAATCAAAGTAGTGCTTTTAACAAATTTTTTTGGCAAAATACAGCATTAATTTAGTATTGTGTTTCCAGACCAATTTACTGTCCTCTGCTCAGGGTAAATGGATGGAGGTGCAATACTGCAACTGCTCTTCATATTAATCTGTGGGAAACGCTCAAGAATACATTTTACTGCCTTTAAATCTGAATGAGTGCTGCCCTATTTAATGAAGAGCTCTTCTGTGAGGACTGGAGAATTGAAGGAATGAGGATTTCATTTTTTGCTTCAATTTCCTTTTAAATTACCCATTCCAGAGTCCTCTGACATTAATAGAAAGTTTTAGCATTGGATAATTTCTTAAACGGATCCTATTTTGCTGCATCTCCAAACTGGTGGGAGGTCATCAGAGGAAATTCAGAAGCTGCCAGAAGGGCCATGCCCTTCAGACAAGGGAGTCACTCACAGCTCAGGCCTCAGGCTGGCTTTCCACAAGTTCCCTGTGTTGCTTTACAGCTGACATTTGAAATTCTTACAACACACCCCATGCTCTAGTTGTAAGCACAGGTAGCCCTGGACCAGCTTACGTAGCATCAATCAAAATGGCATGCAATGCTGCAGCAGCCTAAGAGCTCATCAAGAATGCCTGGGTCTTTTCTGGTACTAAAGTAGTGATGGTGGTATGTATAAATAGATGTGTATGTATATACATATAGATGTGTGTATATATATGTACTTATCACAGTAGTGAAGGCAAAGTCCGTCATGTTCAGCTTGGGAAGAAACAACCACGGCCTGTCCTCAACTCACCCACTCACAAGAGCTGCAGTTCAGCAGCCAAGTCATCAGAGCCTTTTGAAAATCACCCATTGTTTTTTCTAGCAGCAGTAAGTTAAACAGGTGTTCATTAACTGGCAAATTTGTAAAACTGCCCATAGGCATGTCCCATGGTGTAATGGTTCTCTTTGAAAGGATGCTCTGGCTGGTCCCTAAAGGCCACAGAATCAGAGACAGTGGGTGAAGCTGAAACCCTGGCTGCCCCCTCCTAAATGGGGCTACAGTCACCACTCACTGATTTTCCTTCCTGGAAGTCCAGATTACCATGGCCACCCCTGGTGTATTCACTTACTTTCAAATGTCCTTTTAATCACAGATTTGTGTGAGTTATTTGGCTGTTCTACACCAAGTGGTCTGCGGGCCCAACAATTTATACACACACTTGTGTCACTTTCACAGATCTATTGCTTTTTTCCTGCCTTGCAGAGATTCATGCTCATTTTTCTGCATGAGACACATTTAAATTGGAAAATAAAAATGACACGTTAATCCTTTCCTTCCTTTGCCTCCCAGATGAGCAAAACTCTTGGAGTAAGCTCAAACTTGTCTCTTAATTTATGGAGAAATGCAGAAGTCTAAATCAAGCTCTGAGAAGATTAGATTACCAGTGGAAAAACTTCTGCGAGTTGCTGAAAGCTTCGAGTTACTGACCCTCCTGAGCTGCCATGGATCCCTCTTCCCTACAGGACAAGACTAAAGAAAACTATTGCTTTCCCTGTGGAAAATGCCACACGGTACTAATGCCAGTGCAGATCCGATGCCCACATGGCCAGCTGTTGTGCAAGAGTGACGTGCTGAGCAGGTTCAAGGGTTTTGACTTCTGCAGTAACTATTTTTACAACCAACCAGCTGGCATAAAAGCTGCTGCATGTCCAGCATGGGCCATCCAGCACAAGATGTAACCCCAGCATGTGGTGGTGTCCCAGGAAACCGCTGGTCTTGGTTGCCTTTCATTTTTCCGCTGTGTCCTGTGTAAGAGTATTGGAGGTACCTGGGCAGTGCTGGTGCGTACAAACCTGCTAATCTAACAAGAGAAATAGGCCAGGAGTGCAGCACATGTTATTCTGCCTCTTCCAGGCACTGCAGTGTGTTTCATCAGAGAACAAGCTGGGAGCAATAGACATAACAGGATTAAAATGATGGCTGCTTTGTCATTTTCCACACTAACCTGGGTGCCTGAGAATTGCTGAAATATGGCTGAAATGCCACTGTGCTACATCTTGTTTAAAAGAGTGATTTGTTAAAAGAAAATCCACGCTGAATAACCGGGTCTCCTCCATTAAAATAATATGTAAACACTGGCCCCACAGTTTAAACATCACACATTTTGATAGCCTTTAGGAACCGAAAGGCAATTCTCTTCCCCCCTCTGCATTATCATATAACCTCATCAGAAGATAAACAGCCTCCTTACCCCCAAACATTTTGCAATTTGCATTTAGATTGTTTGGTGACGATGTTCAGGATAAGTTACTTCCTAGCTCTGTCAAACAAAACGTGATTGTCATTTAGCAGAGTGGCAGTCAATTTATGTTTCCATTAACACAGATCCCGGGCAATTATCTGGGGAGGGGAGAGGGAAAAACCCTAACAAATTGCCCCCCTGACATGATGGCTGATTTTCCAGTGGGCAGCTGGAGGGGAAATTCGACATACTCATGAGGAAGAGAAAGGGAATGCCTTTCTGCTACTGCTGGTGAGAAAGGTGTGGGGGGCAGCTCCCAGACCGCTTGGCTGTGCAGCATCACACACCAGAGCCAGTCCCCAGTGCCGTGTGGAGGCAGAGGTGATGTGGGGCAGGGTCACCACCCCTGGGTCAGGGATAGCAGCGGGGATGTGTCACACCTCGACTCCCAGCCTGATTCCATGGCAGAGCCAGAGGCCCCACCAGGTGTTCCTGGGCATGTGATCACTCAGCAGGTGGGCATACACTGTCAGGCACTGCCCTATCTCCGTAGTCCCCTGGGCTATGCCTGTGCCCTTCCTGGGGACCCTGCCCCTAAACACTTCTCCTGCTTGGCCAGGTGGGATGGCAGAGGACATGCCCTCCTGGCGATGGGACTGCCCTCCGCCACTGCCACAGACACCCCCACAGCTGCACTCCTGGGGCCTGTTGAGGGGCTGCATGCACCAACATGACTGACAGCAGCTTTACCAAGCCCTTGTGCAGATGCAGAATATAAATTTGATATGTTTTCTTTCTCTGACACTAGTTGAAGACACTTCTTCCTTCCCTCCTGTCTCAATGGCTTCATTTTTCGTCTGCCCTAGCACTCAGCTGTGCTCCCCAGGGTGACAGCAACCTCTTCACCAAAAGCAGCTCCCCCATTACTCACCCCTGTCTTTTGCAGTGGTGCAGCACTGACGGCACTGACCAATCCAAGGTTTCCCCAAGCCAGGCATTTCCTCCAAGGACTCTCACCTCTAAACAAAAAGCCAGCCCTCTCCTTTCCAGTGCCCTCTCTGAGAGGGGTGGCCAGGTAGCACTGGCATAGCCCCACTCCCCATCAACACTCCTTGCTCATGGGCTTTTCTGCACACACCTGTGTGCCCACAGGAGATCACCATGCAAGACTGTTTCTTTTGTCTTTGCTAAAACATCGTGTTGCATCCAGGCTGGTGCAAAAGAGCCATTTGTGTTGGGAACAGCCTTCAGTGACTCCCTGGCCAAATGAGCAGGATGCTGGCTGTCTTTCCCTAGGACTGCTGGGGTCTCCCTAGGGTGGGAGTAAAGAAGAGAGCCAGGCAGGGATGGGCTCACCTGCAACTGAGCTGTACCCATAAATGCGGGGCACATATACAGGCTGTCTGCCACGTGCTGTGAGAGGACCACTCCTGTGCAAGCCCTTTGGTGTCCTGGCTTGTGGCCCCTTTGTGGCACCGTGGGGCAGGTGGTGCTGCTTGGTGGCTGAGAAAAATCATGTAATTTTCTGAAGGGAGGGGAGACACCCACACCCCAGTGATTGGAAATACATCTGTGACTACTTGGAAAGTTATTTTTGCTACATGAAAGGCTGGGGCACGAGGACGGGGCCTTCTCCAAACTGTATCACCTCCTGGCTTCCCTTCTAGTACAGCTCATTTATTTGGTTTGGCACAACTAGCCGAGCCATGTAGCTGCCAGGTTCACCATGTATAAGGAGCTGCTGATGTCAGGAAGAGCTTTTGGCTGCAGGAAAGCCCTGCAGATGTTGTCCAGGTGGTTCTGCTCTCCACGAGCATTTAGGAACAGTCAAACCATGTAACAATTTTACAATTATTATTTTTCTTCCAATACATAGCCAAGATTTCTATCAGGCACTGGAGCAGAAGCAAGGGGCAACATGCGCTGCGAAGGCTGGGTGAGGTGACCAGTACGTGCTGGCAGCAGGGGCTGGAGAAATGCCAGAGGAACGGGACCTGGCAAAGCATGGAGGGGACTGGCACTCCAGACCAGCTTGGAAGTAGCTGGCCACCTCCTCTGTGCAGTGTTTTGTACCACACTGCTTGTCAGGCAGGGCAGAGGGAGAGGTGTTGCCTGCTCACATTTAAGTTCTTGGGGTTCTCACATTTCAGAATTTTGGCTCAAGATCCAGTTGAGGCAAAGGGAGACTTGTGTAACCTCTCTGGAGAGGTGGATGCCTTGAGCAAGCCAATGCAGACAACCTGGTGAGCTGGCTATGCCTTGCTCCTTCCTGCCCTACAAGGTCCCTAAATGAGCAATGAGCCAACCATCTGTGGGTGCCTCTTTCACAGAAGCATCTCCCACCCCAATCAAGGCAAAGACATCCAGACCCTCTCATGCACCCATGTCCCCCCTTCCAGATGCTCTGCACCATGTGCAAAAATGGGCTTACACCCATCAACTAAGTTAGGGGGCATCCAAATGCCCAGGGTACAACCTGCTCCTTTCCCCCCTCTCTCAGTTCCTTGACTGTATGTAGCCTGGAGGACACATGGGCCCTGCTGGCACCACACCCAAACCCATTCAGGGCAGGAGGGAAGGGGTCTTCCTCTGCCTACAAACCTCCTCAACACACCAGGTGACCTCAGAGCACCCCTGAAGCAGCAGGATTAGAGGTTGCTGATTTCCTTGAAAACATTTCTGCTTCCACATCCCTCCTAGCCTTACCTTGCCACAGCCTTGCTTTGCCACGTTGGTCTCTCTTCCTGGCCTTTCCCTACTCTCCTTCTCTGGACCTACACACCTTTTCTCCACAGGTAAGTTGTTAACTTCTCAGGATTTTGAAGAAATCCCAGATCTGCCAAAAGAAAAACCAGAAAGAGATTCTGACTTCTGTTCAGGCATCTTACCTTTAATTGGCCTTTATTTATGCAGGAATTACTACTGGGTCTGCACGGGGTTCTTCCCTGTGTTCTTTGTGAACCTCAGAGCCACCTGCAATGCTTGTTCACCTTGTCATCTAATAGAGAGAGAAACCTCAGTCAAGTTGTCTTAATGTTTATTTTATTTAAAGAATCAGAAACACAGTCATTGTAGTTCATTTGTACTCATATCTGCCAACATTTCCTAAACCACGTTAACATTCATGTATAACAAAAACATTTTCTGAGCTGTGCAAACTTCAAAGGAATTGTTCAATTACTTGAACCTATTTCTAGAAGAGCAAACCTGGCATTTTACAAACTGAGGCCACCAGAAGGAATCCTTCCTTTTCCCCGCCCTGTTGCAGGAGACGCAGACGCCCCCTCCTCCCCCTTTTCCTGGCATAACAGGTAAAAATTAGACCACAGTGTGAGTTGAACCTTTCAGTCCAGGACTTTCTGAATGGCACTGGGTCATGCTTTTGTATCACTGAGCTGTCTTGAGTTCAACTTAATACTTGTGCTCCTGGCATGGAAGTGATTTGTCCAAGGAGATTACTCAGTAACCCAAACTGTGACGATAAGCAATAAACAGGGGCCAGAAACAGCTGCTATCAAATAGAACATGTGCCCCCACCTCTCATATTTTTTCCTTGCAGGAGGTATGACTGGAAGGGTTATCAACCATTTAAAAAAAACCATCGTCCTCCCTGCAAAATTTATTTCAAAGCACTGATTTAACGATATGACATCTGCATGTTTTCCTTGATCTTCTCACACACCAACTTTTGCCCCGTTAGACTTAATCATGAAAAGGTGGAAATCTGGAACCATTTTAGATCTGGCTAAACAGAATAGGCAGCAAGCAAGCTGTCATCCTGTTTCGTTTTCCTGACTGTAGTAAATACACCATGGAACAGAACTTTAAGAGTGCTTTAACCACTGTAAGTTGTCAGAAAAAATCTCATCTCTGACAGATCTAACCCAAAATTTTTATTGGAATCAATAACATGCATTTTGGTGTTGCTGACTTGCTAACTGTGCAGCTTACAATTTACTGTTTGAGGTGCAGTGACACCAGTTCTGACCTGGACCAAATAAGTGGAACAGATATGGCTCTAGTCTCAAGCAAGTCTTTCCAGAAGACATTTCTTCAGTCTCTTACTGGTTATAAAAAGGCAATTTCCTCTCAACAGTAACTAAATTTTTAGTGGCTGACTCATTACGATCTGGAATATCAACAAATGCAGCAACATTAAGTATATTAAAAAACACCCTGAAAATGATGCCTCCCTGTTTGAAGGTGCTATACTTGGCCATGGACTGTGTTTCTGGAACTGGTTTGTTACATGTGACAGCAAGAAGAACTTATTTTACAGAGAACAAAGTCACAGAGCTGAACTTAAATAGGAATGCTCACTTACATGGGTTTTGATATGTACTAGTACACACAGCTTGAATGAAAACAAAACTTACACCTTCACATATGAAATACTGGTAACGCAGCAATGGTGTTCACCCACTGGGCCTCCTCCTTTTAATAAGATCATCTCCAGGTTACAGTGCCTCTGACATGCTTTTAAACACCCACCACATGTGGGCTCTGGCAAACAGCCAGCTGCTGTCAGAGGCAAGGTATGGATACAACTACAAAAAGCCTTTCATCACAATTCATTCCTCAAGAGCTGATGTCTTTTTAAATACTCTCTCACAATCACATTACGGCATATTTTTTCTCATTTTGTTTCATTCAAATAACTGGCTAAACTCACTTTACATTTATTGCACCTTTAAGTCCCTGGTAGATGGAAGCTTATATTGCCTGATACGGTTTGTACTGTAGCTTGACCACATTAAGAAATCCAAGTCTCCAGAACTGTACATTTCTACAGTAAGAAATCACATTTCAGTAACCCTAATTACAGCTGTTGCAGATCAGCTCTCATCTCCGTCATGCAATGACAGGGGAAAACTCCACAGTCCTTGCGTGTGCTAGAACCTGCAGTGTTCTTCTTATTGCCATGAAAAAGTCAATTAAAATGACTCCTCTGGGAAATACTTCCAATTTTGGAGTAATTATGACACTCCAGACAGAATGCTGTGCTTCAGCGTGGGTCTTCAGCCGCTCTAAATACACAGGAGAGAGCAAGCATGTGCTTGTTGCACAGGCACCCTCCCCCAGGTATATTTCTTGGTGACCATGCAGCTTTTTCTCTTTTCCTCTATGAAGCAAGAGCAAGCAGTCTGATCTTGATCTCCACGTACATTTCTAATTTCATATGTTGAATGTAAATCTTGTTGCAGCCTCTCTGTTTAACCAAATCTTTAACAATTAAAAAAAAATAGCACCAGATGTATGAAAAAGAGGAAATGTCTGATCTAGTAGGAATATATATAAAGTTGAGCAATTCTTACAGTAAAAAGGTACGTCGTACAAAAAAGCAATGGAAAGTGATACCGAAGGACAAAAATCCATGCTGCATATACTAAGGGCAGAAGACAGGCAAAAGGGATTCTGCTCAAATAACCACAGTTAAATGGTGGAGCTGTACTTCCTCCAGGACCTCCCTGGCAGCAGCGCCAGGACACCAGGTGGTACGGGACTCTGAGCACTAACACACTCACTGACAAACTTGCGCAGCATATCTTTGAGGTATATAGAAAGCATGACATTAACACTTTGAATCCTCATTCTTTCTTGCACAATGATCTTTAGCTGGGGTTTTCTCCATCCTCCCCTCCCTCTTTTTCCCTTGGGAAAAACAAAATCCCAGTTTAAGAGCTTCCTAGCACACCTTCTTGAACTCTCAAATCCATCTTGCATAGGCCAGTAATAAGAACACTGCAGTCTGACAAATAAGTTACAGCAATATAACAACTTTCCTCTTAATTTTTTTAAAGATATCTTCTCTATAATTTACACAAAAGGTTAACAGCCAGAGTTTAGGTTACTACAGTCCAGATGGGCGTCCTTTCAGTCTGTGATTCCAGGTGGAAGGCACTACTTCAACATACCACTGTATGCACTGCACACGGTCTCGGGAGCACAGCAGGGCACTGCGTCTCCAGAGCTGCAGACTGAAGGGCCTGGGGGAAGTCTTTGGAAAAAAAAATGGCAGTGGTTATCAGTCCAGTTTCTCTTTGCTGTCTTCTTGTGCTATGCAGTTTCCCCTGAAAGCTCCTCAGTTGAGAGAGTGGCGATTCATCCTCAGAAGCTCTCGACAAAGCTCCCAGGGAAGAGGCCCGTCCTGCCGTTCCTCTGCAACGTCCCTTTGTACCAGCCATCCTCCCGTTTCTTGTGCACGAACACAATGTCACCTTCCTTCAGTTCGATCTCGGCCTCGCTCTGTGGTGGGTATGGGACCACAACACGGTACCTTTGGAGAAAAGAATGCAAGGACCTGGTCAGTCTGCACACAATGGGAGCAGCCGGGCATCAGTACCAGAAACCTTAGGAAAAAAACTTTTGGAAATAGCAGTAAGTTAGATTTTTGTAGACCAGTTGTATCCAATGCAGCTACATTTTCTACTATAACTCAGTAAAACATGGAGATTTCTGGCCAGCTTGACTGCAGACTTGACCAGGATGTACTCTGCGGCCAGGCCATGAAAGTGGGAAAGTATTGTCAATACATGGTGGTCCCTGCTCCCAGTCGTGTGCTGAGCCTGCACCCTGGACTCAGTTGCTTTATCCTAGTGCTGCATCTGCCTCTGCTGTAACATGTCTCATCCAGCTCTGCATCTGCTCCATCCAAAAATCATAGAATGATAGAACAGTTTGGGCTGTAAGAGGCTGTTAAAGGTCATCTAGTCCAACCTTTCTGTCAGGGGCAGGGACATCTTCAACTCAATTAGGTTGCTCAGAGCCTGTGTGTCAACCGCATGAGTCAGCTTGGTGTCATCTGCAAACTTGCTGAGGATGCACTCAATCCCAAAGTCTATGCCATGGATGAAGATATTGAATAGCACTGGTCCCACTATGGATCCCTAAGGGACAGCACTTGTCACCAGCGTCTGGTAATTGAGCCATTGATCACTACCCTCTGGATGTGACCATCCAACCAATTCCGTACCCACCAAACAGTTCACCCAAAAAATCCATCTTTCTCCAGTTTTGACAGAATGATGTGGGGGACAAAAACCTTACAGAAGTCCAGATATATTACACCTCTAGCTATCCCCTTGTCCACTGATGATGAAAAATGGGGTTTGCAATGCTCCCACTGCCTGTGATACCAGCAGAGGTTAGCTAAAGCAGTTCACATTTTTTTCCTTACGTTTCTTGAGAATGTACTTTGAGTCCCTCAAATCTGGACGGGAAGCTAAAATGGAGAGCTATCAAATGACTTTCAAAACACTCTCCAAACCAACCAGGAGCCCCAGCCCTGAACCATTCACAGGGCTCTCTGGGAACTTAGTTTTCAAGTGTCACTTCATTTCAATGAAGTAATGATGTGTCTGAGCCTGATACAGCTATTCTGCACTCAAGGCTTATCAGCAGGTGTCCTCCTGAGAGCACAGGCTGGGCCATTTTGTATCAAGGCACTTGTGTGCAGAGCAGCGAATATCTTTCTGCTGCATGGTTGGCTTTTTTCATCAGCACGTGTACTTTTGCAGTCGTCTGGCATTTGGTTAACAGTCAATAACTGTCTTGCTAATTGCAAAGTAATGAATATAGTAAGATAGTTAAAAGATGCCAATTGATTTCCTAAAGCGCATCTCCTGAGAATATTTCCACAACCACTGCATGGCCACTGATGCCTCAGTCATGTCCATAACAAGGTGAGTTTTATTTAAGATAATATCCTGTCACTGGGGACTTTAACATGCCCTGAAGGCTGTGTGGACCACTCCCTGAGCCCACCCCAGTGAGACAGTACCAAAGCAAGGAGCTCTTCAGTGGCACTTACCTATTTTCTTTGCAGACATTGCTCAGGTACCTGGTGACTACAGTTCTGAAACTAGGGACTCCACTTGAACCTGGCACTGAAAATACCAGTTTTATCTTTATGTTTGGACATCTCCATGGCCAAACAACCCATTACTGCATAAAGCATTAAACTCCATTTGGAGCTGGAGTTCTCTAAAACCTGACTATGGCTTTTTCATCTTGACATAGCAACACAGTCATGTGGAAAATATATGTGTTCAAGTGCCACCAAAAATCTGCCAGTTGTCTCTGTACCTTGGTTAATAAATCTAGCTGTCACTTCCTTCCTCTGTGGAAAAGCAAATAACAGAGGTTGAAACGTGTGCTGCTGGCTGGCTGGCTGCAGGAAAATGTTCTATCAAGCTATCATCTGTGGAACTGCTACACTTCTATTATGAAGCTTTGCCAATTACACCCATTATGCAAATGAATGCACACATTATTTCAAACACTCTGCTGCAGTGTTGATTAATTAAATTATCAGAGTGGAACAATTTCAGCTAAGATGATGCCAAGTTTCAGATCTCACAACTCTCCACAATCACAGCACATTGGAACTCTGCACCAAAGACTTGAGGGCCTTTCAGAAAGAAAAAGGTTGGACTTCAACATTAGTTGAGTGCTGTGGAGGTACTCACAGACCCTTCTGGCAGATCAGGAAACAGAAATGCAGAAAAAGGTAGTGTCTTGGGCAAGGTAGCTCTAAAGACCCAGCTGGGACTGCCAACACCTCATGTCATACCTTAAGCACAGAGCCATCCTTTCAAAGTCAAGCTGCATCATAGGAGCAATGAGCTGCTAGTCCCTAAATGGTTCACACGAGGAGGGAGGTGACCACACTCAACAGGAATGTGCCCATAGTCCTAAAAGAGGTTCTACATAGCATCTTCTTAGAGATTTAGAAAAATAAATCTCAGTCACAGCATTACAAAATGAGGAACTTTTTATGATTTAGAAAACCTCAAATGCTATGGTTTAAATTTAATTAACTACAGTACCTCACAGGGATAGCATCGAAGCGGTTTTTGACAGAGTAACAAAATATTAGCTACAAAAAACCTTGCAAATTGGTTAAGAAATCATCTGTGAGAGATGGAAAATGATGCCATGCCTTTTCCCCTGGGAGGTTTTGAAGCGGGGCCTGGGAGAGGCATCCCGGTGGGGGCTGCAGGGGCAGCAGCTGGGCAGCGCTGCTGGCACAGGGTGCTGTGCTGCTCCTCCACACCTCCAGGTGGCACCTCAGCCTCACATATCCTCTAGAATGGCATTGCAAGGACATATGTGTATTAGCCATATTTTTTTGGCAGAAAAGGTCTCTTCTCCCAGACATCCTCCCTCACTCCCAAAAAGGCAGTCCAGGATACTTCTATTTATATCTCCCCTTTTCATTTCCCCTTTTGTCCCCTCTTCTAGAACATACTATAAAATTCTAGACTTTCTCACACCAAACTGTCTCTTGGCATTTTAGATGTGTCTCAGAGTCTTTTCAGTTTCATTTGTGTAGCATTGCATGTCTCAATTACCCAGTTTTAAAAATGTTAATTATCTGGGCAACAATTGTGATGACAAATGTGGCAACCACCTCTGTCCATTGTTAACAATATTTGGCATTTTCTCTTGTAAACTGTGCTCTCATATAGTTACAGTTCTGCCAAATGTTAATCATTTTGGCCCAAATTCTGCACAGCAGTTGGCTGTGTCAGGCTGAGGGTCCAACATACAGCCCAATGGCCTCATCACTTCCAAGAATAACATGAGGTGCTTGGCAGCACCAGCAGAAGCCAGGTGAGGACTTCCACAGACTGCTCTCAGGACACGGTATTTGTGAGCAAAGACCTTTCCTGTGGTCCCACTGGTCTGTCAGGATTGGTGTTCCTTCATAAAATCGCCTGCTCTCAGTCAAGTTAAAAGCATTTAAACCAGTCCAAAATGGCCTGTGTTTCTGCTTGTATGAGCATTGAAGGCAAAATCTCTGCTGATTCAAGCTCCAAGCTGGCCTAGCTCTGCAAGGCTTCAGAGGCTGCATTTCTCTTCCTTTCATGTTTTTCTATAAGGGTACAGACTTCATGTTGACTTCTCCACTGCTGGCTGCTGTGGCATCCTTGGCACTTCATCCCTGGAGGGCACTGTCCAGGATGGACCTGGGAAGGGTCCTTGGTGCCCAAGAGGTAAGACATGAGAGGCTGCAAGTGGTATCGGCAAGGACAGGGGATGCGGTTTGCCTAGGCAGGGAAATCCCAAGATGTTAGAGAATGGAGCGAGGTAAGGGAAGAGGTAGAGGAAGAGGCAGACTGATGGGAGGAAAACTGGGAGCAGAGGAAGAAATGGGACCATGATGAAAACTGGAAGCTCCAACAGATGATGTGGGTGTGGCTCCAGAGGGGGGAAGCTGTGTTGAGCTGAGCCTGGGAGAGCAAAGAGAGCCTTGGTGAGAGGAAACCTGGACAAGGACATGGCATTCCGTGGGGCAGGAGAATGCATGGGTAGAGGTTGGCACTGGGGCTGAGGGTGGAATGGGCACCCTGGCAGCATTTATCTCACTGAACCAGGAGTAGGTCCATCCTCTGCTGTCAGCAAAGACCTTGGAATCCCACTGTTCCCTGTCTTCATAGCCCTTGTCCTCACAGTCAAGACACACCTCTCCCACCCCCCCCGCCCCAGCTCTCCCTTTCCTACTGCTACTGAAATCTGAAAGGTGCAGCTAAGACTCCTAACCTCAAAGAGATGCCACAAACAGATGAAAGTTCTGGTTTTATTTCCTTTAAAAAAGCAAAATAATTGAAAATGTCATTTATGTAGATGCATAAAGACATCTACTAGCTTAAAAGAGCAGGAGTGTTTCACACCCATGCACCTGAGACGAAGAAACAGGCAACTAAAACTGCCCATGACTTCACTTCTGCTTCCATGCAAAATAATCTCTCATTATATGATTGCAGACTACTTTTCCCACAGGATGCCTGCCTCATTTAGCACACAAGATGCTTCTCTGGATGTGAATCAAGGCTCTGACATGGAAACCACCCCATGTTTTGCAGAGGTTGGAGTATCTCTAGCAAGTGACCACGATGAAACTCACTGAGTAGTGCAGATGTGGGGAAAGTGGCATCTCTGACTCCTCCAGCTGCAAAGCCTCGTGCCACACTTTCCACACAGTGAGACTCATCTCATGCACCCTGGCTGCGTAGGAGTCCGTTGTCTGGTCTAAATGACTCATGCAGGCTCTCTGTCAGCGTGCACATTGAACAGTATTGATGAGAACTGATCAGTAATTAAGGGCGGGACTCAGGCCTGGAAACTGACCCAAAAAATCCCCAAAATACTGAGTAACTGCTCACTGAGTAAATATATGTACCCAGGACACTGACACAACTAGAGAAACCTAAGAAAACAACTGTACAATGAGGCAAAGAAGGTCTGCAGAGCTAACCTCCAATCCAGTTCCACTTAGAGTACTTCAATTTGGAAGCTTAATGCAAGTTCCTGTTTGTCAAAGCATCATGCATTAAGGACAGGTTTCAGGGTCCAGTCCCGTGACTCCAATAGGTCCCTTATGTGTTAGGATACACAGTTAGTTTTGGGGGGAACAGATAATCTGTGCCAATGAAGCATCTAGCCCAGTTAATCACCACTCTTGTTTGTCAGAGGAGCTGTTTCTCCATCCTTTTACTGGCAAATTGAGGAGACGTGCAAAGCACCTCTGCACAAATCAGAATCCACCTCTCCATAGTACAGTGTCTGAATCAGCAGCCTTAGAAGAACAAGTCTCAGTTGGGTCTTTTACCCTTCTGCTGAAAATACTGCAGGGGTCAATTTCTGAGGTGCTTAATTCTAGTTTCTCAGTCCTAAGGCAGGTATCCCTAGTCAGAGAAGCATTTAACCATGTGCATACATGTCACTGTTCAGTCAGAAATTACTCCTGGGGTCACTTCTCTAGTATCACTTTCTAGGAATGAAAAGAACCCTTCATTTGCCTTCTGTTTTAGCAAAGAAGATATATGTGCACAGCAAAATCAAAGTCAATGGGTGTTAAGCACGTGCTTGAATGCTTCCTTGAATTGGGAGCTCAATTTCTAATGTGGCAGTGATTTGTAGAAAGATACATGGAAACATGGAGGGGTCTGTTTTAAAGGTCAAACTCACTGCTCCCATCTTATTCTGCAGCACTGATGTGGTTACAACTTGCCTGAAGGCGCCACGTAAACCAGAGGAACACAGCACAGATATGCCAGTCGTGACAGTAAGTCTGGACACGGCCGCTTTATCAGAATATAACATGGCAGAATTAGCGCCAGTTACTATAAAAGAGTCAACAACGCGTGATGTGTTTGACTCAGGTCTGCAGCTGGGAACAGTGCCAGGCAGCGAGGGGAACATGACTCACACACACACATGCACACTCAACTCTCCTGTTTTGCTTAATGTACAGTCATATTTTCTTGAAGGGGGTGGCAAGGAAAGTATTTTGTTTTGGCGCTGCTAGGCACACAGCACACCCCTCTCTCGTGCTAACCCACAGTGTTGGTGGGGTGTGGGCAAGGCTTGGCACAGCGCCTGCCTCACCACAGCGTGTCCCTGTACTGGTCCTGTTTCGTGCACCAGCAGAGACTGGACGGAGCAGGAGGTGGAAAAGAGTGTGTGGGGCACACACAGCCTGATGGGATATTCACTTGGCAGTCAATCAATGCAACACAATGTGACAAGGACACCACCTGGGAAATTTCTCTGCTGCCTGGACTGCTGGATGCTTTATGGCAGAGAGCAGCTGAAGGAAGATGGTTTTATAAACTGATAGTGGGAACTACACCCAGAAGGCAGAGGTGGGCTCTGACTATTCCAGTGAATCATATAAATATGAAAGCTAAATGACGGGAGAGCTAAAGCAATTTCCTTTCTAATCCAGCCATCCATAAACAGGTTTTGGAGTATCAAGAAGGATAAGATAATTGTTTTCCTCATTTTCTCTATGTACAAAAAAAAAAAGAAAAAAAAAGAATGAGTGTATAAACATTAACAGCACCTTCAAGAGGGTGAAACTCACTTCACCTTCCTATCTACCTGGCTGCAACTCCCAAGAAGGGCTACACTGTCAGGCAGCAGAATAGGCAATTCTTCCCTTAAATTGTGAGCAATCAGAGCACTTTAATGCACCTCCTGGTGCACTGGATTTGATCAGTAACCTGGATGTGGCGAGTGCTGGAGCTGCAAGCCAACCCCTATAGGAAAAGTAGCAGGGCTCTGCTGCCTGCATGATCCTCATTTTGAATGCTGTAAATATTAAGGAATGTGCTACTTCTTCCAGCCTTTCAGTGCTCTGTTTCTATGCGCACAGATGGGCGTTGGGAGACAGAAAGCCAAGTACAGCTAAGTGTACTGAAATGCTTTGCAGCTTTTTAAAATTTCATCCAGCATCTGAATCTGTTTATCTAACCTTTTTTTCCCCTCTCCTCCCTTTTCTTTCTCTCTCTCAGAGAATTGCTCCTACTGTGCAGATGAAATGCACCAAAATGCAAACAAGCAAAATATGGAGCTGAGTGACGTTGAATGCAAGTTGCTCCATTGCCAGATGTGAAAAGAACAAGTGGTTTGAAAACTGTAATTTGTTTAAAAAAATATATAATTTGGTACTTCTGAGAAATTTGATCATTTAATGAGCACAGATGGATGTGGGATGAATTTCTAGGAGACAAGTGTTTAATGTATCTGCTCAGATTATTCCAGGACTAAGCATTATCCTTCCTAGTGCATGAAGGTAATTAATATTTCCCATTATGGTCATGAAAAAGCCCATATGATCAGTTAAGGAATGCAGATACACCAGTGATATGGAAGTTAATTCATAAATCAATTAGAGAATCTTGCCTGCTGTGTATAATTAGGGTTACTTCAATTATGGCTTATTTTTGGATTTAAGACTCAGGAATTAAAATACTTAAAATCAGAGCAAGTTCCTTATAATATACTGCAACTGGAAGTATTTAGTCAGTTTTAGCAGTCTAAATTTGCTACTGACTCCAGCACAGCTAAGAGAATGAAGGTAACCCATGTCACTCTGTTTCTATTCTGCCACTTAAAATCAGTTAAATGTTTCCCTATCTGAGCAACCCTGAGGTGGACTGAGAAATTTGTAGGATATAGGACTAGCCCTGGCATGTTAAACAATGTGTCTGGAGTTCTCTACAGTCAAGCTTTGGGAGAAGCCCCTTAGCAGTCAGCTCAGGAGACGTCAGGGGCTGTTCTTCCCGTCTTCATGACTATATTTAACTACAGGTGCAGAAGTCCACTGATTTAGTTACACTGGTGCTAAATCTGGTTTATATTGATTTAGCTTTTCTTATAGCATTAATCTGAACTGATGTAGACCAAATTAAGTGTGCCTAAATAGGGATTGGTTTTTCACTTCTTTTACTAAATTGCTTTTTCATGGATTTTAAGGACAAGAGACTACTGTGATAGTCTGCTCTCACTGCCTTCATTACAATGCTGAAGGACTTGACTGCATTTACTTCTGCTTCAAGTCTAATAGTTGCACTTGAACAACAGCATATTTTAGATAAAATGCCAAATCTAGAGTAAAAATATTCTCATGTCTGTCCTGACTGCAGTCTCTTACAGACTGTTACCAAGCCATTCCTAAGCCTGCTCTCTACCAGGCATACCAGAGCGCCTTGTATCTCTCACTGCAAGTACAGAGTTTTAAATCTTTCATTCTTCTTGTGGTGCTTCTCTGAGACCACTTCACTTTGCCTCAGATTTGTCTCTTCTACAATATACTGTTACTCTGCGTTCTCCTTCCTAATGAGTTGAATTAGATCTGTACTAACAGGTCTGCCCTCTTCATTACCCACCTTCACTTCAGTCCTCCATTCTGCAACAGCAAAGGCTTTATGTTCGATAGTGCAGGTCCCAGACCCAACTATTTTTGGGCTACTCTATATACATAAATAACCATTTTCTAGTGATTTCTGATCCGGAGTTAGATTTGATGTCAGTGAATCAATTTTCAATACACTTACTATCTGCTGGATTGTTTGCGTGAGGTTTACTCAGCAAGAGTTTTACAGTAACAAACCAGATGCTGTACGAAGGTTTAAATATGTTATGGTGTTACTGTCACCTTCCCAACCAAATTCCAACATGCATTCAGTAAAATACTGTGTAAGGTATGAACTGTCCTGTAGTATCCCTTACTATGCCCTACATTTTCTGGATCATGATCCCAACTGGATTCAGGGTCAGCTGGCTTGCCCAGTCCATTCCCTTCAGACTCTTTCATACACTCAGACAAAAGTAGTTTATTTCAAACTTCTGCAACTTAAATACTGTTTCAAAATTGTTTTAAATACCAACTCAAGAGAGTTCCCTAGACTGCTTTTTGAAAACTTCTTGATGCTTTTGTAAAATAAATGGTCTCCTCAATCATTTTTTGTGTGGAAAGCATTTCCATAGCATTGGAGCCATGTATTATCTATTCCCTTCCCTGTACTCAAGCTGCAGTCTTGTAGAAAACATTTACGTGAAGCAAATATGGCTCTGCACATGGATACCCAGCTCTTTCTGTACCCTTGTTTCTAGTGAGTTATCCCTCTCTCCACCCACTTTTGTATTTTGATGTTCCTACTCTGCTCTTTTTGGGTTTGCAAAGTCCTTTGTTCTAAAGTACCACAGTGCAGAGCAGACTGCTGAAATGAACTCCAGAGTCACTGGTACATCCCTCTCTAGAAACGAGCTACATTTTTGGTAAGAGATCACTGAAGATGGCCATACCTGTAGGTATCCTAAACAGCCCTTGGTATTACACAACAGGACAGAAAGAACTTTAATGAGCAAACACATTACACCTGTTACCTCCAGGGGGGAACATAACATGTCAACACCACATGTTTATTGAAACATAGGGATCTCGCTTAAAAAAAGTGGCATTTGCCAACAGCTTTTACACCGTTTATGCTGAGAAAGCACTGCTGCTCACCACTTTTTCAAACTTGCACTCTGTGTCAAATGATTTTCAATGGGCAGATGCATGTAAGCCCTGTCTTCCTCAATGACAGCTGAGCCACCTACAGTCAATTCACAGAGCAGCAAAACTACAACCACCCCTGAGCAAGCTAAACTTGCAGCACTCCTCCAAATGCCCCCTGAAAACATTGTCAACTTCAGGAAATAACACAGCTTACCTTTCCCGGGGCAAAGGCTTGGGCTCTGGCCGAATAGCTGCCATGGAAGAGAGGGGTGGCCTGGCAGGAGAAGGGATGGAAAAATTCAAATCCAAGGAGCCTGTTTTCCTGTGCAGAGGCTCCAGCCCCATAGCTCCTTGCATTTCACTCTCGATAGGGCATGAGCCGGCTCTGCCGTGGCTGGAGAGAGAGGAGAGCTCAGGTCCCACTGCCCCTTGCAGAACTCCTTCAATGGCTGTCTGGGGGTCATGCGTGGGGGATACAGATGGTGGGGAGCGTGACTTCTTTTTTGTAGAGGCTCCTGCTAGAAGTTTCAGCAGCCCACTCTTCTTCTCCTTCTGCAAAGGAACCAAATGAAATATGGGTAGTGAGCAAACATATCAACTCCCTTTGTCCTTCTGTTGAAAAATCCCAATGTGTGTGGCAGGAAACCTCTCAGAACTACCATGACTAGAGGTGGATCTGGGTAGAACTTGAACTTTCTGTTCCTATGATAATCCCTCCCCATCCAACAGGGCGTCAACTCATTCAGCAGAGAGTAAGGACCAAACATGCTGCAAAGACTATCTTCATTTTCAAATCTATCCAGGTAGTGATCATGTGCCTTTTGAAAGAAATTGTGCAGCTTACAGTGGAACAAGCAAAGGTACAAACTTCCCATGCGGAGAAGACAGCAGTGCTGCCCTCTCCCTTCCAGAAGAATGCTGTCCCTCAAAAAAGAAATGCCCCACAAGTAAGAAATCAGGACCTATGGCCAAAAACCTCTGCTGGAAAGCACAAGGGGCTGAGGAGAGATTTCAGATCCCAGTACATTGCAAGGGAAGCATTCATCATTAATGCCTCATTTACTACCTGATGCAGATTTACTGTAGGGAGAATGGAAGCACAAGACAGTGGTTTATTAATTCTTTCAGGTACGTGCTCCCCTTCACATCCTGCATCACACAGCAATACCCATTCATGTCTCCCTCCCAGAAGTGAGTCACTTCTCCTCATGAGTTAAGGAAATGGTATCACCTTGATGTTTCAAGATAGACCACAAAATTCAAAGTCAGCAATTGCAGTAGCAGTGCATGGGAGATTTCTAAGTTTTACAAGGGTTACTGATACAGAAGAATGAAAAGAAGATAACAGCACCCTTTCAATTAATGTGGGGGAAAAAAGAAGCTCAGCCTATGTTCCTGAAGAAACATATCTGACCTTTTGAGTTTTATATCAGTGTGGTGAGAAATCCTGCTGCACATTTACCCAAGCACACACAAATACCAAGCACTATGTCCTTCATCTTGAAAATGTTTTGGGTAGAGAGTCTCTGTGTAGAAACTGGCTATCATCTGGTACATGCTGCACAGTGCTAGGATAGAGTTGCCACCAGCAATGCTCTACATTAAATTTTCCATTTCTAAAAAATGATACAAGAAGTTTTGCAAAAGGTCTATTATATTTCTTCCTCTTTTTTCAGAAGTGCAAGCCATTACCTAAAACTATCTTCAGAGACTCAGGGCTGTGAAGTTTAGCTGTATTTGATAATTTGCTCAATAATAGGATCCCAGGGGATAATATCAAATCCAGCAACTGCAAGACTTATGGAACAGAAACTATCTCTCTATCTTCAAGTAGGAACAGTCTTTGGAAATACAAGCCAGTAATTTATTTATTCTCTGTAGACAAAAAATGTCCCATGCAAGGTTTAAAATTATGCTCTTTTATGTTCTGCCTGCTGCTGTAATTTCTCAAAGCAGCTTTAAAGAATAATAGGGCTACAATAAAGTAAATATAAGCTTTTAGAAGATGCTTGATTTTACTGCAGTAAAAATACTCGGAGTATCTGGTATCTCTGTTTTCAAAACTGATAAGAAAACAGAAATACCTTAGATGTTAAGATACAGAAGAGCTAAACGGAAGCACAGTTGCTGTGACAGAGCCAACGTCCACTGATTTTTTAAGAGTAGAGTCTGAACTGTGTGTCCAGATTCTGGTCTCCTGAATGCCATTGGTTATGTTTTAAAAGAGTGTTTGTCACTTACAGGATGAAAGGATCCATCCTGCCAAGATGTTCACTCAAGCAGAATCCATGGAAGCTAAGTAAGACTGGCCATATGGCACCATCAGGTCAAAAAAATTAAATCAATTCCCCTGGAAACAATATAAAAGCAGACCAAGTGCCTCTGAAAAATATCGTCTTTTCCCAATCGGAAATGACCGTTGTGGACAATGTGTCAAGTGTGCATCCTGGAATTCACCTGAAACACCAGAAAAAATACTTCAGTATCTCTCTCACTCTCTAATTAAACAATATCATTGCTGTCATCATTATATCAAATTTTAAGGCTCTTCACGAAATCGCAAAACTCTCCTTTCCCTAGGGCACACTGAAACAATAGCTCTAATAATCCCAGCATCCTGTGTCAATATGCATTTGAAGGTGTCCAAAGGTCAGTGGCAGAATACAATAGCCATTGTGGGGCTCTGCAGAAACTATTGTGCAGCAGTGAGCACTCTGAGCCTCTTTAATTGGCAGCTTTGTACATGCAAAGTAACTATGTGAACTAAAGTCCTCTATAATGAACAATTAATATTCCTATGTAGTAGCAGATTTTCTAATTTTTCCTTCTAATATAAATACCTTGGCAAATTTTCGTCAGAAAAACCTTGTGCTACTTAGACCATTTAAGTCACAGAAGCAAAAATATTTGGGAAGAAGAAGGTGCATATACTCACACCCATATGCACATTAAAAAGCAGATGAGTCTGACAGTCATTCAATTTTTTTTACAAGAATGGCTTCCACTTTTCAGGGTTAGCCCTGCCATAAATTTCTACACTTAAGCTACTGTCCCTCAGATAACAGAAAGCTATAATGAACTTGCTGATGTAGCCTTTGTTCTACTTTAACAAAAGGAAAAATAAGTAATTGATTTTTAGCCCCCACTGAGCATTTTACTAAACTTTTGAAATGAAGATCTGTGGTCTCTGAAGAGACAAGATGACTTAATTCAATTGCTAAACCGAGTCAAAACCTGAGCAGCACCAATTGTGGCCTTGGGCAAGATATTTAGAGGTGAACTGATACCAACCACTTTGTGTACATGGAGATTAGACAATATATCCAGCTCTTTCTCCCTTTGAGTCTGGCTCTCAGCCTTCTGGTATCACATGGACAGCAGATCCTGTGCCGATGCTGCTCAGAGCATTTCAAGCAAATCAAGGACTGCCAGGAGCTGATAATTTACTGTGATGTCTCTCATGAGAAATAGATTGGGTCTGAACATCCTGAGATCAGCAGCTCAACCTAAACTACTTCATGTCTCCTCCCCCTTTCCATAAAATGGGACTAAGTTAAAACTCCATCTTGTGCTGTGGGAATTAACTAATGATTCCAATATTACAAAGCTGTACATTTCTTTGGGAGCAACCCGTCCTTTTCCATGGCTTTAATAGTACAAAAAATAAAACTGGAATGGGATGTTAGATGGGATGTTAGTATTCAGTCCCAGTAGTGATTTATTGCAAACGTCCAAGTATTATGAATTCATTTAGTATTTAGTGTAATAGCAGCCATCCTTCATAAGAAATTAATATTTATATGTCTGTTCAAGACAGTCCTTCACCAGTTTCACTGTAAATCAATGAAGCATTAATGGGCATAAATGTTGTAGAGAAATCTACACTGATTGGTTATAGACTCTGTTGCTTTTGAAAAGAGATAAGTTTACAGAGGACATATCTAATGACATTCAGAAATTAAGTTTTGAATTAAAAAAGAGATGGTTTACTTTTTTTCTCTTCACAGATGGGGGCTGTATTGTTTTCTAGGAAATCTGTAATCTACTGAAACAGCTGTGTAATTATTGAGTTTTCTTTGTCTAGTAGCTACATTTCCAACTGACTGCAAACTGTGTTTGACGTTCCTACCTCCTGAATCTGCCAAGGTCAGACCTTCGCATCTGTGTTGATGGATGGATTCACAGTATGGACAGCACTTCTCCCATCTCCTGGTTACTGCCCACATGTTTAACCAAATTTAAATCATCACCTTTGTGTTGCTCAGGTTTTATTCTAGGACGTTCAGAGTCAAAACTTCCAAACCATTAATTATGAAAGGGTTCAAAGAAAAGCAAAAGAGCAAATTTAGCCCTTACAAATAAATCCCAGGCTGTTTCTAGTCAAGAAAAAAAAAAAGGACTGTGAACATAGAGAGAATAGGCAAGTCAGAATTTCTCCTCTGGCAAAGCCTGCACTTGAGACTGTGTTCCTATGGTGTAGCATGAAGGAATCTCAGTTGAAATCAGTCTCTAGCAGGACAAAGATGGGATGTACAGCACTTCTATGACCCTGAAGCATACACGTAGGGAAGCCAACACTTGGACAGATGTAAGTTCCTCTCAATACATCGCTGTGGGAATGTTTGGGAAAGTGAACACCATCTCAGTTTAAGAACTCATGAAGGATTATATCAAAATTAAAGTCTGAGATATGTAAATGTTGAAATATTTTGCTTCACAGTAATTGGGGATGATTTTTTCCCTCATTAATAACTCACTTGAAGATAATAACTAGCTCTTCTTTCAGCTTCAGAGATGAGATGAGCACAGAATGCAGCTACTTCATTGATGACTGAGTGATAACAGAGTCCCCTGTCTGCAAAGTAATAATCATTCCATAATCCAAAGAACAATTATATGTACTGGCTATATTAACAGAGATACAATTTTTTTTTACCCACCCGAATACACAGCACATTCTGGTTTAGTTTTCTTCATCTCCAGCTCCTAATACTTAATTTTCTACCTATCCAGGTTCATTAAATAAATGAAGAAACCTTACTGCAGCTGATAGAAAAGCTGTCTTGAGTCACTGAAATGAGGTAATTTCTCATGCAACACCAGTTACATCAATAGATAAGAGAGCTACAGGGAGGAAAAAAAAGATTTCATTCAAAAGTGAAGAGAAACCAAACTGTTTAAATGTTGCCCTGAGCCCTATGAGGGCTCAAATGCCCTCACAAATGAGGAACTCATCTATCAGTCAGTTCCCCCAAACCACCACTTTATGGCTTGTTTAACTTAGTCAATGCTTGTTTGAGGAAATTTAAGTTAGTGTCTGGAGAACAGTGCATTTTTATTCTGATTCCATCTTGGCTACTTGTGATTGATGCTTGGATTGGAAGAGTAGGTGGTATTTTGCATTACATCTTGAAGCAAAAAAGGTATTTGGGTTTTTAAAATCTGTAAAATTATTTTACTTCAGATTTTTATAATTATTTTAAAAGTCCCCCCAAAACCCCAACCGGCATTATCTCAAAGGAAAGCTTCAGATTCTGGATGTCTTTGGATACGTATTTATCCTTTGCAGTTTACCATTACTTCTCATGAAACATTGATGACATACAGAACAAGACAGTTCAATTGCTTACACTGCAATTACTTATTATAGCAATTACTTACTATACAATTTATTCTGATTTTAAGGAAAGCCCAGCTTAGTATCATATATTGTATGGAAATATTTGCCAATGATTTAGTTTTTAATGGAGACAACTGTTTCTGACTAGAACTCTATTATTATAATCTTAGTATACAAGTTACGTGCCAAGAGACAACAAAGATTATAGAATCACACTATCATTTTTTAAATTTCAGTAACAGTAACACATATATAGATGTGCACAAACATTTAAAACTTACAGTCACTAGTTTGAAGATAGCTAGTATTAAAACCAGGCTAAAATAAGTAAAATTACTTGCTAGACCTCATTCAGAATTTTAAATGTTTTGAAAACAAAACTGAGAAGAAGAAATAAGTGTTCAGGTACCAGTACAGCAAAACACAGAGGCACTTCATCATGTGCTTTTGTTGAACTGGGGCGGATGCAGGGCTCTAGAGACTACAAAACGACACAAAGAGGAAATCTAAAAATATATTTGAATATTCATTATAGATGGAATATTAGACCTTTCAAACACTGGAACAAAGTTAAAGGCTAGCTCAAAGGAAAAAACCCTGAACAGGAAGCAGAGAGTCTCAGCTATTGTTGAGCTTCCTAGAGGCTGACAAATGCATAAGAGGTAGAAGGTGAAAGAACCCTAACATGATTAATGGTGAATGAAGGACACACGACCTTCTACACTGATATTGTAGAGGTTTAGTGTTATTTTTTATTGGGAACAGCTGAAACACAGCACAGGGAATTGAAAACTACTGCTGTGATGAAGTAACTCAAAATTGTGTACTGATAAATTCAAGAACAACACCAAAGAAGTGATGAAACCATGGTTCTCATGAAGATTGTGTCAACACTTCCACTTATTTCCAAGCAGACACTTTCTCCAGAACTAAGGCCAGATGGATGTGTTTGAGTCCTGATTTTAGTCCACCTCTTCCTTCGAAGCGTGAGCAAACTCTTTGGGGACACAAAAGAAAGGAGTGGGCATGATATCCTTGTACATATTTGACATTCTTCACTGAAGAAGAAAAGCTTCCTTCTTCACTCAGAATTCCACTAGATTTCAATTATCCTGCAACAAGTAAGGGAACTTCAGCTCAAAGCACTATCTCCCCTTCTCTGCTCCACTTTCCTGCCCACTGCACAGCCTCCATAGAGAGGCATAAATTATGTACTTTGGGGATGACTGCTTGGAAAGCAGACAACTGACTGGAAATAAAATAGTGGCCTACAAAATCGCTTCCTGCACAAAGAAGGTAATTTGGGAATGGATTGGTTATTTCCCACAATACAGGAATTAGGGGGAACCTAATGAGATTATCAGGCAAGTGGTCAAAACTAGAAAACAGGAAGCAGTTTTTCACACAACACATAATTAAATGGAGACTTAACACACACAGTATTGTGGAAGCCAAAAGTATGAAGAGGTTCAAAAGGGATTAGGCAAATTAATGGAGAACAGACCTAGCAAGGGCTATTAAAATAATGGTATGAATCCAAACTCTGCTTCAGTAAGTCCCAACAGGTAAATGAAATAGTACTTACAGCATACACAGGGTGACTCCACCTCACTATAAAGAGATCATAAAAACAGTAACATTCTCAGAATTATTGCTAAGGTAAAAAAATTTAGGTATTTTGGCAAGAGCTTAGGAAATACGACAAAACCAGGAATGAGCTCTCCCCTGTGCCCTCCCAGCTTTGGGAAATCAGCTGTTTGGAGACTTCCTCAGCTGCAAGGGTCTGAGAGAGGGCAAAAGGCAGCCATCAGGATGCAGTGTCAGCCAAGGAAGAGACACAAAAGGTTGGGAACTGCGACCCCAAAGTACTTCCAGAGTCCTGCAACTGCTGTTTGGATTCTTCAGCTCCATCTCAGCTGTGGAAAACATCGAGGGCTGCAGCACTCACATTGCACCAAAGAGCCACAAAAGTACTGGTGGATGGGACTGACAAGGCCCTATTCCTTCTTGGATACCAGCTTACTTCCTAATTGGGCATTGCACTGCCTTTGTACATATCAAGAGGTTCCTTGGAGCTACCATGGGGGTCTGCTACAAAACACTACACCATGTCTTGAAGACTGACCCTAAACTGAAGCCCAGAATGGTTTAACCTTTGTTTTAATACAAATAAAAAAATTAGGCAACGGTGCTAGACTAACTGTACTTTCTGAAGAATTTAGGCAGAACAGCTGGACAGAGCATGAGCATTCTTCTGAAACTCTAGGTTCATTTATTCAAGCTAGACGATAATCTATCACAGCTTGACTGACAGCACAAGATTCCATAATGAGAAAAAGATGTGTAAATACATTAACTGCTAAACAAATTGCTTAAAATTAGTGTTTCTAAATAAGATGATTTAGACTGTCTGGTTAGCTTGCTGCTCCTTGTCTCTCCTAAGGAAATGAAAAAGATTTATTGGTCCTGGGGAGCACTGGGAGCAACACTCAGATTTTGCAGAAAGCCAGAACAAGCTGACACGCTGAACACCTGAATGAAAGAGTATCAATGACACAAGTCATGGTGTGCTTTGACATACTCTAGTCTTACATGTAGTTGGCTCTGGCTCTCCCCATTCACAAGGGATAGATTTAATTTCAGAAGAAACCAGTTAAAATTGCTTGGCCTTGCTTTGTAATCTTGTTAAATGACAGGCAAGTGACACTCGTACTTTTATGGAAAGCAGAAATGTGGGTAAATGGCTTGGATTAGTGGAGGCCATGTTGTCCCTTATCACTGATGTATCTATTCCCACTTGGTTGATACGGTTCCAGCAGCTCTGCCACCTCAGGTTGTAATTTCAGCACTTCCAACAAACTACATGGTATTGGGCTGCCCTGCACTCAGAGGGAAGACTGCTTTTGGAACATTCAGGCAACACAGGAGCTATATTCTTCTCTCAAAATCAATTCCCCATGGAAGAGAAAAAAGATCTGTCTGTGAACAATGACAAATGGCCAGGATTTGTGTGTACTAGACATTGGAACATACTATAGTGAAATAATTCCTACAAAAGATTAAACAGCTCCTAAAAGATGCATTTAGCTAGAGACTGAGGAGCCAGTTGACTGACAGAACGTATCACACCTGCATGGACTGTGGCCTAGGGGTGACCAAGCAGAAGCTCCTCCTGCTCAGTCAACATATTTCTGAAAATTATCTGGGCTTCACACTCTGGGGCAGCCTGGACTGAGGGGCAGGAATGAGAGGGGCCCTGAGGTTCTGACATTTTAGAAGCAGGTCCTTGACACCATCAAACCCACAAGCATGAAAATTTTGCTGTCTCTGAAGGCTGACCTCCAGTTTTGGCAGCTACCACAGCATCAAATCTGAGCATCCAAAAAATAATTTCTAATGTATATCATTCATTAAAAACACCAAGCCTTGTTCCTACTCCCTCCTACCATTGTTACAGCATGTCTCAAACAAGGCAAGTGATACTAACATGCTCAGGCCAATGGCTTCTTTTTCTGGGAGTAAGGGAAGGTCAGCCTCTCAGCACACATGAAGTGCAGGGAGTCCCAGGTGCTGTTTATCTGTGGACATCACAGGTCTTACTGTGATGTCCCTTGCACAGGGACAGAGCTGTTGTCCTGCACATTGGTGTGTGATCAATGATTGCAGTGTGTATGCTTTGCAGGCAAAACAGCTGAGGTTTCTGCAACTCCCCTGTCAGCTGTGCTACAGGCATTTTCACTCCTACTAAGTTTCCAAGCAATGCCCTGTGAATTCCTCCTAGGACACACCGAAGTAGCTGAAGTAGTTTATACTCATGGGGACTAATTGATCATGTATGCTCTTTAAAAAATGAAGAAAGAATCCCAGAATCATTTTAAAGGATTGCAAAGAAAGTGGCTGTCAGTGTCAGAGGAATGACCAGGCCTGCAAATGACAATTCCTTTGATAAAGTGACCAAGGCACTGTGGCTTTCCAAATGCCACAATACTTGGGTTGTAATTACTAGTGATCTTTGCAATGGCAAAAGGCTTCCTTTCTCAGGTCTTGGCAGCACATGTAATAAGAGCATCCTCTCCTCAGCAAAAATTGGATTTCCTCTATTTTCCTAGTTTCTCCCTTTTGCTACTTAGAAGTTAAAAAACCTACATTTGCTACAACTACTCTATACTAAAGTCATGTCTTTAGGAGTATAAAAATCCCTTTCATTTAATTAAAGAGCTGAACAGGAAGGATCAGCAATGAGAAATAAAGCTAACCAAAGGGAACAAATAGGGCATAAGTAGGAAAGGGATGTCAATAGCACTGTGGCTTTTTTTCCTTTTGCACAAAATCTGGTTTACATTGCTATCCCACTCCTCCATTCTACCTTCCTTTCCTTTGTTGGTTTAATCCTCTTCTTTTTCCCTGACACGTGACCTGCAGGTATGACTGTATAATTAAATGCAATTGAGTTACACTGATTTAACTAATTACCACTTGTGATGTGCCACCTAAGCCAATGTTCTCCATTTCCTCATCCTACTCCAACTGTGAGACAAAAAATGTTAGCTCAAATGTCAGGCTTAAGGTGATTTGGGTAACCCAGTATATCTGAGGACATCCTTTATGCCAAAGCTGATAGGAGGGTAATTTCAGTGATGCAGCCAGTGAGCAGCATCTCACATGGACCACACACATAGTCACATCTGTAACCTCCAGAGCTCTCTAAACACAAAATTGTTGCATGTCTGGATTGTGCTATGCAATAAGGCAATGACATCTGGTTGGTGTCCTCAAATGCAACCACTGCATAAAAAATTACCAATGACAACACACATACAGCATACTCCTCTTCACTCTGCCAGCTAGTTGACTGATGCAGAAGAGGCCAGTGTGACCTGAAACAGTGAATCCTGCCAGCTCTTGGCAAGAAATGGTCAATTTTAATATATATAATAATAATATAATAATAATGGCCAGACTTCGTGAACGAAGATCTGGGGAAGGGCTCTCCCCACATGGGCGTGCCCTTCCAGCCTGCACAGTGGATTTTTTAGGTGAGGCACAGCATGTGCAGAACTGGCCCCACCGTTTAAGTCCTAAGGTCCATTTGCCACGGCCGAGCAAGCTTGGACAGTGACCGTGAAATCCTCGGGACTGTCTACAGTGCCCGGTACTAACACACTGGGGCTGGCCCTGCGCTCAGCACCTGAAATCTGACGGGATCGGATGGCAGGGAGGCATTTAACTGCCCAGGGAACGGTCCCTACTGAGACTCGAACTCGTGGCCTTGGGATTCAGAGTTCAGAGTGCTAACCATTATGTCACGGGACCGCCCTTTCAATTTTAATACACAAGGTAAAAATGCCTCTGTGACGATGTTGGTCACATACATCTCACATCTGAAAATGATGAAAACTACGTAAAGATAAAATCACTACTGCACTGCAGCAGAAATGACATCCTTGTCATAATAGTCCATCTCTGAGCCTGCCTACCATAGATGAAGATGAAAAACACTTTACACAAGTCAGATAACGGTGCAAGACCGCAGGGGTTGATCAACAGACTGACAGACTGTCTTATTTTCATTTTAGCAAAACAGAGTGGGCAAACACAGAATTGTCTCATCTTCAATTTGATCATTATTGATTGGAATGTCTGCCTATAAAGATAACAGAATTAGTAGTCCATTAGTTAAGCAAGCACGACTTCTATTCAAGCTCTTGTACTATGATTACTTTGCTGTATCTGACAATCTTCCCAGAGCAGAGTAGGCAGTATGATGAATATCTTGCATGAGTTTGTTTTTTCAACTTCTTCCTGCTAGACAAGCAGTATGTGTGTTTGAGGAGTCCCTTCCAATCTTGCACTCTCCCTCTTTTTTACTCAGCAGTATTCATGGAAGAACTCAAACTGCAGATAACCAGATGTACCAGTTGCTTTGCAATGTTTTCCAGTTAATGATTTTCTGTCAAAGCAAGAGGACATTTCAAGTATATACCATCAGGCCTGGACTCAGTCCCAGTGCTAGTCAATGTTTCCATTAATTACTTGGTATGTAAGCTAGAGAGTGCACTTCTAAAACTAGCAGTGGGCACTGAGCTGATTAAGTCCACAAGCAGTTAAAAGGTTTACTGGTTCTAACTGGGATAGAGTTAATTTTCTTCATAGTAGCTCATATGGTGCTATGTTTCAGATTTGTGACCACACAAGGGTAGTAACACACCCTGTTTTAGTTATTGCTGAGCAGCACTTGAACACTGTTAAGGCCTTTTCTACCTCTCACCCCACCCCACCAGTGAGGGGGCTGGGACAGCTGACCCCAACTGACCAGAGGGATATCCCACACCATATGATGTTGTGCTCAGCAGTTAAAAGCTGGGGGAAGAAGGAGGAAGGGAGGCACTTTCAGAGTGATGGTGTTTGTCTTCCCAAGTCACCATTACTGTGATGGAGCCCTGCTGTCCTAAAGATGGCTGAACACCTGCCTGTCGACGGGAAATGGTGAGTGAATTAGTTATTTTGCTCTGCTTGCGTGTGCAGCTTTTGCTTTACCTATTAAAGTGCCGTATCTCAATCCATGAGTTTTTTCAATTTTACAGATTCTTTCCCCCTTCCCACTGTGGCAGGGAGTGAGTGAGTGGCTGTGTGAGGCTAAGCTGCCTGCCAGGGTTAATTCACAACAGTAGGATAAACAGCATAAGAATTCAGAACAATTTTTCTAAAATGGAGAAATGATCCCAAATCACCACAGTGAAATCTGCAAGAACAAGCATGACATGCTATTGTTAGGAAGGAGAATCAAATGCACAGATGCAAAATGAGAACTGACTGTCCAGCCAGCAGCTCTGCATAAAGGGACATGGGAGTTACATTGGATCAAAACTGGGAGGGAATCAAGATGTTGCTGTGAAAAAGACAAACTTCATCTGGAAATATCTTATATGTAACTCATGGAAAGTGCTTATTCCATCCTAATTGGCACTAACAAGGTCTCAGCAAAACTCCACTGTAGGGCACTGCTCTTTAATACTCCAGCAAGCTGAACACTGCCCAGAGGAGGAAAACATAATCAGAGGATAGAAAACATTACCTGTGAAGAAAGGCTGGGAACTGGGCTCAGCGAGAATTCTTGAGGACTAAACACATTATCAGTTCTCTAAGACGTGAAAGGCTGTCAAGAGAAAGCTGATTAGCAGTTCCATCTGGAGCAAGACATGAAAAAACAAGATTGGTTTGTAACCAAAAAAGATTCGGGAGGTATAGCAGGGAATTTTCTGGCCCTAGGAATATGAAAGGAGAGGAACTGATTGCTCAGGGAAGTTGTGGAATGGTCTTAATTGAATGGTTTTAAGAAAAGTCAGACAGATATCTGTGGCAGGTAGTTGGCATACATCTGACTTTCTCATAGCTGATGAATGGAAACCCATCCCAGGCCTTGGGCCACCATCCTTCCTGTCTCTTCTGTGCCTACTAGCCAGCTGTATCTCTCAGCCAGGTTCCCTTTAAGTCTGCCAACCAGGAGTATCTGGCTTAGATATAAAACCTATCCAGAAAAATTTAAAAAGTTGGAAAATCAGTTCCCTCTTTTATGTCCTGATCAAAGCTTAGCTTATGCATTTCCCTTGCCACAGCAGGCACCATCATGTTGATAGACTCTGCCTGCCTGACCTCCTCCCTTTGCTGCCTCAAAACGTAAGATATGAAAAACAACATGATGCTGTACAGGAGGGAATGGAAATCTCTGAGGTCCTAAAAAAGCCAGCTAGTTCCACTTTAAAACACACCAGTTCTGGGCTGATCATGAATTGGGACAAGAACTACAATACAGGAAATCTACTTTACTGCAAAGTAAGTTGGCCATGGCCACATTAAATTACTTCTTCTTTCCCATAGGCACGTGGTGATGAAGCCCAATGCCTGTCTGCTTCTAGTGTGCTGAATACAGTGAGCTGTGACTGAAGGTCAGTTTTATAGCTTCTGTAGTCTTAACTTACAGAAACATATCAGTGCACATGAACCAGACAAAATAGATGCAAAAAAAGCAAAGCAACAGGTTAAGTTCTGCCTTTATAATAAATTGCTTTTTAGATAGTTGGCTGCTTGACACTGTATATTAATTGATCATAGGCAGCCTGCAGATGTAGTGTCTGAAAAGCAAATGTTGCGTGGTGTACTTTCTGACTCTCTGAGACTGATCTTTTCTCCAGAGGGCATAATAAGAGCACTTTTTTCAGTCTTTCAGAGACCAGCACTGACTCTATGTCTTGACTTGGTCTGAAGGGAATTACTACATGCTTGAGACATTCAGTCAAAAAAAATAACAACCCAGACTGACTTTAAAATGGCTTTAATTTTTGGCAAAAGAAAGGCTGAGGTCCTGTGAATCTGATTCTGCAATATGAAAAATAAACAAAAATGTACAAAGTAAGATAAATATACCTTTCTTATAACTTGATTGTGCCCTCGAGTTACATAATAAAAAATAGAAACATGCCACAGATATTTGTTGACTGTTATAACATGCTGTTCCTACCGTATTGATGTTTGTCAGAAACCGCAATTTCATTTAGTGTATGTAATTCTTCTAGCAGAGCTTGCTCAAGTATTTCTGCATTGATATTTTAACCCACCTAGGAAAAATGTCTTAAAAAAAACCACCAATGGCACTGAAAAGTTGATTATAGACAATTTTCACAGAAAAGTCTCAGTAAATAATCTCTGTTGCCTCTTGGTGGTTTAAAATTTACAGGCTTATGAATTCATAATTGGAAAACCCCTGAGGAAATCTAATGAGTGCTGGACATGTGGGAGGCCAAGATGCCACCAACTCTGACACATTCCAAGTTGTTTCACTGTGTTCAAGGTATCCAGATTCTTACTCTGTTTTTCTGCTGGAATGGTTTTATCCTGCATGTCTTCCTTTCTGGACATGGTGGGGTAGTGGCAGCTCGTGCCAGCTCTGTGTGTTACTGCTTCAAGGCCAAAAGTGGACTACAGGGACAGGCACAGGGTTCACACTCTGTGTTTCTTAACCTGTGCATGGGAATTGGGGGCTTGGTTATGAGGGAATGAGAGATCAAACCATGTTCTTCAGGAACAGGGCAGGGATAGGACAGCAGCTGTGAGGGGATGCTCACCTGCAGAGTCACACGGTCTGGGGCAGGGATTGGCCCCTATGATCCCTTGACAGCCGGAATGTGTCAATGTCTCCCATCAACAGCACAAGAGCACTTACATTTCACCCGACTAATCCAAGGATATACTTGCCATCTTCACCCACAGCCTGGCCCCATCCAGCCATCTGGTCCCCCGTGATTCCTTCTGCAGGCAGGGGAATGCCATGAGAATGCCAGTGCCAGGATGCTCACATGCAGACACACACACACACACACACACACACACACACACACACGCCTCCAGCCTTCTGCTTCCAGTGCTCCCTTGCATGCTCTTTCTGTCCTCCGTTCTACTTTCTTCCTCAAGCCATGTTAAGGATTAGTAAAAGCCCATGGGTCCTCTGTGCTATAAAATTAGGTCTCTACAGGTGCCAGGAGAATGCTGTGCCTTGGCATCCAGACAGCTTCATCTCCAGTTAGTAGATAAACTGAATTTCCTCTTGAAGTTAAAGCACTCTCCATCTTCTCTTCCCCAGGATCTGCTTCCCCTTAAGGCCACAGAATGCAGCAGACAACCACTCGAAAGAGTGTTACAGAAATCCACTGCGGACACTTGAGAAATCCTGTGACAGCACTGTAAGGCAGATAAGCAGAGGCGGGGGGAGAGGAGAGAAAAAAGGAATAGCTTTCAGAGACTGCTTGGCAGCAAAGTCAGCGCTTGAAATATCTGTGGGGAGTTTGAAAGCATTTCCTAACATCAAAAATGTGAAGAAGAAAAAGAAATTTTGATCAATGACTTATTGCCCTTGATCTAAGCAAGGAATCCTAGCCAGTCAGAAATAACAGAAATCTGTTTTATTGTAAAGCTTAAGTTTTCTATGTTTTGACAGCTGGGGCTCATGCTTTTGGCTGGGTTATTTGCCAGCCTTAAAATATTCATCAGCAAGTTGCCAGGTTTTTGTCCTTTCAAACTGAACTCTAACAATGACGGAGAAGGTGCTGGAGAGATTTTAAGCATGAGTTTTCTGCCCCAAAAACAGAACTTTGTGGCCTGAATTCACACGACCAGAAAAAGAGGTTTCCACTCCCTGGCCAAGTTTCTGGTGAATCACTTGCTGGTCACCGAGCCAAGATTCACTTTCTGGAGCATGGGAAGCAGTGGCTCATTTGTGATGAAGACAGCCCCCTCGCCTCTGTTGAGAGGAAATGGATTAACAGTATGTATTCTGTGCATAAGTCTTGAGAGAACTGAACTAAAACATTCCAGACTAAAGCAACTTATGAGAAACAAACTGGAACAGGTTACACTGAAAAGTCCAAGTTGACTCCCAAAATGATCTGTGAAATGTTTGTATTGGTGGCTCCAGGACCAGCTCAGACGTCTTAAAGAGTATTCAGGAAAATTAGTGTTACAGAACTTATTCTATCTTTTTGATGCAAACCTTTACATTATTATTCCAATGCTGCTTCCTCTTAATGCATCCTATACTTATTCTAAGAATTCAAAACAGGCTCTTCTGCTCTTGCACAATTTGTTTATTGTTATGTCTTGTGCTGCTTTCATTTAATCATTTATAGTTGTTATCATTCCATTTCATACCTGTACAACTTAGTGGGCTTTCTTAGGTAAACTTAAGTGAAATATTTTTCACAAAGTGAAAAATAATAAATAATTTCATATCTTCTAGGAAGACTGAATTCCTCTTCTGAAACTCAGGGTCAGTCATACTGACTTTGCATCTGAAAAATCTGTTTTCATCAACTCTGTCCTTAGCCTCCTCTACTCGTCCCAGGGTGACCACTATTTTTGTCATATCATTTTATATCTACAAAGTCCTTGCAAGTGCTCAACACTACACTTTTGAGACTGATCTTTCATTTTCTGGATAAAGAATTAAATTTCTTTGGGGATATGAAGTGATAATAAATCCTTTCACTCAGGGACAAGTTAACATGTGAAGAAGTTGCAATGCAGAGACTTAGCAGTAAGTAAAAACTGGACATGCACTTACTGTGTAGGATCTGGTTCTTCAGGTAGCTTCAGTTCTACCAACCAATAGCTTCATCTGACAGCTGTAATGTGAACTAAGGTCAAAGAGCGTCTCACAGTTTATGAAGCAAGATTTCAAAAGGGCCTTTGACCTAGTCTCCAACCCTGTGTAAAGCTGGGGTGGGTGACTAACTGCAGGCACTGAGGGACACTGCCAGGTGGGACTGGGCACTGGGCTGCAAATTAGAAGAAGGCAGAGGAAGGCACTGACAAAAAGGAGCAGTGGTGGAGAGGGAGGTCTCTCTGGTCATGCTTATTCTGGCATATAAAACAAGGTCAGGATTTAGCAAAAAACCCTAGACAGCATCCATTAACTATTGTGGGTTTGGCTTGTATCAGCTTCCCACTCTACTCTGTGCTGGTACAGCCTCACCTAAAGTGCTGTGTGCACTTGGACCCACAATACAAGAAAAATATTAAGCTATTAGAGAGCATCCAAAGAAGAGTTACAAAGATGGTGAAGGGTTCAGAGGGGAAGCCTTATGAGGAGTGGCCAAGGTCACTTGGCTCATTCAGCCTGGACAATGAGGAGAGACCTCATTACAGTCTACAACTTCCTCACGATGGGCAGTGGAGGTGCAGGCACTCATCTCTTTTCTGTAGTGACCAGTGACAAGACCTGAGGGAATGGCATGAAGCTGTGTCAGGGGAGGTTTAGGCTGGATATTAGAAAAAGGTTCTTGACCTAGAGAGTGGTTGGGATGGAACAGGCTCCTCAGGGAAGTGGTCAGAGCACCAAACCTGCCAGGGTTCAATAAGGGTTTGGACAATAGTCTCAGTCAGGCACATGGTTTGACTCTTGGGGTTGTCCTGTGCAGGGCCAGGAGCTGAACTCAACCCAGTAAGTAGCGCTCTCTCAGCACAATGCGTGCACATAGTTTGGGCCACACCACTTACCAGGACTGATCCAGATGAGCAGTCTGGAAGCAGGCACTCTATTTTGGGCAGAAAAAAAAGCTTAGAAGACTGGATGCAAGTCATGTAGGGACACTTGAAGGACCAGAAAACAGACCTTGGCTTGTTCTATTTTGCAAAGTAGTTCTTACACCAGCATCATGCCAAACATACTGTATCATTTGAGGAATGCTATTTTGAGCAGAAGGACCGATACTTGAGAAAGTGAGTGACACTGGTGAGAGCAGACAGATGTTTACTGATTCAGTCTTCATATGTAAAACTGTTGGTACATGTTCAAAGTAACTTTCTGAAGATGTGTCTCCTGTTATCTTAGCATCAGTAAACAGCGGCCTAGTGCATTTTCCCATTTGTTGTGACTTACTTATCTAGATTCTCTATATATTCTAGGGACAGTTACTAAATTTAAAGCTGCAAACAGATTTTTCTCTCAGCCGGCTTGCAAGAAACGTTTAATTTTATGTTGCCAAATTTCAAGTATTTCTATATACTCTGGCTAGGTAAAACAGTAAGAAATCAGTGTAACTCAGTGCTGAATTAATTGCTTGACTAGCTTGCTAGAGCAAGCTCTTATTTTCTTCTTTATCAGCTCTTGGGCCAGACATTTTGGAAGAGTTTAATCAAAATCCTCATCAAAAGCCAAATGAGTGTATTTTAAAGAAAGTTTAATTACAGTGGTCAAACCACCCAGCATGATTTTCTTGATTTGATTAACGTAATGAGGAGCTCATTTAATGAGAAATGCATTAATTCATTCAAACAAGTGGTTTTATCAGTGGTATTAAGCATCAACCCAGATTATGTACAGCAGAAACTATTATAGCAAAAATTGACCGAGGTCAAAGCAGTAGTCATGCCATAATTAAAAGCTCTCAGCTGTAATCTACCAGCTGAACTTGGGTAGTACTTACCCTGCATGAAAAAGCAGGGTCCCTATTTTAAAAAGCCCCCAAACCACAGCGTTTTGCTCCAATTCCACAGATGGGGTCTCTATATCTTTCTTTCAGATGTTCAGATGACTTGGGAACTCTGAGTTTCAGATGGTTACACATGCAGATACTAGTAGTGAATGACAAAGTGACAACTCAAAGGAGCCCTTACACCACCCCACACCCTTAAAGGAAATTGATGTTCTCCATTTGCTCTCTGCTTTACTGCTCTCCTGTCCCTGTGATTTTCCTAACCTGAAAGAGAGTGACTTTGGGGCAAAATTAGTATTTTACTTCTGGGTAAGGAAACTTCCTTGGAAAAGAAGAAAAATTGGCCTCAAGTAGGAAATATTTGAGAAAAAGAAGTGTCTCCCTTACACATTGCTCTCTTCAACTGCATTCTTTAGATACATTTCACATCCTATATTTCAAATTCCCTGTTTCAGGACCCCTCCCTGTGGGCTTTAAACAGCACGTATCACCCACTCACACCCCTTCTCTGGTGGTCCCTGCTATATCTCCCAGCAGCTCCCAAAGCTCTTCTCTCTCCTGTGCTGCCCTGATCACTGTTCTCTCTTTGCTCCCTTGCCTTTATTTAGTCCATGACTTCTCATTCCTTCACTGTCTGCACTATCCCTGCATGAGCCTCCTTTCCTGCTGCTTTGTTCTGTGTCCATACAGCACTGAAACTTCTTGATTTTCAAGTGTTTCTAAGCCTGCTTGGCTGCCAGAGTACTTTCCAAGCACTGTTGCACAGTGGACCTGAGCACTATCTATTGCCCAGTCTTTTGCCAGCTACCATCAGCAGCTGGTAAAGGAGACCATTTTCCAAACTGTTCCCCAAGCAGACAGGAGGCTGGCCAAGAAGCTGAGAAGTGGAGCACAAGCCCAGTTGCAGATAGGACCCTCCCAGGGTAGATGCATATTGACAAGTGAAGAGTGGCATGGAGGTGGAATTTTACCTCCTGATTAAGTCAGTAGGAATATGACAGTAAGACACTATTATTAGGGTGCCTAAATGAGTGTAAGTACCAAGGTTCACCTGCAAGTTTGGAAGTTTGAATCAAGATCTTCAAGAAATAAGGTGAAGGAAGAGAACTAGAGATGTCAAAAATAGACCTAAGGCTTTATGAGCAAGAAAACCATTCACCCTGAGCTGAAAACCATGTTTAGGATTATTTCTGCTAGTTGTCTTTAAACAACAAGGAAAAGAGTAAAAATTGGAACTGGACTCCTTGATTTTGGACAAATCGTGAGATCTGCCTATATCTGACTGCTGCACACCAACAGGACCCTGTGATATTGGCATATAAAAGTTTGCACAGAGGAAAGCATGAACAGTGATGACTACATCATACACTCAGCAAGGCTGTTTGCAGGGTAAAATCAATTCCATCTTGGAACAAGCAACACAAATAGTATATACAGACCCACTGCAGAAGCTGCCCCTGGATGTCACATTTAGTATTCCTGAGTGGAATCTACATGGGAAATCATAAGCATAAATTGTTAAAAGAGCCTATCTTAAAATACCTTTTCCCCCCACTATCTCCCAGCCCAGCTTTCAAGCAACCAACTAACCTTGCTAAACTTGTCATCTGAAGAAAATTCCCAAAGATCAATATATCTGGCTGCATCAGAGTGGTAAACACAAAAACTGCAATTTATCTCCATAGCCATCAAAAGGACTATGAAAAACAATAGATCCCCATCATGTGCATCCCTGAATGCAAACTACTTCTTATGTACCATGTGCCCTCTGTACCACAGTGAACTCAACACTGACAATCCCTGCATGAAAGAAAACTATGGTTAAGAACAAGACCTTGTCTCCTGAAACAGTCATTCTCCCTCTGATCGTTCAGCCTTCATCCTCAAAGCTACCCTACAAAAGAAACTGGAAAGACTAAGCCAGGATTAAAGTTAATAATTTCATAGGACACCAAAAATTTTTGATTCTACCAACAATGCTAATTTTATGGCACATTATAATTTACCTCACATACAACTTGCTAATCTGTTTCTCAGGAGATAATTACCTGCACATTTCTTCCATCCTGTGTTCAGCAGAGCTGAAGACCTTATTACCTCCCCTTTTACTAACTTCCTCTCTGTTCCTTTCATCTCAAAATACCTGACTGATTAATATAATGAAACTGAACTCAGAAAAATTGCTTCTGATCTTTACTTATCTGGCAGTTTGCTAGCTATGTCCCTGCTTCTGCTTTCTGTTCCTTGATCTTGTCTGATTGTTTCCTATTAGGTGTGATGATAACAAATACTGCCTTTCCTCCACACAAATTCCTTCTGAGTGTTAAGACTATTCACTATTTACCAAAAAACCTGCCCAACCAGACTCCACTTCGAAAACATCAAGCATGGTTCCAGATATGGTTCCAGTTCTGACTCACAGGTGCCTTTTTGAACAGTTATATGGCTTTCTGTCTGGCATTATCCAAGCTCTCAATTACTTCAAAGAAATATTTGAGCTTAGGAAAAGAATGGGAACAAAATTTAGCTGGCCAAACATCAGTCACTATTTCTAAAAGGAAAGGAAACATTGTTAACTCAGATCTTTCTAAAATGAAAGTGAAATATGACATGGACGAGATTCAGGAATATGTTGTTCAACACAAGGCAGTTGTGTATTACCCAATCCAGCTGGAGATGAGAATTTTATTGTCACTTCTCTCTGATACTTCCCAGGCAGTGAATTAGTCTTTAGCAACATTGCAATGATGTTGTATATTATTTGCTATGCCTTCATTCATGGAGCTCAAAAACCTCTTAACTTTACTCCTCTACATCCAAATACAGTAAACTTTAAGCTGTAACATCTTGAGAAAAGTTAACCAGTATCTTAGTACTGGACTCAGTATAATTTTGGCTATGGAGTTTCAGTGTGCATTCTTGAATTAAAATTATCTTAAATATATGGAGCTATGTTTTAGGAAGTATTAAATAAGCCAGTACACACAGCTCTATAACATGCACATCTACCACCCTCTGCCAAATGCCATACACTTCTTTGGGCTTGCAGAAGTAGCAGGTATTGTTTTGCTTACACCACATGCAGTCCTTGGTGCACACCTGAAGTTGTTCACACCCAGGCTAGAATTTCTACACCCTTTCTCTTTCACCCAAAAGGCACTCAGAGAAAATTCAAGACAGGATTAAGGAGAGGATTTTAAATCTTGTTTTCCTCATTTTGTGAAACTAGGGGTTATTTGTGACCTCGATGACCAGAGAGACCTGCCACCACAGTTATTACCATGTACAAAGTAACTGTTTACCCCGTATGTTCCTGCCACCATGGAAAAGCTCAGGGAATACACGGAAAAGATTTTTTGCAGGTTCAGACAAAAAGCAGGCCCCCTCATCTCTTTCTCCTACTGAGATACAAACCAGGATCTTGCTTTGCTAGGCAGTAGGGAGATAATCTTCAGCAGTGATATATGGGACGTGCTGACACAATGTAAACATTTGGTAAAAGCAAAATGTTTGCCAAGAACCTAAAAGGCTGTGTGCTTAAAGTAGCTCTCCACGCTGGCTTTCCTTAGCAAGGTGTACAAGGGAATGTGTACTCAGCTATGGGTCCCACTGCTGCCCCCTTAGAAACTGAACCTACAGTGCATCACACCCATGTCCCAACGATCCATACTTAATCCCCTTCTCCTTTTTTGGTTGTGCCACTTCAGTGGAAGTTTCTTGCAGAAACGGAGGTGTTTTTGGAACAGTGAAACAGCTCCCGCCACTCCCGAGCCAGTGTTTGACTGTGCCTGTGGCATCTGCTGTGGGCTTGGTACCATCACCAGTGTTTTACAGGGCCTGTGGCCCTGCTGGTACCATCACCAGTGTTTTACTGTGGGGCTGGTACCATCAGCAGTGTCTTGGATATGGCGAGGCACATGCTCCTGCCCTGGCGGTCCGATCCGATGGCCAAGAGCCCACTGCAACATCTCTGCACCACTGCAGATTTGCAGATCTCGGCGGCGATCATTGCAAGAAATACACAAATTCAGCTCAACCAACCTCGTTTCCCATCCGCGAACAGGTAATGCGAGGGCAGTGCTGGGGACGGTGTGGGGGAAAGGATGGAGCGCACGATGCGCGATGCGGACGGCCAGGCCGCGCGGTGCTGGGGGCCGGTGCCCGGTGCCCGCGCTGCCGGGAGGGTCTCTCCCCGCAGGGCTGTCCCCGCAGGGCTGCCCGGCACGGCCCTTACCTTGTCGCCCTTCCTGTCCTCGGCCTTGGCGGCCCCGGCGGCGCCGGGCGCGTCCCCGTTGAGGTGCGCGGCGCTGACGTTGGGCGGGGTGATGGCGGCGGCGGCGGAGGTGAGCGGGATGAGCGGGCGCGGGCCCGGCGCGGGCGGCTGCAGGCCGTGCTGCGGGGACACGGCCGGGTGGGGCCGCACGGCGGCCGCGGGCAGCCGGGAGGGCGAGCCGGGCGTCCGCAGGGGCGACACGGTGGCGGTGGGGCGGTCCGGGGCCGGCCCCGCGGGGTGAGCTGCGGGGGAGGACAGAGCAGGGTTAGGGCGCCTTGCTCGGCGGAGACAGGAGCCCTCAGCCCGAACCCGGTACCTCGGCTTGCAAGTGGGCTCTGCTGAGTGTCCTGGCTGCGAAAGGCCTCTCTGAACCCACTAAAACTGCCTTGTGCTCCCCAGTGATGTGACTGTCCTTGCCCATGCATGGACATAAATACCAATCCTACGGCCTTTTTAAAATACATTATCTCTTCCGAACTCCCAGGACCCCCTCCTAACCTAATAGGTTTTAGAGCAACACAGGACCTAAGGGGTTAGCCCGGATGACCCACGCCGATGTAGCAGACACCAATTACGAAGGAAGGTCTCTTGTTTCGGCCCTAACAAAATGATCAACAGCGCAACACTGTGCTGCACGGGATAGATTAAGAAGAAATCCATCAGAGGATTTCTGATCTCAGCCTCCCTAAGGGACTAGTCGGTGCCTTTTAGATTGGCTGCCCTGCTAAGCAAGCCCTGCCCGCAAGCACTGGGAATCGGGAATTAGTGCTTGCCCCTGTAGGGGTGACTGTGACACACTGCTGGGGTCAGCCCCCCAGGGATTCCTGAGCCTTTTGCGTGCCTCGTGTTGCAAAAAATGTGACAAAGCTCCGGGTCCATTTCCACAACTATACTGTCTAAGACTTCCAAGTTGGTTGATTGCTTAGGCGTAATCTAAATATAGCTCCACTTCAAGTATTTACAGCCTAGAAGTCGAGTCCACATCTAGACATTTCCTCACTTAAATGATTCAGTAATAGGACTGGCTGGAAAATGCCCTTTAATAAATGATTTTCAGGTTTCATAATCTTGTTTAGTTCTGTCTCAGTGCAAAATTTGAACCTTTGAAGAGCACAACCTACTCACTCACCTCACAATAACCTCTCTTCTGGTCAGGTTATTCATCTGCGATGTGAAAACACAGAATTTGGTCACTGCACTGTTATCTGTGGAGAACACCTCTGGGAAGTTGTCAATTCCCTTTGCAACAGTACAGGTTTATGGTTGGTCTAGTTGAACTACATCGATTCCTGACAAAAATCTTTGAGTTCAGCAAATCAGCTTTTATTTGACCAAGATGCATTTTACTGGAAAATGTCTGACCCACTTTGATCTGTGGTTTTCTTAACAAATTTATCTGAAAGACACACTTTTATGCAACTGAAATTATCTCAATCTATAACTAAACAACAATGTTACAACAACTCAAACCACTATTTTCTGTTTCTGTGGTTAAGAGTGGCACCCATTACCAGGGATTGAAATGACAGAGTGCTATTAATCATCCTCACTACACCAGTTGAGCACTCCTGCCAGGAGGGAGTGTCATCCCCTGGCCTTATGCCCTATTATCTGAAGCAATACTGAACATGATGGGCCAGTGATCATTGTATTAACACCTCTCAGGTTTGTATGATTCTCCCTCACAGTAGCTTCTTGACTTTTTAACATCTCTTTTTACTAACGTTGCTCATAGCAAATCAAACAATCATTAATCAGTCTGTAACTTGATGTGATTTTACTGTGTAGCATGACGAAGGCCCTAAAAGTTGTTATTACAGATGCCTTCAAGACTACTTTTACTATTAGTTATCATCTCCCTGTCTTCAAAACTAGTCTTACTATGAGTTATCATCTCCCTCTCCCTGCATTACCAAGAACATACACTGAAAGTGTGACTCACTTCCAGAGAGCCAGCCAGGGTACCACTAGTTATCTTGATGTGATTCCCTCCTGATTTTCCCATTTGGATGGCTCAAAGTTTTGAACTACTGTTGCAGGGAGCAATGGCTTTCCTAAATTTAGAGGAAAAGCACACTAATGGAATATCACTGCACCTACCTGGGTGCAGAACCCTGATTTGATAATCCTATTAGGTACAATACTTGTTTCATGTAGGACTTGGTGTTTCCAGACACAAAGGAAACAGAAAATACGAGAAACAGTAAAAGAAATGGCCTGAGAAAAATCAACTCTGAGCAGAGCTCTCACATTTTATTTTGTAATTTCCTCTGCTTACTGTTATGTATGCCTTTGCTCTGGGATCTCTGGATCTGGACTGTGCTGCATCAAACATGCTATTAATTAGCAATGCTCACTGAAGGCTGTTTTTGTTCTACACCACTCATATTTCATTTTGGGTGTATTCCTACATTAGTGGCCTTGTGCAAAATTGATTTGTTACTCATGTATATTGCAAGCCAACAGAAACGTGATTTGAATACTGCACCAGCTTGCCTTCCTTGAAAAGCTTTTGCAAAAGTCAGTGCATTGACCTGTCCTGCAGGACTAAATGGACCTTTTGAGGGGCTGTGATCCACAGGATACTGGTGAGGACATCCATTACGGAGAAAATTACTGATAATCATGAAAATTTCCTTTATTTATCCTAGAAATGGTTTATTTAATTAAAATAACAATCTCATGAACCTTCTGGAAGGGTTGGAGAACTCCCTGCTTAGGAGGTTTTGAAACAGCTCTGTGGTCTCTGGATCACCCTGCCTGCCTACTCATTGGCACTTTAGAGATGTCAGAGTGACCTGGAGGAGCAATCTTAAATCAGGGAAGCTGTTGGAGATGTAGCACCCGCCGTGCAGTGGAAGGTAGCTATGGGACATGCCAGCTCTGTGGAGCAAAACAATTTGTCACCTCAGTTTCAGGGGAGCCATCTGCCTGTTGACATGGGCACAGGAGGTACCAGGAGCACCTGAATGTTTCCTGAAAGCCAAGCCTAAAAGGGGATGTTTTTGCCTCTGCACTGTGGGAGCAAAAGGGCTTTTGGAGGGGTGTAACTTGAGGGGTAAGCAACACTTTTGGGAACTAGACAAAAAGAGGATGAATCGATTATCCCCCTGCATGACACAGATAATGTGTAAAGCCCTGTGGTGTTTGTTGAGCAGAGGAATCTGCACTGTTTGAGATTCAGATTCACATGCATTTGATTATGTTTTCTTCCCTTTGGTCTGGACTGTGTAGGAGGTGAGATTAGATGGTCATAATGGTGCCTTCTGGCTTCAAAAGGTATGAATCCATGACTTACTCCACAGGGTATTTCTCATTTGTGCTTGCTCTGTTTTATATCTTAAGACCTCAGTTTTCAGCAGTCACAGTTCTTACTGATCTGCCTTTGTAAACACAATGGCTCACAACCCTATAAAATATCAGAAACAAAATGTTTTAAATTTTGCTATAAAGTTCCACCACAGGATTTACTTTTACTTTATTCAACATCAGAAGCTCTTTAACATCAGGGAAAGGGGAATAAATTGTACTCTAGAAAATATTGCTGTACATCAGAAAGGGAACCTAGAAAGAACAAAGGCCCCCTGGTGCAAGAAGCTCTTTTTCTCACTTCAAAAAGGTGGCAGCATTTTTCAGATCTTTTACTTTATCACTAGCACTGGGTCCCATTCTGCCTAATAAATACCTTTCATCCCTGAAGCCCAATGAAATGCTTCCTAATTTTAAGGCATGTATTACTTGCCCTGCAATAAGGGCAGTATTTTTCTCTCAGTAAGCCAACCGGACTCAGAACTGTTAATCTCCCCAGCATGCAGGGTGCTTGCTTTCACTCAGATAAATTGTATAAATATTTGTAAACACTATAATCTATTTCAGCTGTAGCACCAGAACAATCTGATAAACACAATGTGGCTCCCAGAGATCAATAGAAACACATAAATATTACACGCAAAGAAAACATACTCTGTCCCACATTGACTGAGCTGTGACTAAACCGAGAAAGATAGCTGTGGGGACAGGCAACTTCTAGAGGCTTGCACTGAGGGGTACAGCATCAATCCTGTCAGTGCAGGGCGAGAGGCAGCGGTGGGTGTGTACTTACCTATCTGCATGGCATTGCGGGTCTGGCTGGCTGGCTGCTGAGCTGAGTACCTCAGGCAGTTGTTCAGCTGTGGAGAGGCTGCCTGTAGCTGGGAATGTGTCTGGGGAGTGGTGATAGGAACAACTGGTCTCACAGCCGTGGTGGCGTTGGTGTGACCGACCCCGATGGGGTGGATGGCTCCTGGAGCTACTTTGGTTGTTGGAACTCCTCCAGCTGCGCCGTTCCTGGGCTGCCCAGCTCCTACGGGCACCCTGCATGGAGTCAAGGCGCAGTGTAAGCATGCTCCAGAGACCCCAATACTCAACCACAGTGTTAATAAGTACCCCAGTTACTTAGGGGTTTCAACATGATACTTTCTCTGTTGTTAATCATGATATATATATTTATCTTTATAGGTCCCAGTCATAAGCATGCTGGAGGACACTTTCACCCCTTTATCCTACAAGAAGAAATGCAGAGTAAAAATGGAAAAGATAATTTTTCTCATCACTTTTTTTATTATGCTACATTTCTGTCTGAATAGCTTCTAGTAAAATCACAAATCTTAATTCAGAGGAAATAAGTATCTCCCAAATGTCGTTTTGTGTGCTAGAGGCTATTTCACATGGAGTGACAATTAAAACAGACTCAAAGATCTTTTCTTGGGACCAAACCTGCATATAGCCCTATGGGGAGAAACACAAATGGATTATGCCAAATCTGTGTGTGGCTACTGAAGGACCTGAGAAGCAGCAGACTTCACAGGGCTTGACTTGGCTGAACACTTACACTATTGATGTAACCAGCCCTAGGTTAGACTTGCTAAGGCAATACAAAAGGGAAGGGAATGCAGCTGGCCCAAGCAGAAAATAAATCCAAACAGTAATTGACCCCTCTTTCCCTTCTCACTTAAACTATATGCATAATTTTTATTTCATCTGAGTGGTCAGGTAGACATCAGAGGAAAGGGTTAGGCTCTTTCTCCTATGCAATAAGCTGAGACTACAATGTATCTTGATCCTCTTAACCACTGACCTAGAAACTCTTTGACCAGGACAGAAGAACACTGTGGAGGACAGAAGGACAGCAATGGAGAAACTCGGCTGGTGCTCAGCAGCTGTTTCTCTGAGTTTCTTACTCAGGTTCCTGGATAATTTCCATTCCTAGCAGTAAATGCCATGAAACAAGGGGATCATTTTGTGCTGCTGTCCTCTCTCAGGCTGTTCCTTGTGTGAAGGTACTCCTCCAGGAAAGGATGGCAGAGGGGATATGAGGCAGAAAAAAAGTAAGATGAAGGAAATGGAAATGTGACAGTGCAAGGGGTTAGCAAGGGAGGAGAGAATGACAGAAAAAATACAAGATTCAACTACTAGGAGAACTTCTGGGTCCCCAAGATTGTTGCATGGGAACACTGAGAGGAGAAGACCAGAAAGAAGGAGTATGCTGAACAATCTGGTCAGATTCCAGAGTACATGAATGACAGAAGAAATAACCCTAAGAAAAGAGGAGAAAGGGGAGGAGACACAAGAGTGAAATTCTGATAGAAAAAGACCAAAGCACAAGCTGGAAGATAGGGTCCAAAAGTGCAAAAGATAGCTATCCCTTCTGCCCAGTCCTTCCCCCCCTCCCCAAATCACAGGACTAAAGACAACACTGTGCTGTCAGTGACTTGACTCATCTCATGGTGCAAGGTTTGCCTGGATTACATTTTGCTAAATGAATCTGATATTTTTTTCTTCAATTTTTTTTTGGATAAGCCTATAGGTTGGGAAAAACTGGGAATCCCACCAGATGGGAATCTTGACTGTCTGTCATCTGCTGTGAAGAGCTGGCAGGGTGGCAGGAAGGTTCAGCTGGAGCTGACTTGGCCATCTGCACTAGATTGAGTTTGCCAGAAAAGCACACCTAACAGTCCACTGAGACCTGTGTTCAAGCAAACATGCACACCAACAAGTACAGAAACTATCTGTGACTCCCACAGAGGTGGATAGATGTTGGATGTGGCAGATTTTCTCTGCTGCCTTATGCCTGTCTGTCCATCTAAAGGGTCTTGTTCTTTTTCCACCATGCTCCACTCATGCACGTGTTTTGGCAGCTTATAAATCTAGTTCAGTGTTATTAAATTCATGGACAACTTATTTTCCTTGGTTTTTGTAGGGAGTGGCAGAAAAACATGTATGAATCTAATCCCCTGCTTTGCTGTCAAAGGAGAACAAAATATGCTGAAAGTGCAGCAAATAGGAGATTTTGTTGCTATCAGATTTTTGTTGCTCTTCTCACTAAGAGTGATTTGCACAGGAACTTAATTAGCTCACAGGAGCATAAATATAATCATAAAGCTGCTTTCAGGTTTTGTGGAAAGGACTTTTGCCCTTTAGCACTTCTCTGTCTTGTTCTTGTTGTGACATGCTGCATTTAATAAAGTGTTGCTGATTCAGATCGCCAACCCTTCAGCACAAAGTTCCTTACTAATTAAGAGCTGAAGAGGCAAGGAGTGAAGGCAGCCAAAAGAGCTCTATAAAAAAGGTAAATACATTTAGGTTGATGAACTGTAAAGAACCAATGAACTAATGTTTGGGGTTTTTTACTGAAATGCAGTATTAGGACTGTCATCAGGCTTAACTGTTGTCTTCTAATCTGCTCTGAGCTTTTGGTCCACATATTACAGATTTGACATAAACTGTAGATGGAACAAAGATTGATCAATTTTTCAGGATCATCACTGTCTGAACTGTGAGGTGCCTTTCTCTGGGGAGGAGTGAAAGGTGGTGGAAACTGCATGTGGGAGGAGAGACTTAGCACAAGATAAGCAGTAAGCTGACTTTGGAAATCCATAGTTGCTCTAAAGGAGACATGGGCATACATATGGCAACATTCACCTGCAAGGAGCACATGGGGCAATCAGTCTGGGACACAGAGATGAACTTTCTTCTCAGCTTTCAGACTATTTCAGGGCAGGCTCTAGATCAGAAACAGCCTTTGATTTGGTGGTGTCCAATACTGAACTCTGAAAAATGGCATTCCTCCTCAGAAATGCTATTCTTTCTTTTTCTCGTCTTCTGCAACTGAGACAGAGCTACCTAAAGCCAGACAATTTACTGAATTCTCCTACCACTTCTGAATTTTAACAGTTCAAACATTAGTCCAGATCCAAACTATTCCAGATTTTTGCTTTAAGAAAAACAAAGTCTTTATGAGGGGCTACTGAAAGGCAAGACACTTACTTTGTTACCTGTCCACTAGTTTTATAAGGACAACTAAGTCATTAGCCAACAGATTCTTTACAAAACTAAAACTTGGGCTTATCACAGATTAGAAATGCCATCATCTAATAAAACTACTGCAGTCTCCTGAGGACATGAATAACTCCAGCGCTACAACCAGCAAGTCTCATTACTGAAGTCTGCAGTGCCACCAGAAAATTTCTGGAAGGGGAATGCGATTTAAAATCATAGCTACGTTGTTTTCAGCATCCTCCAGATGCAGAATCCCTCTCAGCCCCAGCTCAGGCCAGCAGTCCTCACCTTGAAACAGGTGTCACATAGTTGCCTGGGAAGACACCGGACATCCCACTCCTCAGAGACGTCCCCTTGAACCAGCCGTCCTGGCACTTCTCAATGACCCGGTACATCTCACCTTTGCGGAGCTCCAGCTCATCGTTCTTCTGGGGCTTGTAGGCATACAGGGCTAGGTAGCTGTGGGGAGAGGTCACAAAGGAACAGAACACACAAATGACATCAACCACCACCTGCCCTGCCCCAGCTCCAGCCACACAGAGCGGAAAGTGAGCAGGAGCACTGCTAAGAAATCCGGGTTAAAAGGGGACACCATACTAAACAAGAAAGGACAGAGGCTGGATTCCAAGACAGTAAGGGAACACCTAATCAGAGTAAAGGGAGGCTGTAATTTAGAAACTGATGAGACATACTTTTCACTAAGGGCACAGCCAAAGCAAAACACTGCCACACAAAGCAGCACTGAAGTTCAGGACTTAGCAGCAGCTTCAGAAAGAGGGGGCAATTATGGAGTCAGCCAGAGTAACAAGGACTGAGTAAAAGGGCTTTGCAAAGCCTAATATTTGGGTGAAATATGCATTCATATGCTTCAGGGTGTGAGCCACCTCTACTGTGGAGTTTCAGAAGAAACTTTTCTTATGGGTAGGCTAGTTCAAAAGCTTTTAGGGCAGCTTTTTTGCTGCTTTCTCAGTACTATTTATGTTGTACAGGTTTAGAAAAAACAAACCAAACTGTTCTGATCTGGTATGGTAGTTCTTGTACCATGTGGGCAAAAGAAAGTGACAGAGGGCTAAATTCTGTAAAGGGTTTTTTACTTAAGTAGGTGAAGTGGTAGAATTTGGCTTTGGATGTTTTGCATGCATTCTAATAAATCTTTATACACAATCCAATATGTAGAGTTTTCTATTTATTTAATTACAGCTTTTATTTATTCCTTTTGTTTAGAATCTTTCTATTTATCTCTCTTTTGTTCTTCCATTACTACTTCAGGGATGTGTCTAGTGTTGTGAAATGACTACAGCTAAAAGTCCCTAAAGATATTCTCTCTGTTTAGAGAAATCCTTGTTGAAAATTAAGAATGATTGCTTGCACTTTGGGAAATAATGGAAAGTCAGGATAGAACAGCAAGAGTGCACACACACAGAACAACACTTTCTTTGTAAATACCGTGTTTTCGGGGGGTTGGGGTTTTTTTTCTTTTTTTTTCTTTTTTTTTGGTACTGTCACTGTTGTACAGATGCAGAAAGGGATTTCTGGTAATTCTTGATCAAGGTTATGCCTTCTTGAGTTTTTTTTTTCTTTATTTGTGCTTTACAGACAGTGAAGAGAGATTAAGACAAATGGGAAAACACAGAAAGTACATTTATACTACAAAGTGCAACAGAATGCTCTTAAGCGCAGGGGTGGGTGAGAAGAGGCTCACTTTATAGCAGTGAACCAGAGAAATAATGAAAACTATAGCCATTGTGATTGTGGATTTTCAGCCAATAAAAATGATACATGACTTTTTACGTCTGCTCTCCAAGAAATATAATTGAGGAATAAATCCTGTTAGTTTTCTTGATTTGACTCCTTTATTGTATCAGTAGATTTCCTTATTTTTATTCTGAAGGCAGTAAATAAACAGCAGTAATGAGCAGAATATGAAATATTTGGTAACAGCTCCTTGGGGAATGCTTAGGCTGATGTGCCTGGCTCTGTTTACCACATGCATGGGGTACAAAGACCTAATCAGAAACTATTTCATTAGTCAAGAGATGGGAGAAACCACCCTGCATATCCTTTGTTTAGCCTATGTAATCAGGTGGTCTTGAGCAGGTTCATCTGATGGAAAACATGAGGCTACATATGAACTGAAAACACTGAAATGTGTCAGCCTGACAAGAAATAAGGTTGCATGCTTCAGTGCTAATCCTTCAGCAATGCACTCTGCAAGGACATAACAGAAAGTGCCAGACTGCACTCACTCAAGGGAGCAGAAAGTGTGGCTTTGACTATCCCTTTGAAGTTGCTGCTTACACAGGGCTCAGATTCAGAAGCTATGGGTAAGGCAGGGGGTGAAGGACAGAGCATCTTAGATAGACTGACGTAGCCTTTTTCCCTCGAGGGGTTACATGTAATGTAATTTACAGGTGGAGATGCTGGAAGAAGGTACAAGGAAAATTACCCTAACTTGATCATAGGCTGTTGTGCCTTTTGGCTATCTCCAGCTCTCCTACTAGCTTCACCCTGCAAATTCCCCCAAATCAGCCATCAGTAAGTTTGAATATCCAATATAACAATGAGCCTAAACATGGGCTGGATAGAGTATCAAAATCCTTGCAGAGACTAAAAGAAGGTGTACAACAGCCCAATCTCTGTATGGCTAAAGTGATGAAAGCTGGTACGTGGTCACCCTATATGGTTATGGGACAACAGAGGTGATCAATGCTTTCCTTGTGGACCGGCGATCTCATCACCTATGTGGGGCAGGGAGGATGTCTATCCCCAGGGGTCTCCTCTATTAGTTGCAAAGAGGCAAGGGGTTCTCCAAACCCAGCAACAGGCCCAGCCTGGGTTCATTGCCCACCCTGTGGGGCAGGCATGCGCTTCATGTGCTGGCAGAGAGGGAGCTGTGGGAGAGCTGGGGGGATGCCTGCTCTCATCCATGAAAACAATTTGAGTTTTCAAATCAGAAAGCTTCCCTCACCCAAAAGGGTTTCTGGGTTTTTCCTCTGGCAGGAAATCAGGTCTAGCAGTCCTGTTTGCTGAGGCTGATTTTGTCTTAAACCAAAGGCTTTGGACTTGGGCACATTTCACTATTCTCTAGATTTTAGGTGTGAAACTTCACCAGCTAACTCTCTGCCACCTAGAAGAATGTGTTAAAATAACAAGGAAATCTTGCAAAATGTAATATCAAGTTATTGTGGTCTATGTGAAACAGTGAGGCTAAGGGTTAGGAAGTGGGACCTAGAGGAAACCAAAATGTTTATTAGAAGTTTCCTATAAAAAGATCTAAGTAAGAAGGTAGTTTATGTTCTTGGACTTGGGGACCTGCCTGCGACGCTACTTAGAATGCAGAATCCCCAGGCCTCTGTCTAGGGTTGCACCTCCCCACTACTGCTACAGCTTTCAAACAACGCATCCTCTTTGACTGGAACTTGGCTCGCAAATGCAAAATGACAGACTGGATTACAAGGCTGCTTCGCAAGGGAGCTGACAGGAGAAGCATGGGAAGGAGAAGGGAAGGCTTGCTGAGGCTTAGAGTCAGGGGAGAGCTACAAAATGGCCTGATTTGGCAATTACATACTGGAAATACTGTCCGTTACTGCTCCCAGTCAGGGCAAAGTTAGAAATAAACTTATGCCACACAGGCTGCACAGGGTGACCACAGGATGATGATGAGACTCTCTGTGGGGCATTCAGTGATGTTTGATATCCCTCAGGTATAAAGATCTAAAATTAACCAAGAAGAAATGTGTTTGGTTCTGTTCCAACCCCCCTATTGTTCTTAAAGAATATTTCCTATGTCGTTTTAAGGATTTCATTTGTGAATTCAGACCTTGTTTTAGCCATATCCTAAAGCCCAAAAATATGAGTGTGCCTATGTGTATGTGTGTCTATACAGCTGTCTTGCTTTCACAAGGTGTATGTGTTGAGAGGAAAGGATTCAGTAGTTTAACTAGACAGGTATCAGATAAAACAACCAGGCTATAATGAAGTCTACTCTTTTTGTTCTGTATCTAGTAAACCTGTTATTCTACATACTGTTCAATAAGCCCATATACCCAAGGTATGAAGTTCATTTGTTGCCTTGTTTCATTCATTGTTTATGGCACCAAAAAAATGCAATTGGGTAATTTTTTCTGGTTAATGATGAATGTATCAGGTGTTTGATTGCATGGGACTACACCTTTGTAAGAGCTTTAAATGAAGGAAGATTTTTGTTAGGTGAGAGGCATTCAGTTTGCTTCACAGTGATTCATACAGCTCTAATGTAACAGCTGAATAAACAAAGTCTAAAAGGGCTCACAGAGAAAGGGGGAAGTCCTGCTTTTCTCTACTAATTTTTCAATTTCAGCAGGGGCTGCCTCATGTATGAAGTTGCAATCTATCTCTCTCAGAATGCTACAGAGCTGAGATTTGGGCTTTCAGATTCCAGACACACACACACACACACACGGAAACAAAGAACACAGTGACTGAGATGAGCTGCTTACATATTGAGGGGGAGCTGGACCTTCGGTGGTGTTCCCTGATCTCCAATTATTGCACTTGTCCTGGGACCAGCCACTGTGGCTGTTCCAATCAAAGAGGAATCCTGGAAATACACAAAGAACACACAAGGATTTAAGAGGAAGACCATAATTTCCAAAATTGCTATGGGGTGAAGACAAAAAGGAAAAAAAACACATATATTATAAATTCCCAGATTTTCTAGCTTCATGATACTGCTTAAAAAAAAGACATTTTAGCCTTACACATTCCAAAAATATATTTCTGACACAAAGAATATTAGATTATTATCAGAATTTCCATGTACCTGTCAGAGAAATTTTAGTTGTATATTGTGTGCAGACCTTAAAAGTTTTAGAATATTAAACTACATGACTGCTTTGTAAAATCAGCTCAAAATGTGCATCTCTGCAATAGTACCTTCTCTGATAAAAGTAACCTTTTTCCTTCAAAAACTTGTTTTTAAATCAGTACTCTTTTGGTTAATGGCTATGGAAAAGAAGATTCTATTCCATTTCCAAAAGGCAGTCTTGTTTCTGTATACTGTTTTTATCATCAGGAATATTACTCCCCTTAAAAAAATGGTGACTATACCACCCAAAACAGGATTACTTCTGAATGGAGAAAGTACAAGTTCACTCCATTGTTACCCCAGAGAATAAATCTCCACTCTCATACAGGCAACTAGGCAGATCTTCTCCAGCTATTAATGTGAAAGGCAATTCTAAATGTAATTGTTCATTTCTCAAAGCTTAATGCTCAGCCAAAGTATGTAGGGTGAACTCTTTTGAGATGTCTCACCAAAGTCCTCATTCATCTATGTCAAAAATGAGTCCTGACTAAAAACTTCTCAAGTAATTCCAAAGCCTGTAGCAACAAGTCTTTGCTGCAGACAGGGCAGAGCTAGACTGATGAGATTTGTAATGGTTTAGTTGAGCAAAAAGCTTTTTTGGTTAAGTCTAACCAAATGCTGTATACATATCTGTATGCAGAATGGCTCTACAAAGTAGGGACCAAAGCTGACACACAAGTTGCAGGTTCAGGCAGAGCGTGTCACACAGAGCAAAGATTCTGAACAGTTCGCAGGCCTCCAGTGCAGCTTTTCTGTTTCCAAATTCTATCTAATGAACAGTAAATAATTGATTTTTGGATCACAAACATAGGGACATTTTTTGCATTTGTAAATGACACTGAACTAAACCAAGACAGTGACTTAAACCAAGACACACATTTCTACTTAATTAATGGATTTAAATGTTACCTCATTCTAAAGAAGCCCACATAATTATTACTGTGTTCTGCGTTGACAGTGCATTGCTAAGCTATATTGCTTCGCTGTATATGAACATAGTATCATTAGGAAACTGTGCAGCAAAACATGAAGACACTGCACTGTGATTCCATAGCTTTTGGCAAAAAACAGCAAGATGCCTCATCTTCCATGAGCATTTATGCTTAATCATGAAGTTGTAGTGACAAGTACAGCTCCTTTTTCTCATTATTTCCCCTGACTTTCTGGCTGCTTGCTCAAAGAAAGAAGGACCCAGGCAGCTCTTGGTCCTGTGCATGAAAGTAAGCATTCTTTTCAGTTCTGTGACTAAGGCTGTGTTAATACTGCCTGTCACGTCAGTGAGATAATATCAACTTACAGAAAAAACACACCAATCCACTAAAAAATTTAGGGATAGCTGGAGAATGATCCCTCATTTATTAAATTTTGAGCTGGTTAATGGGGTTACAGATTGTGGAAGATGCTGGGCTGAGACACCTGGCAGCTGCCTCATCCAAAAGGTAAGTGAGAAACCAACTGGTTCAAGCTTCTTCATGTCGGGCCATCACTGTATGCCTGCTCTGAGCTAGAGAAACTGTTTCTAAAAAAACAGAAAATGCATCAGTCCCCACCTTTTCTTGGTAGGAAAAGAATTTTGGTTCTACCTCATGAAAAAATCAGATTTGAATGAACAGCCTCAGGGTGCACTGTATAGGCAGAGAAGACCACAGCAGTGTAGGATGGGGTACGATAGGATGGGACAAAATAGAAAAGAATAGAACAGAACAGAACAGAAGAGCATAACTTGTGTTCAAAGTGACATGCATAAATCATCTAGTTCAACTCAGTCCATCTGACCACTTCAGGGCTGACCAAAGGTAAAACACATCATAAAGGCATTGTACATATGCCTCAAACAATTACAGGCTTGGGCATCAATCCCCTCTCTAGGAAGGGTTTGACCACCCTCTTGAACCTCCCCTGGGGCAGCTTTGAACCATTACCATGCATCCTGTTACTGAATCCCACAGAGATGAGCTCAACACCTCCCTCTCCACAGAGAGCAATGAGGTTGCCCCTCAGCCTGCTTTTCTCCAAGCTAGACAAACTGTCCTCAGCTGCTCCTCATAGGGCATTCCTTCTAGCCCTTCCACCAGCTTTGTAGCCGTCCTCTGGGTGCATTCAGGTACCATCACATCCTTAAATTGTGGGGCCCAGAACTGCACACAGAATTCCAGGTGAGGCTGCACCAACACTGAATACAGTGGGATAATCACCTGCTTTGAGTGACTGGTGATGCTGTGTTTGATGCACCCCAGGATGGGGTTTGCCCTCTGGGCTGCCAGGGCTCCCTGCTGACTGACACTGAGCCTGCTGTCCATCAGCACCCTCAGATACCTTTCTGCAGAGCTGCTCTCCAGCCACTCCTCTCCCAGTTTATTCTTGTGCCTGGCCTTACTTCATCCTAGGTGCAGAGTTCAGCATTTTGACTTGTTAAATTGCCTCCCATTAATCATTACCCAATAGTCCAGTGTATCTAGATCTTTCTGCAAGGCATCTTGTCCCTAAAGAGAGTCAACAGCACCTCCCAGTCTGGTATCATCAGCAGACTGGCTAGTGGTGCATTCAGCTCCTGCATCAAGATTATTGATATACTGAACAGAACTGGCCTTGCAGCTGAACCCTGAGGAACACTACTGGTGACTAGTCACCAGCCAGCTGTAGCCCCATTCACTACAACCCTCTGAGTTCTGGCCTTTGGCCAGTTCTTCACCCAGTGCATCACAAATCCACTCATTCCATGGCAGGACAGCTTGTCCAAAAAGATGCTGAGGGACAGTATCAAAGGCCTCACTAAAATCCTAAAAAACCTGCATCCACTGCCTTCCTTTCATCCACTAGGTAGGTGACCCTATCATAGAAGGATACCAAATCAGTTAAATGGTACTTCCCTTTTGTGAACCCATATTGACTGTTCCTTATGACTGCATCATTCTTTAAATGTCTTTCAGTAGTACCCAGTATAATCTTCTCCATAACTTTTCCAGTAACTGAGGTTAGATTAACAGGTCTGTAGTTCCCTGACTCTTCCCTCATGCCTTTTTTAGTAGACTGGAATAACACTTCCAGTCAGCAGGATCTCCCTAGACTTCCAAGACCTTTGACAGATGATTGAGAGGGCTCCTGCCACAACATTCACTAACTCCTTCAGAACTCTCGGATGAATCCCATTAGGCCCCAATGACTTGTGAACATTCAGCTGGTACAGCTGATCCCTTACAATTTCAGCGTCCACAAGGGGAAAGTCACTGTTCATACACTTGTGATCCTCTGACTCAGGGGACTGGGCAGCCCAAGGTCTATTGGTATCATTAATGAATGAGACAAAAAGTGCATAGAATGTGTCTACTTTTTCTTCATTCCTGTTGGTCAAATAACGACCTTCACCAAGTCTACTGTTTTCTTTAGAGTGCCTCTTGCTATTAGCATCTGAAAAAGAACCCCTTCTTGTTATCTGAAACAACACTGGAAAGTTTCAACTCTAACTGAGCTTTGGCCTTTCATGTCTTCTCCCTGTGTAAATGAACCACAACTCTGTACTCAGGTTCCTAAGAAGCCTAACCTTGCTTCCAGAGGTCATAGAGTTTTCCTTCCTGAGCTACACAAGGAATTCTCTGTTCAGGCAAGCTGGGCTTCTGCTCTGCTTGCTTGACTTACCACACAGTGGAATTGTATGCTCCTGTGCTTCTGAAAGGTGAATCTTAAAGACTGACCAGAACACGTGGACTCCAAAGCCCTTAAAGGCAGATTTCCAGGGCACTCTGCTAAATAGCTCTCTGACTAGCATAAAATTTGCTCTCATGAAGTCCAAGATAGCAACTCTGTCACCCTTTTTTGTCATTACAGGGAAAATTTTAAAATCAACCATTTCATCATCACTGTGGCCAAGACAGCTATCTACTGTCACATCCTTCACATCCTTCACAAATCCTTCTCTGTTCACAAATAGCAAGTCCAGAAGGGCATCTTTCCTAGTTGGCTCACCGAGTAGCTGTGACAAGAAGTTATCTCCTACAAACTTTAAGAATTTCCAAGACTTGTCAGAGCAGTATGGTATTCCCAGTTGGTGTCTGGGAAGTTGAAATCTCCCATAAGGACAGGGGCTACTGATCCAGAGATTTCTCCTAATTGCCTATAGGATAACTCACTGGTGTTTACATCCTGGCTGGGCAATCAGTAGTAAACACCCTCTACAGTATCTCCTTTGTTTTCCATCCCCCTAATCTTCATCCAGAGGCTCTCCATCATATCATCACTAACTATAAGGGCTGTGCAATCAAACCTCTCCCTTACTTACAGTGCCACACCTCCTCCTCAGCTGCCCTGCTTACTCCTGAACCGCCTGCAGCCCTCCATGCCAGCTCTCCCATCACAGAACTCCTTCCACCCAGTCTCACTAGTACCAATGGCATTGCAGCTTTGGGAGCTGACCAATGCTTCCAGCTCGTCTCTTTTCTAAGACACATGCCAACCCTCCCTTAGCTCCCGTGATGCTCCCTCTGCACACCGCAGCAAAGTTGGAGTTTGCCGAGGTGCAGCTGCCCCAGCCTGGAGTGGCCACTGCAGGCACCCTGGGCTAAGCCAGACTGATTCTGCAGAGAGATGAGCTCAAGCCCAGAGAGCAGAGTAGCTTGTCAAAACATCATCTGTTTTCCTGTTTGCACAGACAGTGGTGCCTTCTGCATTGTCTATATTACTGGAAGCACAATCTCAAGTGCTTTCTATTGCACTTGTACTAACATACAGTCCAAGTAATTAAGAAATCATGTAATTGCTATTCAGTGTTGCTAGATAACAATGTTGCTTTCTTCCCTTGAAAAATCCCAAAGATATCTCCATAGTCATGTATGCCATCTGTCTACCTGATATTCAGTTTCTTGTCTGTGTCCTGTTACTATAATACTACTGCATCTGGTGCCAGCTTGGACCCTACAAACCATTCATTTTTGCCACTTTGCACAGTCTAGTATCCTATGCATCCAAACTCTAAATCAGTGGCTGTTTCCTGATTCTGCTCCAGTTTTTCTTTAGCTGCTCTCCCCTGCAGGCTTTGACTTGATGTACCTGTCAGTCTGTCTATGGCCCTGCTTTTCATAATCAGGTTTTACTCCACAGAACCTCCACACATTGAATTCTGCTCCTCTGTTCACAGCCTGGCATTTACTGTCACACAAGTATTCTGCTCTGCAGCTTCGTCTGCCTCTGTGCTCCTTGCTGAACTCTTGCAGTGGCTGCCTCATTGTTACTATGCATCTCAATGTTCACCAGCTTTGCATTTAAACTATTGTCCCTGACACATTTGGTGAAGGCTTTCTAAGCTGCCTCTTTCAAGGACCCATTCTCTCTGGTATGTATCACTAATTAGCTCATATTATAAGACACAATATTGCTAGATTATTTTGCATGATAGTACTTACAATAAGATTTTGAAGAGACTGATTTTTGTGAAAGAATAATCTATTTCTTCATACTTTTGATTAGTTATTGGAAGTTTACCTTTCCAGTTTCCATTCACACAATTTTATGTGCATCTGTTCAGCTACTGGTAGCTAATAATCCTTGTGGAGAACACAGCAGGCCTTTCTCTATCAGATCTGGTAGCAGGACTTTGTTTTCCTTCCTTATTTAACCCTGGAGCAAGGTTGTACTTCTGCAGTTGTGATCTAAGGAACAAGGTACTAAACATGTCCTCCTTTCCTCTTCATCTGCTCAGGGGAATGGGAATCCAAGACAATGCTCTGATTTATTTTGTTCTCTGCTTTGATATCTTTTGGGAGGACTGTGTGCCACATCCTTGCTTTCTGATGGCACATTCCTACGTGATCCACCTTCCTTTGGTACCAAACACAAATACAGCCATGCACAGGCATTACACAGGGAGGGTTCAAACACTGCAGCATTTGTGTCTTAATCCTTCTTCCATCTCTGTTATTCATCACTGCTAAAGCCTAATGGGGAGGAGATGTCTCTGACAGCCAGGTTCTTAAGAGGCACAGAGGTACCTACTGATAAAAACAGGCATCTTGCAGAGTTGTCTCAGGGAGGCATTAAGTACTTCACTGCCTGATTCCCATGGATTTTATTGCAATTTAAGTAATGAGTCACTTCTGAAAATGCCATTTGGTGCCCCTCTCTATCCTTATGAGCCTCTAATGCCTTTAAACATTTTGTCATTGAATTTCTAGACATGACCTGCTGGGTAATCACATGTAGCACACCTCCTGATTAGAAGGCCATTTACTCTAATGGTGGCATGCAATTTTCTGATCTAGACACTGCCAACTCTGATCCCATTTACCTAGGCCACTGAACTGCCAAATCTGACTTCTTCATGCTCCCTCTTCAATCTGGCATCCTCCAAGCACCACTTACCCCTGTTGATGTTTTCAGCTCAACAGCAACAGCTCTTCTCTTCCATGGGACAGTACAGACCCAGCTGCCAGCCAGCAGGGGACAAAGCAGGGAAAGGCATGCTGAAAGCCACGTCCAGATCCCTCTGAACTTATTTCTGCTTCTTTGTGACCATTGGTAGCACAGCAACTTCACCTGTACTGTGAAAGGCTAAATCTTGAGTAAAACTCCCAGACTATACACACAGGTGCAATGATGCTGCATGACAGATATCTCACTCCCAGCTCATGCTGTGCTGTCTGATTTCATCACCAGTTACTCTTGTGTAGTAGGTCATTATGTACCTACAGGCTGGATGGTAACATAAAAGGACTTTTTGCCTTTTTCTGTAAATGCAACAGCTTCCTTATGACCACTGAAACATAAATCCATCCAAAATATTACTGACAAGCCCAGAGAGACCAAGAAATTAAAGGTAATAGTCACTTATCTGGGCTGAAACTTTATCTCAAATTCATTCCCTTTCTCTCTTCCCATCCATACCTCTATGAAAGCATAAGAATTCTAGTCTGGACTTCTGGCATAAATTATCTTTTCCTTTCCCTTGTACATTTACTTTAGATTTTCACCACTACTTTAAGACCACATTTGTGGTTTAATTTGAAAAGACATGGTGCTCGTAGGGATTAGTGAAGTGCCTTGAAAAAGCACGGGACTCAGTCTCAGAGGGGAATAGAAGTCAGAAGTACAATGATATTGCAAGTTGCAGTAGCCTGCACTGAAAAATAATTGTTACTGCTATCAGATGAAATTTCTTATCACCTAGAAAATCACCAGCTAGAAATCTCAGTTTTGACTTCAAAGAAAATCCAGCACTGTCTCACCACAGGGCACTTACAACATTCATTAGTTCACAGGAAAAATTCTTTTAATGTCTTGAATGCATATTTACAGCTTACTTTAAATTTCTCTTTAATATTAATTTAAAATAAGAGAAAAACACCCATTCAACTCACATAAGTTGTCATACCATCCTCTGGAAATACCATAAAGAATAGGCTAATGGCCTGTAAGATTCCTGTGACTTGTTCCTCTAATTTGCTGACTCCATAAAACAATGACTGTGGCAATCACTCCAGGCCTTAATGTTCCTAGAAATAATGTACTAGCACTTAATGCATGGTAGTGCCACCAAGCATTGATGCAAAGTGTTACATGCAAGATCAAGTAGCCTCATTAAATGCTAATTGTCAAAGTGGGGGCTGAAACAGACTTAGCAGTTCTAGAGGAAGACTTTTTTTCCCCATAATGGTATGTGTGTAAAAAAATCAAACAAGTGTGCAGGATAACAGCTGCAGCTGCATAAATAGCTGCATAAATACCCAGTTCCTTCCTACAAAAACTGGAGCTAAATTTATATGATTTAGCATTTCCTGAGGAGTTCTCACAACTTGTATCTTTGTCTGTGCAGGAAGGTGAGGCAGCATACTATGTCATCCTGTTCTAGAACCGTGTTGACCCAGATTATTTTTGGCTTCTAACAGGCCAAAAACTCTAGACCATATCTTCCCTGAGTAGCTCCCAGAGCTATGTGAAGAGCTTGAGAAGTCAAGTAAATTTATTTCCTGAACTTCCATTTTCACTATCCTGCAATCTAAGGATGCCTGCAAGTTGGAAGAAAAAAAAAACCCCAAATATTTTTTGTCATTTTCTTCCAAAGATTTATCTGACATTACCATCCATAAAAGCACTGATTGTTCTGGTTTGAAGCTTCTCAGTTCCCCTAAATGAGGACTAATTAAGCATCATGTGTATGAGCATCATGAGAATTATATTTTATTCAGCCTTATTTCTCTCTCAGACTTAACCCTTTCAGCACTATAGCTATCGACCACAAGGTTTTAAATGGGTTTATGGCAAATAGTTTCTTGCAATTCTGAGATCAAAGAACATGAAAAATCAAACACAGAGACACAGTAAAGCTTAAAGTGAAAGCCTTAACCTGTAAAATATGTTAATTTAATCCCACATTTATTATTATCCTTTTGATAACTGCACAACAAACTCATCAGGACCCTGTGCAATGCCTCCTGTAGGAAGTCCCCCTCCAGGGAGAAAATAGGGATAAACAAATAAACAAAACCCCCAAGCCAACAAAAAGGGAAAAATACACACTTCAATAATTTCTGTTCAAATGTCATGCATTTTCACGTAGCACGTGCCAGATAGACAGGATTTTGTGGTATAGTGTAAATACCAAGACAGTATCTCACTAGTTCTTGAGGCTTGCAAACCAGCTTGCAGGTAGCGTTAAGCCTCAAGATTAGCTGGGTGCAAAAATTATTTCAGTGGCAAAATGTTTTTGGGTTACTACCCTGAGGAGCATCTGGAAAAAAATATATTGGTTTTGTGTTACAGGTAATGGGATTTCATGCACAGTTGAATAAACCATCTAAAGCACAACCTTCTCTTCCTAGATCCTGTAACAAATTAGGCTTTGTGGTTCTTGAAAAATCTTTCAAAATGTATTTGTGATGAGGCATATTAGAGGATAAAGAGAAGACACTGTCTCTAAACTTGTAGTTTCCAAAAGGCGATTTTGCTTTGACCTGGATTCCCGGTAGCTTATGTAATCAGTCCATAGATTGAGTCAGCTCATGTGTTTCATTTGCAACAGTTTTGAAAAATAATGTAATATATCCCAGTATGCACAGAGTGTGTTCAGAGACCTACTGGTAGCCAGAAAAAAAAAAAAAAAGAAAAAAATGCAGCTTACATTTCTGCATAAAACTTTCTGTTTAAAAAAAGTTAACTCCTTCCCACCTACAACCCCCTCACCCCCCCCTCCAATAAAATAAAGTTATTAAAATAGGCAATGCCTGGAACCAATTATAAATAACTTTTAGTAGATTTGGGAATATACAAAGATAATGAATTAGTTTAGGTTAGACTTTACCAGCATCTCTTATGCATTTTTCATTACGTATTTTTATCTAAATGACAGAAAGACAGGTTGGACCAATATTACTTCTCTTTTGCCATTTTGACTGATGCAGCTTTCTGAAATAGCTGCCCTTGGTTTCACCTGTCTCACTCTCATTAATGGATGTCCAGTCAGTTGTCATTCCCAGCCAGCAGCAGAGCAGACTGGATAGAATTTGGACTCCAAGTGAAAGCTGAAAATTACCTGAATTTGTCTTGTCTTATTTTCCCAGAGCCTGTTGTGCACTTGAAAATTCAAGGTTCATTTTTAGTCTCCGGATTTTAGGTATAATCTGTATGCTTCTCATGGTCAGCACATTTAGGTTATCAGCCAAGCCTCAACCAGAGTTCTGCTATTACATTTTCTCAGCTAAAATTCAGCACTTCTAAATAACTGATAAGGACACACTTCCAAATGATTTATATAGCAAGACACTTCAAGGAACATTTTTCATTTCAAATACTGTCACTCTCTGGGACTGGGAGCGTGCAAGACATTGTTCTCAGCCTTTCCTGAACATGTGTCCTCTGGTTAGGAGCTTGTACTAATACTTGCAGATACAAACTGACTTCTTGTGCATGGTGATGAGTTGTTCAAAACACACACAGAAATTCCTTCTGGGGGGAGGATCCTTTCTGCCTCACTCAGCTGTTACTCTGGTGTGCACAAAGCCATACTTCATTATTCATGAGACACATTTTCTGTCAAAATCCAGGGGATTTGGAGCAGTACTGACCTATGACCTTTTCAACTAGCAGGGATGAATAATTCATGAGGGGTGAAAATGGAAGCAAGACAAGCCATCTGAGGCCTAGGCACAATTACTTTCCAGGGGGACCTTCCCTGTTCCCTAGGGAGTCTCAGTGGTGAACTGCTCCTCTGTACCCGTAACCTAATTCAGCTTCAGCTCCATCACAGGCTTGCAGCACTACTTACATCTTCAATAAAAATCCATTTTGCCAGTATGATAGGACAGTCTGCATGATGGACAGACACTATTACCTTTCAGATGAAGATCTTACCTTTAATGAGCAATGCTCAACATGCAGCAAAAAGCATACAAGGAAATTTTATTGCAGAAAAGATTAGGATTCCAGCATTGCCTCTTTGAAATTAAATGCTTTGTATCCTGGCTGTTGTGGAATTCCAGTCACTGTTTTAGCCAGCTGAGGTGACTTGAAGTTGATTCTTCTACCTTTTGAGCATCCCTAAGTTTGCAGTCAGTGAAGATGTTTTCTAAGACCATAATTAATTTCAAAATGCATCTTGGCTTTTGGGAAACAGCTGAGTAGGTTTTGGTTAAAGAACAATGAATGTATTATGGAAGGCCTATAGCCTTCAATCATTAAATAAATTATATGCAAAAGTGCTTTCAAAACATGATTTCATAGTCTGGTCTGCATGTCAATGCTCAATATATAAAAATCTGTGCCCTCCTAGAGAAGCAGGAGGCTTATAACAGTCTAGCAACTCATAAAAACAAAAAGCATGTCAACTTGGCATGGAAGTCTGGTTTCAATTCACAAAAATTGACAAAAGCCACAGGAATAAAGTACTGTGCATGGAATCCCTTCTAGGGGGTGGAATATATGCCACATTTACTGAAACGTAAAATTTGCACCTAAATTTTAAGTTCCTGCAGTAAGAAGCTCTAGATGTCTCTGCTTCTTCTCATGTCAGCAGAGAGAAAGTAGGTGCTCTAGATGCAGGTGCCTCAGGTCTACAAGGAAAATGGATGCTTGTTTTGAGAAGACTGTTTCGCTGGGCACCAGCAGGTTGCCTTGAGGTAGGGGACCGGAGGCTGTTCCAGAACTCCTGTAATTGAATTCTGCTTGTTCAAAGGACAGACTATAGGAAAACTGTGTTAAACTTTTTCAGAATGTTGAATCCCCCTGCAAGCTAAATACCAATCCTGATATGTTCCATACGTACTAAACTGAACAAAATTCCTTTCTTTCTTTTTATTAAGAGATCTATTAAATAAACAATGAAAAAGTGCCTGGAAATTTCAAGGATATGATATAAAGACACAATAAACTAAATTTACATTCTAATTTTAAAAGGAAAGTCATAAATTTGCTAGATAGTCTGTCCTGAAACTAAATTTGTTGTTTCCCCTGTAGGAAATAAGCTCTGGTTGAATTTGCTGTTGCAAATTAGCACGGGCCTGAGATGGTTACAGAGAGAACCACTCAAGGGCTGTGCCACTGACTTGCAGGGCAGAGAGGTTCCTCTTCAAGTGAGGAAAGAAAAGGTGAGACACATTCCTGCAGCAGAGCTCACTGTTGAGTCTGGCAGCTACAGGCACAGCCTTCCTACAAACCTGCCCATGCTTTCAGCAACGCCCCTGAGCACTTCCAAAGCAGCAGCAGAATCAGTTTGCAACTTCGTCAAGACGTCAAACCCTGAACAACATGTAAAGGGCATTTACCTTAAAGATGCCAAATGCATTTTAGAGCAAAACGATCTGAAGACAACATTCTCACTGCCCTGAATGCCTTGATGTAAGAGCTCATGGGGCCCATTGTTTACGCTACTTTGGCTGGCGCTCAGCCATGTGAATAAAAGAAAAGTGCTGAACTGATTTTCTGTCTAAGGCTGCAGCATCATTAATTGCTTCAGAGCCATGTCAGGTCTTAGCAGATGGCTGAGAAGGGACTGAATTTCTGACATTTTTAATTAAAATGTAACCTTTATTATTATGGGATTAATAGTTATATAAATATAGCTGGAAAAATTTAATGTACATTTGGTAAGAGGGAAATTCTGTACTCTTTGCAAACTTAACTAAGAAGTCTTAAAATCCAGTGAATTCATGTTGGTAGCTCTTGTGATTTTATTACTGGTCCTGCAGGGTGAAGCATTTTTCTGAAGGCTTCTCGTACAGTCATAGTGAAAATTTCAGCCCCACTTTTTTTTCCCCCTATAGATCGACATTCACAGCAAAGTTTGAAAAGGAAAATGATTAAATCACTCAAAATAGAAAGTAAATAGCAAGGTTCCCAAAAGCAGAGATATGTATTTATGCGTGGAAATGCCACTCAGGGTGAGATGGTCCTTGGGGCTGCAATAACACTTTTTGACAGAGGGAATAACACTTTTTGACCTCTTTTCACTAAGGTTGATCTGAAACACCAATGCTCTTTTCCCCCTCCCTGGATTTTGGCCAAGACAGTTTTGGCCAGCAGTGACAGAGGCATGTGCTCAGCTGCCTTGTCTGCAAACTGGCTCTACGCCCTGAGGCAGAACCACTCCCCAGACCTGTTCCCACCATGGGCACAGAAGTGATTTCCTTATACGCCAGCCCTTGCTGAGCTTCTGACCATGACACCAATTATGTGTCTTCCCATCTGCTGCAACGAACCCAACCAACATTCCTGCAGGCTGGATTTCAATAATCATAACTTGTTACTGGGAACATGAGGCCCTTCTTGTCCTCTACCACTTGTGTGCAAATGCTACAATGGTTTGAGAAATGAGTGAGGTTTCACATACCAGTTGTTCTGTTAAACCAGGGGAGAATAATCAAGTCACTTTTTGTTTCATGGTCTAATTTTTGTGGTTTACTAGCTCAGAATGAGCCTTCACATGACTCTAGCAAAGGGTATGCATGGTGTTTCTCTTGATTAGCACAAGAACAGAAAAGCCACTGTCTGTCACATCTCTGTGAAGTCCAAATGTGTCACTCTGAGTGCCAAAAACCTGTGTGTCATTTACTTGACAAGCTTGGGACCCTCACTCATGTCTAGTGCTTGTGCTGCTTCACAGATGTCCCAGTACATCTTGGCACACTTGTTGCTTTGTGTGGGGGCCGTATCCTCACCTTCACCCTCCTGCTGAGGGCTGAAAGGAGGGGAAAGACCTTACGGTTCAAAAACCCTGCCTGGAAAAGGCATGTGGAAGAAAATTAGTGAAATTACAGCTGGACTGAGCTGCGTCCCTGGCTCCTACACGTGGATGGGCTGTTGAGAGAAGTGAGCAGCTGAGGCAGGAGCAGAGAGTACTGCTCCACTGTGACAGTGTCCTCTCATCAAGCTATTTTGGCTGGCCCTGTGGCACACAACATGCATGCAGACACCCTGCCTTCCCTGGTGTCCTTGAAAACCTGCAGTGCAGGGGCCTGGAAGGCTCATGTTACAGGTCACAGCAGGGCACAGCCATCTAGAGTGACCTCATGGTCTGGTTCACCTCACCAGCCTCACAGGGGAGACCCACCAACGCCGCAGATGGACATAAATAGGCATTTCTGCCCAGACAGTCCCTACAGTTTGCCGCTTGTCCCTCTTCCACTGTCTACATGTATACCACATGGGCAGTGGCTGTAATGTGTATCTCTTCCTACGCCAGGCCACCACAGGGATGGCAAGTGATCCATGTTTGTCCCTGTATAGGGATGTGGATGTGAGGGGCCAGAAGGCACAGCCAGGGAGAGGAAAAGGGCAAGGATGGCTTTTTTCATCAGAGAAATGATGGGTTAGGTTATCTTGGCACTAACAAGCAGCGCAGACCATGGGGAGCTGGTCTGTAGAGTGAACCTGTGCCTACTAATCTGAACACCAGGTGTTTTGATGGCTGAGCAGGGAGGCTGCAGCAGAAGAGCTTTGGGACTGTGATTATTCTCCCTTCTGTCCTACATGTTCAAACTGCAAATTTGCACTTGGATTCCCTTATCCACAGAAATGGTGGGAAATTGCAAGGGGTTTCAGTGCACCCCAGTCAGTTTGGCTCCTGTTTCTGCCAGCCCCCAGAAGCTCCTTTTGGGACCTGTGACGATGTCCAGGAGGATGCTCCTCTCTACCCTCCTTTGAGAGGAGGAAGGATGGAGAGTGCTGCACCCTTAGCATGTTGCAATGGTTTAAAAACTCCTTAGGTGTTTCTGAACAGCAGCTTTTTGCTGGGTACACCACCTGTCAAAGTATGGCACATTTGCTCATCCTCCAGTGATCTGTACGGAAATAATTATTCCAAAAATCTTTTTTATCCCCAAGGTGTGAATTTCATACTGACATTGGTACCGTGCAGGGTAACAGATGCATTCAGGATAATGCAGTCATTCAAAATTACTCCTTTCTACAACAGAAATGGATGCAACATGAGCTGCATTACTTCAAACAAACTACAGGATTACTTTTGGTTTTTAAAAGTGTTCCATTATTGTGAATCCCATATGGCTTTATCCTTCAGCTCCTGGTTGCCTCCAGCCTGCTCACTGATTAATGCAAGGATGGGAATGGCAGATGCCAAGCACCGTCACACCAGGATGACAGCACTGGGTGACTGTTTCATGCAAGGGTCAGCCATTTCGAAAGAGGCGATGCAATGGTGTGCCATCTGCTAAGGATGCCCAAAGCCCAACTCCACCCCTGCCTTACCTGGGCCGGGGCACTGGAGGAGAGGTGGGTCAGGTCCCCGATCCTGGCAGCTGCCCGTGGGTCGCTGGAGCTTATGAGGACGGGGGCGCTGATCTCCATGGAGTGCCGGTTGCTGGCAGCCTGAGAGGACTTGTGTGTCATGCTGAGGGCTGTGAAGGAGTGGCGCTTCTTGGCATTCTTCTTGCCTTCCACCTGCCTTTGGGCTGCCCCGGCTGCCCCAGTGCCCACCAGTGTGGAGCACGGTGCCAGCCCCACTGCTGCCGCCGCCGCTACCGCCGCCGTCTCTGTTGCCAGCGGCATGTCACAGCCAGAGGCGGCTGCCGAGCACGTCTTGTCCATCTCGATGAGCTGCTTGGCCGATTCATTCAGCTGGGAAGAAAAGAGGAAAGATGAAAAAGGAGTTGTACAGACCGATAAGGTCTCTCCGCTGGAGAAAAGGAGGCTCAGCATGGACCTTACTGCTCTCTACAACTACCTGAATGGAGCTTGTACTGAGATGGGGGTTGGTCTCTTCTCCCAGGTGACAACTGAGAGGACAAGAAGAAATGGCCTCAAGTTGCACCAGGGGAGGTTTAGATTGGAGATTAGGGAGAATCTCTTCACTGAAAGGGTTGTCAAGCATTGGAACAGAGGGCCCAGGGGAGTGTTGGAATCACAGTCCCTAGAATCACCAAAGACAGGACACTTCAGGGCCACGTGTTAGTGCTGGACTAACAGTTCAGCTGGATGGCCTTAGAGGTCTTTTCCAACTTAAATGATTTTACAAATGTATTCAATTTTATGAAGTCAGGCGAATTATTTCCATACACTTGTTAATGCTAGGAAAATCAAAAGAGGCAGAATAAGCATCCAGAAGAGGTAGGCTAGAACCAGGAGCCATAAATTGGTCCACATCAAGCTATGACATTTAATAAAATGGCATTCCCCAACATAGCTTGTCCCAGGCTGGTGAGTCAGAGCCTGGAGAAGGAGGCAGAAGCCTCTTCATCAATGTTTTGCTATTGTCAGCTCCATTATAGGCCTATGTTCGATGTTTGCCACATGTGGCTTTGATTCAGGGGTAAAGCTTCCAAATCCTTCCAGTTTCATTTCCCTGCCTCCCTCCCAACACACGTTATCCAAATGCAGATGCAACTGAAGACATTTTTCCCAGGTGTATCACCTCAACTGTGGAAGATCTTGACTGCCACTGGAAGACTTGCTCAGGGTACACCTTGAAAATTGGTCTTGAAGGATTCAAAACTGGGCCTACAGCCCAGGAAGACCACAGAACACCAGGACACTCAGGCCAGTTTTCAGTCCACTGTTCCTCATCCAACCCACATTCACAGATAACCTCGTGTCTGCAAATGTGAGAGGCATGCTGGGTGGCAGAGTCCTGTCACTGAAGCCTCTTACCTTCTAGCCTCCGTAACTCAGACAGAATAGCTACAGCGTACATAGCTGGAGAGTTTTGAGGCTCACAGGGATGCTACAGTCACTGATGATACATGAAGTGCACTCTGAAGTCAGCAGTGCTTTCTGCACAGCACTCATTGCCAATACCTCTCCCCTCAAGGAGTGTTAACAGCTAAGGGAAAATGCCACATTTTGCCAACAGACCTTTATATTAAACTGGGATGCACTGCAATATGTTTGCATTTAATGAATAAAAACACCGGATGAAAAAGGGAGACACAACTAATGCACATGTCCTTTTGCATTCACTGCTCTTCTGACACCCACAAAAATCAGAGGCGTATGGTAATACTATTCTGGACCAAAACCAGGCTATTTTTTCTATAACCACTTCTAAGAATTATGGCATCATCCAAGAAATTCAGCTGAGGACAAGGTCTTCTGAGGCTCTAAATAAATAAAAAAAAAAAAAGAATAGTTGCTGCTCCAAGGCAATTTAGAAACCTAACACAAGTGAAAATAAAAGGGAAAAAGAGAGAGATGGGAAAGATAACAATAGAAGTGTGTAGTTAAACAACTGTGTAATTGAGTAGCTTTTATAACTCTCAACTACTGTCACCATTTCAAGAAAAGAAATAGATATTGCTAAACTTAAGCCAGTCTACTAAGTTTGAAAACACTTCTGACTCCATGAAGACTTGTTCTCTGTAACAGGCAAAAATCACACTAACACCCAGAAAGTAAACATCAACTTGCAGGATCCTTCATTCTGTGACAGCTTCCACCAAGTCAACCAAGAGCCTCCAACTAGTGATGCTCCACTACTGTCAGAGCTGCTGGGAGTCCTGCAACCATTCAATTAGCAAGTCATTTTCCCAGCTGCACTCTTCAACTTGAGACCATGCTTACAGCCAGCGTAGTGCACTGCACCTGCCAATTTTTGCCAATAACAGCTGATCCTGTTTCAGATTCTTCAAAAATGTCCATTATTTCCCACTTCATCATGCTCTAAATTGGTACAACCTAATATTTGCCAGCAGGCAAGGAAACCAGATGGCTCCCCTCCCTTAAGTAGGTGTTACAGCTCCACTTACCCCATTGATGGAGATAGTCTAGCTGAATTACTTGAAATATTAAGCAGAAAAAGAGAAAGACATCAAATATGTATGATTCTTCCACAGCAGAGGGTGAGAGAATACTTTGCTAATTGACAAGAGGAAAAAGAGTATATTTTAACTCTTTGACATAGGAAAAAATAAAGTTAAATAAAAAAAGAATTTAGAACTTCTGATTTTACAACATGCTCCATATGGACAATGAAGTGCTCCAGCTCTTGATATCAAACTCTGAATCTCTTGTAAGCATTACATTATAAATCCCACTGTCTGGAATCCAATTTAACACCAAAGCTGTTCTTTTTAAAACAACAAAATCCATTACTTTTTTGTTCAAAGCAGCACCTAGTTAAAATGTCAATAAGAGAGTCCTGTATTGATATAAACAAAAGTAATTCTCAATATCAGTAGAAGATTAAAGACACAAAGAAAACTCCCGCCCAAACAGTCAAACTAATGAACTTTTGGGAATGTCAGAGTCTTCCTGAAATACTGGGAAAAAATTATTTTGGTCTGCCAAGATAAAAAATGCTTTATAGCTTTACAGCTTTATTTTTGTAGACAACTGTTTTTAAACAGCTTTGCCCACAGATGCTGGAAAGTACTTCCCAAATAGGCTATGAATACCAGAGAAAAGTCTGCTTACTACTTTGTAAAAGCAAACAGTGCTGCCTCTTCACAAAAAGAAAACTTTCAGAAACCCTTTTTTAAACATAAACATGATTGCAAATTTCTTATTTTAAACTCTGAATATGTAAACACGCATTGCTTTCTGGTGTCTGTCATCTGAGCTTCAGGCAGATTTGCTTCCAGATAAGAAGCTTAATGGAAAGTTCTGACCCACGGTCAGTGTCAGGAATTTGACATTTTTGGAAGTCTGTAGCTCCTATGACAACCTCTAATACCAGAACCTAACTTTCCTGCTCAATTTTGATCCCTTCTCTAGAAAGAACCTATATTTGAGATTCCAGTCCTGCTAAGCCCAAATTGTAAAATTGCCCTCGAGCCTGCAGCTACACTGATTTTACCCCAAATCCATTATTTAAAAAGGGGATGCCCTAGAAAACCTGACATATAATTTAGAGGGCTAAGGCTTGGATTTGAATGCCAAACAAGTCAAACATTCCCAGCAGCCCTGCAATCCTGTCTAGGAATGCAAAATCTTGCAAGGGCAAGCCTTAAAAGGTCTGAGGGACCCTACCATGCAGGAGAGGCGATGAAACGGTGCAGTAAAATTGTTCACAGGTCTCAGTAACTACTGTGAGTCCTGCATGCTGAGATAAGCATGCACCAGTCTCGGTGCATAGAGCTACTGTGCCTGTTTTTCAGGAAGTCCTTTCCCAGCTGTGAGGAATGGTACTGGAGACATCTCCAGCTCATCTGGTCTGGAGAGTAAAAAAGGGTGCAAGTGGAATATCTCTGTGCACAGAGTCTTGTTCACCTCCAAACAACCTTTTCCCACAAAGGGACCAGTAATCAAGTACACTTGACTAGAAATTTGCTGACCTTGATGAGGAAGCCACACTGCCCTCCCTGTCACAATGCAAGCTGTCATGACTTTAGCATCCAAACAGACAGCCCATGCAATATGAACTATGGGAGAGGTTTTTTTCTTCTTCTGGATTTTAGATAGGGTTGTTTTAGATACTGTACTTGAGTTGAGAGTTCACCCCATAGGTGACAAAGGCACAATTATTAAACTACCTCACTCTCCACTGCCAAAATTATGTTTTATTAGTCTCTAGATAAACCTCATTTTTTTCTGCAGAATGCATTATGGTGACTTTCTCTCAGTTTCTGTTGCACATGCTTGCACACACACACATGCACACACCAGCATTCACTCCAGTTCCTGATAGATGTGAGTTTGAAAGGGACCACCTGTAAAGGATTTAAATATATTTCTCTGTTAAGGATGAGAGGGTATAGGAGAGAAACTGTCACCTTCACTGACTATCCCCACATAGGACCAAATATGCCCTTTATATCCCAATGTGATTTAATGAACTATAATGTCAATGGGCAGCATTATGCACCAACTTACATATCCCAGCTGGGATGAAGACTAAGGAATATCCACTTTTTGTCCACTGTGGGTAATAATTAATTCTAGATTTAGCACAAATAACAAAATATTACTTTGGAACTTATTGTTATTATTATGGAACAAGATAGAAGAATGGGAAATTTAGGTCAGATTTAAATAATTAATGTTTACTGCATCTCCCTTGACAAATATGCCAGTACATTTACTAATCCATGTTAGTGGCAAAATTGTTCTACCTCAGTTTAAACTCCTAAGGGACACTTTGATACACTGTGATCACCACAACAGCTCCTGAGTTGTTGCATGTGAATGACAGTGCTGTCTTCAGATGGAGGACAGTAATTCTTATTCTGGTATTGAACACTCTTAAGTTTCCTAGTCATTTAGATCTGGGTAAGGGATTAATTTCTGACTGGCATCTGACCTACCAAAGAGAGGACCTCACTCTGGCTTACCAACAAACTTCAGCACATACTTGATACCATGCAGACCAGAGTGTTTCCAATGGGACTAAAATGCCAGTTTTCTGAATAAAGAGGGATAGACTGAATTCTCAGTTTTACACACATGCATCAGTATTTTGTTAAACTGGAGCCAATTTGAACCAGAAAGTACAGTTTATTAAGGCTTTCAGGAAAACAATGTTTCATTTGGTATGTAAGCTTTTTTCTCTCCCCTGTCTTTGTGGAAACTATTAGCTAAAGAACAGTGCTGTTCTGTACTTCAGATCCCTTTGAAAAGTGAGAAGTTACAAAACCCCACAAATCCATACATGCCTAATATAAAAAAGTAAATTGGTAAGAAAAAATATCATGCTCAAGTTTTTGGAAAGGAAAAACTGAGCAGAGCAGAAGCAAAAATTAAAATTATTAATAAAACATCTTAACAATGTCCTGAAAGACTGAAAATATTTTCACCTAGGGACGCTGATTTTTATACTTTACAGTTCATAAATATTGAGAAGATCATGTACAGCCCTATTTTATGCCTTGTGGAAACTTTGGCAACTTGGAATTCCATATCTGATTTTGTGATTAAAATAAACAGTCTGAATTTATTACTGCATTTTAACTTCAGAGTAGTTACTTTAAGGAAATATTAAGTTCTTACACCCTCATTAAACTAGTTTTGCTAACATTATAATTTATGTTCTGAAACACAGGGATGTTACTAAGTAACTAAGGGTATAACTGTACAAGATTCTCCCATCTCTGCTGGGTCCCTGAGAGGACTGCATCTGTAAAAGCATTTTCATCCCCAAAAAGCAACATTTCAGAAAGCTAAAACAGCTTCTCCTCGCTGTTATACCTACTGGCAAATGCAGGATACAACCTTTCTTCTGTAGCCAAGTAGCAAAACAGCCTTTGACTCAAATGGACAGTGGGAGAAAGTACATAATACGTTATCTAATACTTTAGATGTTCATTGGTAAGTTAGTACAGTGGACACACAGCAATTGCAAGAGCTCACTAATGGGATATTAGCAGATGAAGTTGTGCCAAAGGCTCTTCGACCAGGTCATGTTGAATGCATCTATCGTTTTCATCTTTTATATGTTTTATTAATTCAGATTTTAAAGTGTTTGGGGAAAGCCTTCAAAATTCTCCATGGACAGTTTAAATTCATTTGGCAAACCCTACAAAATCCTATCTCAAATTTTCATTCAGGCACCATCTTCTAATGAAGAATAACCAGTAAGGTACAGTTTAAGAGAAAATATTATAGCTAAAAGAAAGCATTATTTAATGGCTTTGTGTTGATCTCTACAAATCCACTATAGCCTTTTCTAATTTATTGCCAGGGAGGAACGAGCAAATGTGGAACAGATTTTCTGCAAGTGGTTTATCCATCATAGAAGATAGATTTCTGAAACTCCGCACTGTGATTGAGAGCAGAGTTATTCCATGCACTCAAAAAATACAAGAAGCACAGTACACACACTTGCTTGAACACATGTACATAGAACAATAGCTGCAGAAATACTTTGCTAGGACACATCTCAAACTTGAAGTGTTCTGCTCCTCCAGTCATAGGCTGAGGTGTATGTCTCTTTCTCTTTTCCGAAAGCCTGCTAAATATGTTAGCTTGTTCTCATGGAAGGAAGTCCCTAAAACCATACAGCAGGTAACCTTCCTAATCAGGGTCATACACCTACACAACTATGTACAGTCCAGCAAAAGCAAGCCAATAATTTTTGTCTACAACATGGTTCCTGGAAAGGCAGCAGTACTTAGCAATCTATTTCCCTGTCCTACAAGATCTTTCTCATTTAGCAGCAATATCACTTCTAACACACTGAGGGCTGAAGGAATGTAGCATATTAGAACAGCATGTGCTTGGATGAGCGTGTCATCATGATCTTGCAGAATGAAAATAAATGATGCGTGCAGAAGAAGTAAACATTAAGCCCTGGGTGGTGAACTGGGAATTTTTTTCTTTCTTTCTCCTTTTTTTCCTTAACAGTTTTAAGAAGGCAAATGGTTTGCAGTGGTAGAGAAAAGATTGGTGAATCCCAGAAAAATGCGCAGTCTGCTGCAAAATCTGCTCAGGACCAAAGCACAGCAAGTAACCTTATGTAAACTAATATCTAAATCACTGAGAAGAAAGAAAATAAAACTTAAGGCAATATCATTAAAATAAATGAACTCACCAAAAAGAAGTATGCTTTCTAGAGCCCTCTCCACTTCCTGAAACAATGCTAGCTATCTAGCCTTCAGCTCCAAGTATGAAGACTATCTTGCTCCGATCTGTCATCTCTGAATCTCTGATCTGCTGTGTATCTTCGTTGTGCCTAAGGATTTCCTTTTTCTTCCTATCTGTCCCCTATGGACATTCTTTTTCATAATGAGGTGCTCATGACTGCACTAAAGCTCCTTTGAAAGCAAGAAATGTAACCAAATACAGCTTTACTTGACATCAGAAAGAGTGAGAGAGAATCCATCCTATTTTTACTTATAAATTATTCAGAAAGCTAAATAAAAAGTGCAGTCATGAATTCATGGACTTGATCCTAATTCCTTTGAAGTCAGTGGCAAAACTCCAGCTGCCTTCAACAGTGGAAGGACTGGTGCCCATCTGGCACCAATTTCAGTACCAGAAGAGTCCCTGTTGAAGCTTGTATGGGTTTGACTGACAAACTATTTTTTCATCAAAAAAATGAAACTCACTGGAATTTAAGTACTTCCCAGGAACTTGTTTGTTTTGACAAGACATCCATCACAAAACTGCTTCTCAGATGACGTTTCTCAGCTAAGACAAGAAATGGCCAAGGCTACAGTGGTTTGGGAGTTCAACGGGGTACTTGGGCTCCTGGCTCAAAATCCCTGTGTGAAGAAACAGTCATGGGAGACCTGGAACAACACTGCCACTTTCCAAAGAGAAAGTCACTGGCTTTCTGGCTATGCTGACTCTCTCTTGCTCTTGTTCTTGTAAAATGGAAAACCTTTGTGACTCTCCCCCAGAGTCCCGGTGCCCATCTGCACCATGACAGAAAATGCTGGTGAGAAGCTTTATGCTAGGCAGCAATGTGGACAGGGGACCAAGATGGACTCAGAAGGCTTTCAGAAGCAATTGAGATGATGTCCTCATGCCTCACTGACAGCTGGCAGGTGTACTGTTATAACCACTTACTACTGCAAGGAAGGGACGCCCTCTAAAGCAGCTTTGTGCTGAATCTAGAAAACCCTTCACTTGGGAAAACTTTCACTTTCAGCCAGCTGTACCTAAAAACTTCACCATGGGCTAGGAAAGATACTGTAGATCCAGGAGCAGAGCTGTGTAGATCACAAGAGAACTCTAAGCAATATCTGCAGAGCCTGTATGCCTTTAAAAGAGCAAAGTCTTGTGTTTTCAGTTTTCAGGCAACTTTCTACCTCCTTCCTTAATGTTCTACAAGGCTGATGGTGCTATTGCTTACTCAAGGGATCAATAGTACTCATAAAATTTTGAATTAATTGAAAAATGACATGTTAAATACCACCAACTAAGGCAGAGGATCTCTTCAGAGTTAATGCATATGCTAAGCCTTGGAGTCTTAAAGCAAATGGCTTCCCTTCCAAATTATGGTGTGCAACTCCAAGTAATTATAAATAGGATTGTGAACCAGGCAACATCATGCTCATGTTGTTGCAGAGACCCTTGCCTTCTTGATAGCTGCACTGTGCACACATGCTACCAGGCACAACATTGTGCACACATGCTACCAGGCACAACATTGTGCCCTTTTGCTCATTTTCTCAGATTTGTTCCTGGAAATACTGTTCTTGAAAATACTGGTTTTGTAACATTCAGGGTTGTGTGAAAGAAGCAACAATACCATGTCTTTTTTTACGGAAAACATTGGCTTCCAGCTTAAGGAGACAAAAGATAAGGATGAAAGAAACAAAACACATATATTTGCTGAAGTCCTTTATGAACCTGATAACAAAGCTGTTCTGGTGGGCAATGAGAAAAAGGCCTACATGCACCTCACACTATCAGTATTACCTGCAGAGAGCAGGAAGTTAGATAAATCTGTGAAGCTCTTGGAAGCTCTTGGAATTACAGCACAAGGAACAAGTGGGAAAGCCAAAGTAAATTTTTAAGTACTCCAGGGTTTTGCCTACACTGAGCAAGCAAGGAATCTTTGCTGCTCTGATTTACAACTTTGTGTAGAATAAGAAATCTTGTGCAACTGGGGAAAATTAAGTTTTATGTGTTGCAACTGAAGATTACCTGTGGGGAATCACATACGAATACATGCACTGTTCTCTCTATCTCTGATAAAGCAGTGAAATGAAGAATGAAAGCAAATGCCAAGAAAATGTTTTGGTTCAATTGCTTGTAAAAGGAAGCAAGGTATACACACTTCAAGCAGACATTAGCACTAAAGGGTTGTGATAAACAGCCTTTGCCCTGTGCGTACTATATTTAGGAAAGAAACATTTTTTACTACATAGTGTTCTGGCTGCTGCTTCCCAAATACGAGACAGAAAAGGACTGCTGGATGTGGTACAGGGTATTTGCAGTAGTATAAGGTCCCATGGTGCTGTATAGTTAAATACTGCGTGCATGGAGCTCCCGCTGCAGCTGGCTATAAAGCAGGTTAGTAGCTGTGGTGGAGAGTTGCTGCACCAGCTCCAGGGTCACACTGCCTGTTTCACTGGAAGCAGCCAACATCCATGAATGTCAGCCACCTGTCACAAAAGCCGCTGTGTCATTGGAGAGCTGTGTCCAGGCTTTGGGTTTACTGTGTACCAGTTGGGATGAAAATATGAGTGAGGATATGATGTGCTGCTGTTTCACCCAACCATCTGACGACTCCCTAGAGGGACAGTTCTGAGGTGTTTCTCTGAAATGAGAGATGAATTATGTGTGTTTGAGATGGGCAGCAGCACCAGAATACAGGAATTGTCTGTGTGACAGGGAAATTGGTCTTCTCACCTATGCACACAGATGAAAAAAAAAGAGTTGTGCTGAGAAAGACATGACTTGACAGCCTGAGTTTGTGTCTCATAGTTGTCATATCTGGTGGTTATTACAGTACAAACTCTGCTTGGAATTGCCTGCACATTTAAAGCACCTCCTTCCCTCATAGATGTACTGATGCCTGGTACAGCAGCATGGCTCTTTTTCCTCAGTGGAAGCATTAATTTGCATCTCTTTTTACTCTATGCAGTGACCAGTTACTTTAAAACAATTTTTACATGACTTGTTTTACCTTGGAGACCTTTATATTTGTGTCATACTGTTGAAAGGTGGACAGTGGACTGGGATGGCATTATGGGGCAGTAGCTGTTGCCCATGGCATATTGCACATTGCACAACGTGCACATGTCAGTTTTGTCAGAAGCCTGACCAGCAACTGAAGGCTCCGAAAGCCAGTCTGTAAGATATGAAAATGTGTTTTCTGTGCTATATGATGACATAATTGAGTTCACAACCCTCCCCCCCGATCTCATGGAAGAAAAATCTGACAAGGCTGAACTGTGACGAATTCCCTCAAGTCTGCAAATTCTTGACTGAATATGGCAGCATTCAGCCTCTCACTTATGTCATGACTGACCACCCCTCACGTCAAGGAACCATTTGTAGCCTTCTTTGGAGAATCCGAGATGATAAAATATGATTGGGGACAAGGCCGAGGTCAGAGCCAGAGGTCTCTCCACTGACTTGCCAACAGCTGCAGTCAAAGAGTACATTGAACTTTCTGGCTGTCAAACTAGAAAAATGTTATTTGTTCAACTTTCTGAGTTTAATTTCTGGTTTAGGGTAAAGGACATGTACCCAGCGCTGTGGAGTCATGCAGTGAAGCAGCTAGTACCCTTGCCTCTTGTATGCTCATCTAAAGCTGGATCGATGTTCTGGTTTCTGTCCAAGCCTGTTCTGCCACGGGTGTCACTGCTAGATAAGAGGTGTGCGATTTCTTCAGCGCCAGTGAGCTTGGAGCAGATCTTTTAGGATGCTCAGGCACATTTGTCACATTACTGCAATAAAGTGTGATGATTGCCAGCATTAGTCACTTTTATGACATCCATATGCAAATGCTGTTTATATTAGTATGCTACAACTGGAAGGATTTGGAAAACCACTGCTCTAGGCCATGCTGTTTGAGCTCTGAGATGGCAAAATTAATGGGCTAGCAAAAAATCTGCACAGTAGGAAATCTTCCTGAAAGTACACAGTACTGGGGTTTTTTTTTCCCTGTTTGTGGAATTACTCATGCTCAAATATTTTCCTAACACATTCCTTTCTGAAAATGGACTCCCTGCATTGCACCTACATTCCACAGACAGAGAGACAAGTTGTCCCAAGGAAACTGAATTTTCACAGATTGTGGCCATACCATGTGATGCAGTCACACAGAGACATTTGTTAAAACTTTTAGTATTTTTGCCATTAAATGCTGAAGGGCTCCCATCACTCCATTGTGAGAAATATTACATAAACATAGAGCAATAAGACAGCTCTTGGCCCAAACAAAGTACAATTTAAGATGAGGACAAGAGACAATACATAGATATAGACAAAATATACAATGCAACAGTCTTATCAGCAAGATGGACAGAGAATTTTGAACACCATAAATCTTTTGTAGCCATCACAGCCAAGAACAATTTTAGAGAGGAGTCTGGAGGAGCAATGCTGATGCAGATATTTGAAGCATTCATCACAACAATGAAGAACAGAGCACTGTGGAAGAAAATTAGGATTTAAAAAACGGAAAAAGTGATCGGCATTGCTGACATTCAGTAGTAAACAGAAGACAATAGGGAGAGAGATTAATGAGTAATCAAAGATTTGCAAGTAAGGGCAAGTTGTATGTGCTCTGTAGAAAAAGGCTTCAGAGAGAAAGAAAGAAGTAGCAGCAAACGAGCAAATGACTGTCATGAATGAGGCAGGTCTGCATTTGCTAAGGTTGCAAAAAGGCTGTAGTCATAATCAGGGTATCACATGATGAGAGTTTGATCTTTGTGAGAGCTCAGCAATCAGGTTGGACAAAGACTGGGTAGGACTGCCAGTCACATGGATGAATGGAACAAGGCATGAGGATGTGATTCCCACTGGCAATGTCTTTATTACTTGACATGAAAGTACATTGATTCCTCTTTAACCAGTGACCAAACAGAAAGTAACACACTTAACTGTGTACTCTGTACTGCACTGAAAACTCAGGTATGTGTCGAGTGAGGGTTGCTCTTGCAAAGGCAGGCATACGTGTCACTGGAGTGGTGTAGAGTTGCCTTTGCTTGGACCTTAAACTCGGGCCTCAGGAATGCTTCTGTGCCCTCAAGGACCCCCATATGACAAAACCTTGTGCTTGAGACAGAGCATGACCCTAAGCAATGACAGGTCATGGTTAAACCGTGATCCAGCTGCTGTAGGGCAGAGAAGTGAAGTGCCAGTGCCAAGAGCTCCCAGAACTCATCCAGCCTGGGAGACTGCCAGGAATGCAGTATCAATCATCTCTATAGCCCTTCTTCCACTCCCATAGTTTCCATATTGAAGGAGAGGAAAACCATGCACCCACCAAATCAAAACAACCACACTTCTCTTTCCTGAGCAATGCACCTGTGGAGGTGAAAGGCTTTGCCTGGGAGCAGGCAAACCTCTCTAAGCACTAGACAGGAGCAAGGAGAGCATCACAGAATATGCCCAGTTCAAAGGGATCCACAAGGATCATGAAGTCTAACTCCTGGCTCTGCACAGGATAGCCCCAGGAGTCACACCATGTGCCTGAGAGTATCATCCAAATGATTCCTTAGCTTTGTCAGGCTTGGTGCTGTGACCACTTCCCTGGGGAACCTGTTCCAGTGTCCAGCCACCCTCTGGGTGAAGAACCTTCTTCTAATAGCTAACCTAACACTCCCCAATACCATCAGAAGATGCTGAGGACATTATTTCTCAAAGGTAAGACTCACAGTTCTTCCTCCTGGGCTAGGAAAGAAAAGAAAAAGGACATGAGAGGAAGTTATGCCTATAAATTCCTTACTCTGTTATTGAGGCTGAAGCAGATCAGAGAAAAGGAGATGACCATCAGGGAATGGTCTACCTCCTTCTGCAGGGTTGCTTTCTTCCCAAGAAACAGTAACACCAGGCAGGGCTGTCTCTTCCCTTGGTGCCCTGCCTTTAGTCACATGGTGAGAGGAGCATATCTCCAGCATGAGTCCACCACTGCCTGAATGCTCTGGCACCTCTCCTTCTTTGTTCCAAGGTTTCCAGAAGAATTCTGTTATGAAAAAATTCTATTATAGAAACCTCTCTCATGAAATTTCCTGTCAATTTGATTCAGTTGTGTCTGAACAGATCAGAAGACTTCAAAGTCAGATTTAGAGCAGGACACTGCCTCCAGCCTCACTTAAACGAAAACTAATATTATTAACTGGTTTATGGAGTCCTAGTGCTGCTTTGCCATAAAATTATTACTTAATAAAATAATTAGATAAATTGAGGAACAAGCAGGAGATAGATGAGGTTGCTTGCACAAAGTCCCACATTCCTCACCTCACCATTTTGGCATGATGGGCTTAGAGCACAGGACAATGGCAGCAATCACCTGCAGAATATCTGTGGGTGGAGTTTCTGCCCCTCATCATCATGTTTTTCTGCAGTGTGAGATGCCACATGGCCTCGCTAACCTAAATGAAAAGCTTTAAACAGGGTGACTTTCCTAATCCGTCTCAGCATGCAGATATGTCTGGTAGGTCTGGAACACAGAAGGCAGAAGGAAAGAATTGTCACACACAAAGCAAAAGCAGGGCAATCCCTTTGTCAGATTAAAATAACATCAGTAGCACACTCAAAAATGGTGCAGCAGGATACAAAATAAACAATGGCTGTTCTACTTCGTAAAGGAATAACGCAAAAACAAGGACCCCTTATGCATTTTCTTCTACAGGACAGACTAAACACAAAGGGGTGAGCCTTCAAGAGTCATGGATGTTCTAGAGAAAATTTGGAAAAGATGGAGATCCCCAAATTAATTCCAACTAACTTCCTCTGTTTCTGATTTTTGTTTTTAATTTGCAGATTCCTCCTCTAGTCTTTTGAATTTGGTTTTCTCAATGTTCAGCTCTAACACCTAACAAAATGTCAGAGGACTTCAGACTTAAACATCTGGATTTGGCACAGCTAATGACATTTTTAGGGTAAAAATCAACTTCATCTGTTATTTTTGTTATTTGAAGCATGCGTTCAGCACACACATGCACTCCTGGATCTTTTTGTGCCTAGAATAAAAAGTTTGACCATTCCAGGATCTGCAACAGTAAGAAGTAAAGAAAGAAGTAAAACCAATTCTAGCTACATTCAATCAGGAAACTATTATTCTTGAAACTACTTTTCTTTAAAAGTTCAAAAGGTCAAGCTCAGCCACATTTTGTGACTATTCACCATGGTAGAATAATCATAGAATCATGGAATGGTTTGGGTTGGAAAGGACCTTAAAGATTATCTAGTTCCAACTCCCCTGCCATAGGAGAGGTGCTCCAGCCCTCTGAGCATCTTAGTGGCCTCCTCTGGACTTGTTCCAACAGGTCCAAATCTTTCTTGCTTTTGGGGCCCCAGATCTGGATGCAGTACTCCAGATGGGGTCTCATAAGAGCAGAGAAGAAGGGCAGAATCACCTCCCTCAACCTGCTGTTCACTCTGATTTTGATGCAGCCCAGGATGCAATTGGATTTCTGGGTTGCAAGCATGCACTGCCAAGCCATATTGAGCTTCTCACCCACCAACACCTCCAAGACTTTCTTTTCAGGGTTGCTCTTGATCCATTCTCTACACAGCCTGTACTTATGCTTAGAATTGCCCCGGTCCAGGTGCAGGATCTTGTGTTTGACCTTGCTGAACTTCATGGGGTTCGTACGGTCTCACCTCTCAAGCCTGTCCAGGTCCCTCTGGATGGCATTCCTTCCCTCCAGCATGTTGACGGCACCACACAGCTTGGTGTCATCCGCAACCTTGCTGAGGGTGCATTCAATCATAGCATTCATGTCACCACAAAGGTGTTAAACAGCACCCGTCCCAATACTGACCACTGAGGAATGACTCTTGTCACTGCTCTCCCCTTGGACATCAAGATGTTGACTGCAACTTTTTGAACATGACCATTCAGACCATTCCTTATCCAGTGAGTGGTTCATCTGTCAAATCTATGTCTCTCCATAATACTTAAATAACATGCTGTCTTCTGAAAACAGAAATCAAAGGAGGTCCAACAGGCAATCCCGGCCAAATCCTTTATCCACTGTCATCAGCATCCCCTCCTGTCCCTCTGATGGAGGTCATCTCACGTACCACTAGCACAGCAAAGGATAACATGTGCTTCCATCTCTTCTAGATCCTCTCACAGTCTGGGATTTTAATAGTGGATCCTCTTTTCTTTGTCACTCCTGGCAACAGTGCCATGGGATATGCATGGAATCATTTTGCTCTGTGTTCATAGGGCTGTGGCCACTGTCAAAGGAGCAGAGAAGACAGACAGTTTGCCAGGACCATCTCCCAAAATGCTTGTACCCACACACTGTGCCTACATTTGGATTGAAGATCTCCACTCAGGGTTTTAAGGCACCAGGAAAGCTCCACGAAGAAGCTAATTAAGATGTGCAACATGTGCTAACAAGGACACTAGGAAACAAAGTGAAGAATGCCTCTGTGAGAAATAATGAAATCCTCTAGGATTTTATTTTTAATTAACTGCTAGACAAATCATGTATCTGCTGACAACATAGCTTCTTAATATACATTCATGCATTAGCTCTAGGTAAGTGAAACGGAAACTTTCTTTTTAAAAGGAAAAAAATCCCAGGAATTCATCAGTGCTGAAACAATCTTTAGAAGCTGTCAGAGGTGATCAATGGCTGGAAAAGACAAAAGGCCTCTTCTTGTGCCTCCTCTAGAGAGCGTGGACTACTGATGATGTGCTCTAGAGCCTGCCCAGAGCCCTGGGACAGTGGGTGTACTCAATGGTGAATGTTAATTTCTAGTGCTTGGAAGCCTGCACAATTGCTGAATTATTTCACTGCAATGGTTGCACTATGAAGCTGCTGAGCATTGATGGGAAGTCCAAAGTGTTTATTGCACAGGCAGAAGCTACCCTTAAATAATCTGCTATCTATTTACTTGGTCCTTCTGAGTGGATACAAAGCCAAATGGACTGATGCTTTGCCTGAGGTATTTTTTTTCCACTTGAAACACTGCAGAACTGCATGAAGATGTACTTTCCTGCGTGTGGAAGAGACTTACTTAACATCCATGGCAGACTTCTGCTATCTCAGGAGCAGAATGAGGAAGGAATAGCTAGTAAAGAGTGCACCTAAGCTTCTCCAGTATTTGCTGAACGTGTATCTAAGTGTTGCCAAGAGTTTACCATTCAGGGCATCTTGTTGCTTTTAAAAGACACAGAGGTTTTAAGATCCCTTAGCAAAATCAGAACAAATATTGACAGGTATATGACTGATGGATACTTTTGGAAATTGATAAATATTGCCTACAGCACCAAAGATCTGACTTGAACACAGATACTCTTTGCTGGTGAAATGTCAGGTTTTATGTGCAATGAGCACTGTGGACACTTTCCTTTCACAGCCTGAGCAACCACAACAGGCGAGGAGTAGTTCCCCCTCCCCTAGGCTGGAGCTGGCAGCCTTGCCTTCGGCTCCTAATTGAGGAAGAGAAACAGCCTCTTCTCCAAGTAAGCTCACCTGACATGTTTACCTGTCTCCATTAAGCAGCAATGCCTTTTTCTCTCCCTATGAGCACCTGGTTATGTCTCTCGATGGTAAAAGAGAACCCAGACAATTAGCTCATATGCAGAGAACTATCTGCTGTTGGTCCGATGAACCGTACCTAGAGGCTTGACTGAACTTCAACAGTTCCATCTTCACTTACCATCCAGCTGAAGAGACACTAGAATATAGGATGAGAGGACAGCAAAGAGAAAGAATAAAATAGATGAAAGTATCAAGCATGATGCAACAATTTGTGATAACATTTTGTTCTGTCCATTCAGGGACATTGGGGATCATCATTAGTGCTTGTTTGTAACACAAGCAGTCCTGCAACTGCAACAGGAGAACATAAACTTTGAGGCAGAAACCAAAACTAAGTGTAGAAACAACAGAAATGAGACAGAATTGCACCCAGGACCAAAAAACATGTATTCAAACACAAGCATAGTTCAAGGGACCTGGAGGTGAAGGGAAGAGTCAATGTACTGATAGCATGGGGAAATGGAAGCAGATGCAAAACACAGCAGGTCAGACCCCAGTCAGTTTGCACTGGGAAGGATGACAAACAGGATTTTGCACGGGCAATGCTGGAAGTCCTTCAGTGGACTGTGACTAGAGACCAAAGTCGTGTCATCAGATCAAGAAGAAAAGTAAGTACATCTTACTTAGATACCTAAGTACCTAATTTTTGGCACCTAGGAAACTGCACTTCAAAGATGCCCCTTACAGATATAGAATTGGTATATATGACTTTGAAAGACTCAGGAAATGGCTTATTTGTGAAGGTTGTGTGCTTAAACTGGTTGGCTGGAAACCCCTTTTTTTCCCCTATAAATTACCCTAGAGAGTTATTTTTACGAAATAAAGTCTAGGAAATTCAGATGTTACTCATAATGAGGGGAGGTGGGTGGGAAAGATATTTCTGGATGTGACAGCTGGCAAATCTCTGGTTCAAGAGTCCCTGAAACAATAAGAGGTGATAACAACTTGGATCTGCTTTTGATTAACAGAAATATTGGTCATAAGATACAAATTCATATAATTTAATTATGAGTTCATTCAAGCAAAAGTAGGAAGGAGTACAAGCAAGAGAAGACCTGTAACTAAAACTGTCAATTCTTAAAAGGCAAATTTTCACAGCCTACAGCTGTGTCTAAATTTACATGCTGACTCTTACCAAGGCTCACCACATATCTCGTAATTGTCTGGGCTGGAGGATGACTCAAATGTGACAGTACTCCCACCTATCTCTGTGTGCAGGCTTCCCCTCTGTGGCACCCACCTGAGATGAACTTGAGCGTAAAGTGGTGTTCCCTGATGAAGAAAGCAGAAAGCAATCCTGCACTGACTTGTCCAGACATAGCCTGAGGGGAGTGAGTGACTAGAAGAGGTCTAAAGAGATGAGTAGCTCAGTTAATCCAGGGAAAACCTGACATTTAAGTCAAAAGGTGACAATGCAGCTCAGTTTTGTATCCTAAAGATGGAAGGAAGTGTTACAGAATCTGTATGAGCGATCACCTTGTGAAGGATGCTAGAAATTAAAAGAACACTTAAAAAAAAAAATCACTCAAAACTAAAACAAAAACTTTTCTGCTCAAAGTCATGCTAATTTACATTTTACATAGGAAATTAAATCAAAGAGCAAAAGGTTCTTTATTTATAGAAGCAGAAGGGAACATCAGAAATTAAGCTGTTATGCAGGAAAAAATGGGTCACAGATTAAAAATAACAAAATATACATATATATAATTATGTATTATAATATGTTGTATATTTAATCTTCTTCTCACCTCTGACTGCTAATACTCTTAGTTTTCCTGACTAACACCATTGCTATTTGAAGTTTTATAAATTATTTTACTTTGCATGTGCATACCAGTACTTAAAATCAATACATTTTATTCATGGATTGATGTGAAAGTAGTAGTAGGTGTATAAGCTCTTACTGAGGTCCCTCTTGCAGCCCACAACACAAATTCTGCATTTTTGAGTTTGAATATGAAACATGGGAACTGTATTTTGTACCCCATTCACATAGAAATGTGATACCAAAAAGTATCTTGGAATATTCTACAGTATTCTATGCAGGGTGAAAACAAGTAGGACAAACTTTTTAGAAGCTACAAAGGTACACGAATTAAGTTCTTAAAACAATGTATATACAAAAGTTGAAAATGCGTATCAATAAATCTTTTCAACAGAAAAAGCTGAACATCTCTTAGATCTTACATTATTGTCAGCTTTACAAGATTCTCATTCCATTTTTATCTGACACACAAAAGAGAGAGAGCAGAAATAAAACAATTGTGATGTTAATGGGTATAATTCTTACCTCATTAGTGTTACACCTACTTACTACTGGGATGGATTTACTCCTCTGAGATTTAGTAAGCCAGCTTTTCTAAAATCATCTACATTAGTTTCCATCTACCCACCTTTCAAAAGCATGCATTTTTATCCACATTAAGTGATACTAGCAAGGCTAAAATGAACCATTTTGACAGTCCTTAAAAACAGAGATTGCATGTTCTTTTTGAGAAGGGCACCAAAAAATTGTTAGTGTTTAATGAATGTCTAATGCTCCGTTTTTGTTTTTTTTTCTGAAGGCTTTCATAAAAGATACTCTGAAAGATTCAGAGCGTGCTGTCATTGAGACCACACATACATAAACGACAGGTCAGACATCAAGGCTGAATTCATTATAAGAGTCCCATAGGGACCCATCTGTCCTGCAGCTGAAGGGAGAAACCAAACAGACTGAGGAGAGAGAAAACATAGGCAAGAAGTGGACAGGGCAACAACTATTTATTGAAAATGGCCAAAATATCTATTGGAGCTAGAAACATACACTTGAAGACATCAAGAATATAACTGCAATGACTGCCACTGGGGACACCAGCATACTGGGAAACGGCTAGGATGGGAATCCACACATGGAGAAAAAAAGGACAAAATCTGCCACCCAGGCTGAAAGTCTAAACTATCTACATTCATCTGCAGGCTAACTATAGGATACCCTCAGCAAAGTACATAGTTATGCAGTTAAGGACAAATTTTGCTGGGAAGATGGGTCTCCATGACACTATTCAACAACCACAGCTGGGATCCTGCTAAATGTGCTCAGGTTCCCCTGTGTGGGTTAGGCTGTTTTAGGAGGACTGCTAGATCCTGTGGTATAGCACAAAACCATTAAATGGGATGGTCTGCTCTGCAAAGCTAATTTTGGAATGAAAAATCATTGTTTTCCTTAAGAAATGCCTTTGGCTTTGGCTTCTCCCCCCCACACTTCTGGCTGAACTCTTTTTAAACACTGACTTGCAAGAATTATTTTCCCTGAGGAGTCTTCTGGACCTAGGGTGCAGGGCACTGAAACCATCAGCTCTGCCCATTCTCCTCCTCCCTCTTTCTCCCAGACCTCCTTTCTGCCTTTTTCTTTCTTTTTTTTTTTTTTTTTTCCCCACTGTGAAGAACAGGAGAAGATCCCCATTACCCTGCTTCACTGCTCTGTAAAAAGAATTTTAAAACTCCTAATATTACTTAATCACAGCTTTCAGTGCTCCTGCTGCCATAAAACATTATAACAATGGGCTGGCACTTCATCAATTGTAATTTGCAGATATTACAGTCACAGTAGCGCTCAACATAATTGCCTTGCTCTACCAATGACTCATAAGGCTTCTTGATCTCTGTCAATACTTCCTTGCTCTTGGGGTTGCAGGCAGAAATTTTACTCTAACAGTTCAGCTTTTTGAATTTCCAGTTCCTGCCCATCTAAGCAGGCTGCATCCCTCCAAATACTCGGCACACCATTGCCCTCAGATTTCATTCCCACACATTTAAATCTATTAGGACACACTTTGTTCTTCATTATTCTCAATTTTACACATAGCAGCAGAACACAATTTTCAAAGAGAGATAATAACAGCAGTTATTAAGAATAAAGAAGCTAGCTTGAAGACAGTAAAATAAAAGACATTTTCATAGGACTTTGAATTCTTTGCAGGTCCAAAACTCCTCTCAGCAAGAATATGACTTCAAATCATACAGATTATTAATTAGATGTTTATTTCAGGACAGAAGGCACCTTGAGAATCAATTTCATTATGCTGTGTTTTTCTGTAGACAAATTAAAACATAAATTATCAGCCCAAATTACTTCTACTGAAGACGAAGGACAGTAACAAAATAAGAAAAAACAATAGTGCAAAATCTCCCTGACAGAACATACTGTGTGTGACTCATGCTGTAAAAATCATCATTTTGAGCTGTGAATATTTATTTGTTATCTGACTGTAGCTTCTCTGAGGTTGGGACAGAGGCAGGAAAAAGCCTCTCAGCAGGCATGCAAGCACTCTTGCTGAACACTTGTAGGGAATAAAGCATAAGATCCATGCCACTCCTATGGCTACATAGACAACCAAACAGAATGCTGAGATAGAAAGAGACTTCTTAACACACTGCAGGGACCACATATATTTTGATGTCTTTGGCTATTTTCTGTGCTTCTGCTTTTTGACACTGGGGTCTGGCTCTAAGAGCTGCCCTCTGAGGCTTCCTTTACAGAAGCACAGACCACTCTCAAATTCAGTAAGCAAAGAGTGGGAAGAAGATGGAGTCTAGAGAGCCACCGCAAGGCTTCTACATGGGTCACCTGGCAAGTCCAAGTGCTGGGAGGCCAGGGGGATCCTGGTGAGGAGTTTGCCGACCAGCCCTCCTCACCACCCTGCTGTGTCTTATGTGTGCACAAGATTTGTAAGCACCTGCAAAAGCCTTTTGTGCAAGCTCCCATTTGAGGGGTATGGCAGCACATTGCCAGGACAGTGTTACCAAAGGGGGCCACAACAAGGATTACATCCCCTGTCTGTAGCCCTGGCACGCTCAACCCTAAGATCATCAAAGTGATCAGCTTGTTTTCTAATGCTCTGGCTGCTGTAGCAAGGGTAAGAGCTGTTGTCTGGCCATGGGAGCAACTGGGGACATTAGAGCCTGCCAAGCTGGAATTCACTCTATCCAGAGTGCAGAGCTTAGGATGCCATGTGAAATCCCACACACTTTGGCCGATCGGCTCACACTAGTGGAAGACTACTGTAAGAGTTAAGCTTTGCTTATTCTGCACATTTTGCCAAGATTTTGAAAACCACTTAATGGACTTGGACAGACTCAAGGGGTGTTTTCAGATTCAAGTACTACTTGTTTAATGGATTTATTGTATAAACATCAGCATTGAGATTTTCAAGATTTCTTTGGGATTTGACCCGATTCCTTTTAATTTTTAATGTAAAGTAACATCTGAAGCTGGCAACAGCAATGTAATTGTATAACTCCAATACTTGCATAAGCTCATCTCGTATTCAGAACAAGGCCTCCATCCACCAGGATGTGGATGAAATAGGTGGCTGATATTGCTGTCTGGAGGATCATTTCCCTTTGGATTTACAAACCACTGCACAAATATTATGCCCGTGGCACCCAAGTATGTAATTTGAAAAGGCGTTACAAGCCATCAGATTTCAAATTTATACAGATAAAATATATGTGTTTGTATACACACAAATATATGTGTAAGTGTATAGAGTTATATTTACTTTACCTATGTGTGTGTCTGCATGTGAATGTATATGCACACAGACATTGCTACGTGCGTTCTTGTCCCCTGGTGCTGGTTTGCATCTGTGCTGTTTGCATCTCTTTAGAAACTTCTGGCATTGCTGTTCTGACTCTGCACAGTGCTACCTCCTGCTCCTCCACAGCCACTCAGGATGTGCTAGTGCTTGAACTTAGATGACACATTGCATGTGATCCCAACAGGCTGTTCTTCTGAGGTTATGAGCCCTTCACCCTGTGAGAGCAGTAATTAAGGAGAGCAGATACCCAGGAGTGGGAGAGGGATCAGGATGCTGTACGGTGTCAGCCTGCAGATGAAACCAGAGCTGGGAAAAGGTGGTGGGTGCAATGGTGGCTGGCTGTGCAGAGGTCCCCAGTTCATTCTTTCTGCAGCAAAATTCAGGACAGTAACATCACACTTCCCAGGACAAGACAAAGAAGGGGAAAAGAATGAAATCTGGGAGAAACACAGGTTTCTCATTTAATCACAACAAACTGAAAATGTCTTACATGTTCACAATAGAAGAAGACTAGTCATTAACTTAGGAGAGGCAGCTGGTTTGCCAATAAGGGCTCCTACACATTCTCGTTTTAATATTATTGTGCTTGTCAACTGTGGGAATGCAATGTATATTAAGGATGGTTTATTCTAACTTGGTCATTGTCAGAGTTAATAATTAGTTAGTCAGGCACTAATTATCTCTATTTTGTCTCAAATAATTAATGAAGAAATCTGGAGAAGTAATTTCAGAGGCAGGCATCAGAGCCACACACACAGGCTCTGCTGTGGGCACAAGAGATGCTTCACTCCAGAGAGTAGCACCAGACAATGTCTGGGAGCAGGGTCAGGGGGATACCACTCCGAGTACTGGGTGCAGAGTGGCAGCATCTCAGAAAACTACAAATGTATGTGGTGTTCATCAGTTCTTTGCACCCCTGGTTCATGCATGAAGAAGAAAAGCTCCTTGAAGACATCAGCTGGCACCTCGACAGCAGAGCTGCTCCAGCAGGGTCACCACGGGCCACCACTGCTGGCTACAGCCCTGCTCCCAGGCAGCATCTCGCTGGAAGGGCACCAGTGGGATGAAGAACCACAGCAGGTCTGCTCAGAGAAAGTGACGTCTCAGCATTAACTCTGAAGTAAGACTCCTGTGGAAATTACCACTCAGAGCTCAGGACCAAACAGAGCCTGGCACACATGGAATGAAAGATGTTGGGCACAGGGGTGGAGCTGCCTGAGCTCCTGCTGGGGTCAGGGACATCGAAAGCACCCCTCAAGGTCTATGCTTTCAGACCACAGCTGAACCTGCACTGCTGCTCCCCACCAGCAAGCAACACCCACCTCTCCTCAGATGTGTGCAAGGTACCCCGACTACAATCATCCTCTCCTATTTTCTCTGTGTACTGTGGAGATTACAGCAGAAATGCTATGTGGGAAGCCTTTTAAGTAGTTCAGCAAACATATTTTGCTGGCCACTTTGGATGAGTGTAGCCTCCCAGTGACTTAGCAGGCAGCAACCTAAAAAAAAATCCCTTTTCAGTTATTCTGTTGCAATTTATCCTTCTCATCTAAGAACTTTTGAGGTTGTCCTGCCCTGGTAGGCACAGAAACCCCACAAGACATCAAGACCAGCATCCACCACCAGATGTTATGAACTTACCTCAACATAGAGGATAGGGAAAATGCCTATCTTGTCACCCAGCATTCCTTCTGCCCAGTTGTCATCTACCCTCCTGATGACCGTCAAAATTTCATCCTAAAATCAGAGATACACAGAATACATAATAAGATTTTTTCAGAAGAAAGATGCCAGTTTTTAATTACCCACATGACATCTTAGATTGAGAGTACACAGAGGAGGTCATAAGCCAGGTAAAAATGTTCCCTAAATCTTGGGCCAGAAGCATTCCTGGCCCAGCATCTTACCCCAGGCATGCCATTCAAAGTGCATTTAAGCACTCTGCAGACCAGTGCAGCTCGTGCTGGCTGTCAGCATCTCCAAGGGTCTGGGCACAGCAGGTGTGAACAGATAACTGCTGGCCTCACTGCAGGATGAGAAGAATGTTTGACCCAGGAGGTCACCTCTAATTCAAAGGTGAAAACTCCCTAGCATGAAATCACCCCTATGCATCCAAGGGTCTGTTGTGATGCTTGGCTGCTCCAGGAGACAATTTAAAGGGAAGCACAAGTATAGCACAGGTAGTACTGTAAATACTTCCAACAACAAGTATAAGGGACAGTATGAGGTGCTCAGCAACTAGCCTACACTGATGACACACTGAATGTCAGTTTTCTTTTTTAAAAAAATATTTGAAAGTAAAAGTGCAAAGCAGATAAAAAGCCAAGGATAACAAAGTAAAAAACAAATTGCATTCAACTGTTGGATTAGCTTCAGTTTAGATGCAAGTTCATTTGCTGAAACTAATGGCATTTTAGTATTATATTTAATCTAAGGGACCTTACGAGAATTTCAGCTGCTGATGGAATTTCTTCTGATTATAAAACAAGAGGTAAAGCAGTGCAAATCAGATTCATACTGCTCAAACTTTCTCTTGGTATAGTTAAAACCTAGAAGATACTAGTCATTAGAAAAGCTCAAGTGACTAGAACCAAAGGCTGAATTTTCTCAGTTTGAGTTACTCAGCTTGTCAATGGATTTGTGCTACCACCTCTGTCTGCTGGGGTCGTCATGCTAAACCCACTTTTGAGCCAGCATTGCTTGCTACAACAGCTGTGGAAGGCAGCCCTCTCTGTGGGGGCAGACAGGTTTGCTATGAGAAAGGAAAGGAGTGGGCTGAGAGAAGCTGGGAAGTCAGCTTCATTCTCTCATGGCATGTGATCTTCCTCTGTTCCTATGCAGAAATTTACAAAAAAGAAGAAAATCTCTTCCTCCAGAAAGCTGAGACAGAATTCCCTGCTGATCTCACTTTATTTCCACTACTCTGTGAAGATAAGAGCTACATTTGGTCTACCACCCTCCATGTAACAAGATACTGATGTTAAATGGTAAGGCAAGGACAGTTGTTTTTTTGCAGATACTTCTCATGTAGGAAAAAAACCCCATAAATTCCTGAATGTTCAGACTGTGGATTTGCATTGATAGAAAAATGACCAGAACAGGGATGTGATGGGATGTACTTTGTAGTTTCTGAACATGTGCACTCTGAAACAGTTTAAATGTTTCCTTTGAATTATTCATCTGAATGATCAATTAGGGGAAAGCTCAGAGAAATGGCCAGAGACTGAGTCTTTCAGCTATTTATTACAGCTGGAAGAATGCAAAAGGCTTTGTGCATTTAATTTCCTGAAGAAACAGATAACATTCCCTTACAAAGCCCTGTCTGCACAAACCATTTTTGATCTGTGTAAAGAACTGACAGTAATCTGCAAAGCTTCCACATGCTCTTACTAAAGACTGATTATCATAAATGTAGAATCTAGGTAAAGGGGGTAAGTGAGGAAAAGAAATGACTGCATCACTTCAAGAACCTGCTATGAGTGTTCCTACTTTCTGTATTTATTGCGCTATTTCCTTAAGTTTTTAAAAACCCAAAATGTGATGGGTCTACACTATATGTTTATGTGTACACACATAATATTATGTGTGTAAGTGCATACTGAATAGAATCACAGATTGTTCAGGTTGGAAAAACCTCTCAGATCATTCAGTCCAACCATTAACCCATCCCTGGAACAGGATGTAGAGACACCTGACAGGAAAGGTTTATCCTGCATTGACTCTACTCAGGGATGGGGAGGGGAATGGGTGAACTTTGAAGATCCCTTTCAACTTTACCCTCTATGGATATATGAAATCTGGAAGCATTTCCACACACTGATTTTAGTTTGGCTCTGCCAGGTCTGGCTGCTGAATGTGGTCATATATAAGAAAAGTATCCTGAGATATGCTAACATTCAAAACATGTATCTTTGTGGGAGAGCAAAGTGCAAATCCCTGAGAATTCAATTTCATAATTAGTTTTCAGAAGGGTGTTGAAAATCTCCAGGAATTATAGCAAATCCCAAAAAATCTTTTTAAATTCTTTATTAATAGAAAGTTTATTTGAATTTGCAGCCAACAACATCATTCGATACAGTGGGCTGGTGAAAGCCTCAACATGAACTATTTTAGTACTTTGTATTAGTTGGATAGCTGTGCTACTTATAAATTTCTAGAAAGATTTCCCAAAGGATCATGAATAGTAAAAAATCCACAGATCTCTTGGCATACCACTTCAACTTTCTGAATTTCACTATTTCACATTGACTAAATTGATTTCCAGGGAGCATAAAGGAATCTAAGCCTCAAATCTCATTTCAAAGGCCAGTGGTATCCACTGTAGTTTGGACAAAGATATGTTGTGCTCTTTTTACGCCTGTTGCTAAAGTCTTTAATTATTTGCTCTTTCCTATTTGCTCAAGTTTCTCTCTATTCATCAGGGCTGGGTCAGCCTTACAACAGGCATGTGGGACCTGCAGCTTCAGTTTATAATCATTGTCAGAAAAGAAGTCAAAGATGAATCACTTAAAAAGCAATTCGATTGACAGAGGAATGAATCTTTTTGCTGAGAAAACAGCATAAAAATGTGTCCAATAACAGTCCTGATTCACAGCCTGATTTTTACTCTAGTCATTGATGGCCATTAACGAAGCAATACAGAGCAGATGTGCCTGCTATTCTGCAGAGATAACTACTCCGTCTAGAGCACTTGGGAGATCTCAGCGATGGCAGGGTGGCACCGTGCCATGCTCGGTGAGTCCAGCGACAGCGCCTGCCAGCTGGCACAAGAACCCCTGTCACCAGCTTTTGCTGGGATGGTCCCTCTGTGAACGGCAAATGCTGCTGGAACTGAGTGCTAAGGGGCTGGGAAGCGGCTCCACAGCCAGGAACCAAGTGCTGGATGTGATGGTTCTAAGATTGGCACAGCACTTGTTAAACACCACTGTGGCCTGAGAACAAAAGTGTTGGAAAATGAAGGAAATAGTTGATGTTATTAAAAACGTGATGATATGCAATAACACATGGTGAGCAGTTGATGCTACCTTGACAGGTTTGAGACTCATCTGCCATGTGACCTCATGCGTGCAAAGGGTGGTCAAACACAAAAGGAAACCTGTGGGCTGAAACTGGACTCAGTCTAAGGATGGAGGAACTACACAAACAAACAACAATGCAATTACTACAGATTTGCACTGCTGTACCTGAAAGCAGAATATTCTTGCACATGGTTTGTACCAGAATGTGCACAGCCCAAAGGAGGACGGATTATTTTTTAAAACAGAGACAGCAGGAGCCCAAGCCCATAATGTGGTAGCAGGTAAGGTGAGAGTAGAAAGCTGAGTCAATAAGTATATCCCAAGGGTATGCAATTAGGCTCTGTAGGCCACATGCTGATTGCAACCACTCTGGGGAGTGTCAGGAGTAAAACTTCTGAAGCTACTGGAGTTAAACTGGTGCAAAGCTGACATGAGGTTGGAAACAATTGTTATGGAGAAAAAATAACTGCTTGGTTGGACTGGTCACTACCAAGCACTGTGGGAAAATATGTTAAGTAGCAAATCTGAGATATTCTATCATCTTAGAGCCACTGCAGAGGAGAGAAAAATGATGGGACCATATACCTGCATGTATGGATTATTTGGGAGGAGGAGTTGAGGAAGCAGTCCACCCAGTGTAAGAGAACGACAGTTGTGATCTTTCTTTGTTGCACTGAATACTCAAGAGAGATTTTTCTCTGCCCCTTCTGGTTTTATTCTTATACATAAAAAATTATAATATTTGGTTTATCTTTGACCTTTTATCTGAAGAGTGTTGTGTTTACAGGAGATGGAAATGGGTAAATGGCAGAAGCCCTCTGCAGCACTGCTCATGATGATCTGTAAGCAGACTTCATTTCCTTGCAATACACTTCTGGAGAAAGAGAACATTTTAATTTTGAAAAATAAAACAAAATAAACTAGTAAGAGGAAACACCAAATATTCTTCCTTTGTGTTATTTTACTGCACCAATAGGTATTCTGAGTGCATAGTAACAAAGCGGATGGGAAAAAGTGAAGCCCAGGAAAAGAGCAACAACACATAATGATACAAAAGATCCCCATGTTTGAGTTTCCTTCTTATAGCTTTTCTTTAGAGGAAAACTCATCTTTATTGTATGTTTATAAATAAAATCCAATTACAAGTGTCTGATAACAAATACATTACATCGAATTGTACAAATGGCCGACCCAACCCCTCTACCAGAGGAAGGAACAAATAGCTTAAACAAAATTGAGATCAGGCCCAGCATCTTCAGAGGCAAACTGAGACATTCAAATGATGCATATTGCTCAAAGTGAAAAATCGTAACTACAGCACTGCAGTACTCAGGACCCTGTGCAGAGGAACTGACTGCATCAGCAGATGATCTATAATCTGGGCTAAACAAGAATCTTCATCAACACAGGTGACAGCTGAAATTAGCACTCAGAAAACTGATGAAAACATGACAGTAAAGTCCCAAGATGAAAAACAGATTATTCGCTGTCAGGGAGAACAATAGGCAGGACATAAAAACAGTTACAAGGTGACAGTTGTGTGTAGTGGAAGCAGCTAAAGAAGAAAATAGCAGTAACAGAGAAAGCTAACCCCCTTGGGGAAAACACAATCATCAGGGATAAAAGGATGCAGACAGTAACACAAGGGGTGAAAACAAGGAAAATTGAGAGTTTGAGAGCAGAGCTATACAGCAGAAAGAAATGCTCCTTGTGAGAATGACATTGGACAGCTCAGAAAATGAGAACTACCGCTGTACAAAGGCAGTTATTGTAAAGGAGGTGTACTAAGTCACAGCACCAAATATATCAAATACAAAAGTGTCCAGGAAAGGGCCTGCTCTCACAGAAAAGACCACAACTGCCTGCTGTACCTATTAAATTTCTTAGATTGAACAAGCAAGGAATACTTTAAGCAGACAAGGAAGATTGCATCTTAGAGAAGTTTCCCGTGTACCTCTGGCAAGCAGCAAGGAAAACAGCACACCAGCAAATTTATATTTACTGATAGGATCTAAAAGGTAACTTCTGGGTAACTTTCTGTTAGTGCAGGCTGTTACTCCTCACTAAGCAGCCCACTTTCTCACAGAGATTCACAGCTCCAGGGAGGCTGGCTAGTCGCAGGGTTTGCAGTGTTTGCAATCAAACACTTCACTTGCTATGGAGCAAAAGCGCTTACAAATCTTTTGTTAAATAAATATGAGAAAGTATACAGTCTAGGAAATTGCATTCTGCTGAGAAACGTTGCGTGAGTGAAAAAAGAGGTTACATTCGGTGAGAAAATTATATGCTGCAAATGATTCATTCAGCTATAATAAGTAGCCTCAAAAGAGGAGGTCAGTAAAATCCCGGTGAAGGATATTTTTATCATCTATTTCATATTCATTTCCAGCATAACTGTTATTACTTTATGTGATACTATAACAGCCACAGACAGCTGAAATAAAACAGAAAATGACAATGAACAGGTTCTCCATGGCATTCAGTGCCATAAATTAACAATAGAGGATATGCTTTATTTTACTGTGGGTTTCTTGATATCCATGAAACCTATCTAAGGTCAACACAAATTGCTAGGGAGGGGACGGGAAGGCAAAAAGCAGGTGGGGAGATGGGGGTGAAAGGGAAAACGTGACATTTTAAATTCAAAGGAAATTACAATATCTCAATGTTCTCTCATTCTAACATGAATTTATTAAGCATTTTAGTTTAAAAAAAACAAAGACTGATTTTAAATGTCTGCTTTTTACTGTCTTATGTTCTTAAAATAGGAAATACTGTGATATGTTATGATGATTGTGTATTTCAACTGCTAATTGCTCTGTGGTATGATGCAATATACATTTTCAAGCTGAATGTAATTTTAAAACACTGGAACATCTGATTCAATAAGGAACATTAAGAGACACATTTCCATTAGATTTTTTCTAAAATTTGAATCGTTCTTGGGGAACATTTCAATGCAGATGAAATGTGTGCTTTTCAGACAGAAAAAAATGCTCTCAGAAAGTGTGTCGCCAGTTCTAGTTGTTTAGTTTCATTAGCTTTATACCAACCTTGCTATACATGGCACAAAATATCTCAGTGACTTCTCCTTTGGGTATAATGGGAGTCATTTCCCAATGATGCTTACAGAGGGCTGACCCCGATGGGAGTGTTTGTGCCTACCCAGTCCTGCAGCACAGCTGGTGCATGGGACACTGCAGGGACACTGAGCAGCCTCTGCCTCCAGAGGGAGAATGTGCTGGTTTTGACTGGGGTAGTTAATTTTCTTCACAGTGGCTGTGTTTTGGATTTGTGCTGAACACAGGGTTGATACTACAGAGATGTTGTTACCACTGAGTAGGGCTTACACAGAGCCAAGGCCTTTCATGCTTCCACACTGGCAAGGAGGCTGGGGGTGCATGGGAAGCTGGGAGGAGACATAGCCAGGACAGGCGACCCAAACTGACCAAAGGGATTTTCCATACTATATGACATCATGCTCCCTGTTAAGCATGATGGGACCCTGCTCTCCTGAGCATGCTGAACATCTGCTTGCCCATGGGAACAAGTGAATGAATTCCTTGTTTTGCTCTGCTTGTGTGCACGTCTTTTGCTTTCCCTATTAGACTGTCTTTATCTCGGCCCATGAGTTTTCCAGCTTTTACCCTTTCAATTCTCTCCCTGATCCTGCTGCAGGCAGAGTGAACTAGTGGCTGTGTGGGGCTTGGTTGCTGGCTGAGGTTAAACCATAACAGAAGAGGATTTACAAGTTGGAAAAAGTCAGCATCCTTCAGCACATTACACGAGGAGACATTCCACTTAATAGAGAAAATTTAGCTTCATCATCCTTTCTCCACTAGGCTGCCTGAACTCAAGGACTTTAATTTTCTCAGAAAGAAAACTAGTTGAAAGAAACAGAGTGCAGGGCATCCCCGGGCCCCTGGGAGGCCAGGAAGGTGTCCCACCAGTCCCAGCACCACTGTGCCCCTGACTCAGCTGCCAGCACCACATGTGCCTCATCACTCCCTACAGAAGCAGCTTTCTGATTTTTTTTTTTAAAAAACCTATTCCCCTACCTTGGTGAAGGTCAGGCAATCCTTGTCTTGATCTTTATCCTTTATCTCAAAGTCATAAAGTGCTTTGCCCTGAGGTGGAGCTTGTGGGAGTGGCTTGATACACTGGATGTAGCTGGCAGGGAAGAAGCCGTGATTCCCATTGAGCTCCCCATGGTACCAGTTTTCGTCCACCTTCCGCCGCAGAATAATGATGTCCCCCTTGTTAAACTTGAGGTCACCAGGCTCTTTTCCCTCATAGGTGTAGAGGGCTTTGCCATAGGGAAGCTGAGAAACATTCTGGGGAAACAAAATAAACAACACCTTTAAGCAAACTCCAGCCAGAGCACCAATATCCTTCTTAGAGTCATTTTTAGCTAGAAGCAAACTGATCAGCCATGACCAAATTACTCCAATGACTGCAGATGGCTGCTACATAACGCTATACCCTGGATCTCAGGAAAACCAGGATGTATGTCATAGTAAGCCTGAGAAGGTGTTTTATATCAGGGCAGGCACTGTCCATCTTGTGAAGCTCAGCTGAAACCTGCAGCACCTCTTACATCATCAGTTAATTTGCAAAATATACAGTGTAAACAGAACGATGTGTTTAAACAAATAAACCTAGACATGTGTAAAGGGAAAATTTTAGACATTTTGACCTTCAGGGTTACTTTGGTTTCTGAAGCTCAGAAGAGAAACAAAACAAAACAAACCTGAAGGTTCACACAGTTCTAAAAGTTAGCAAGCTGATAATTCTTCATTGCATTTGTTTGAGCAACTCCAAACATTTTTGAGTTTGAAGCTATCCACTTAGCTTTTGATTCTGTAACCACATGTTCTTATTTCTTTCAAAGCCCCCAAATCTCATACTGCTCACTGAGGGCTACTGTAAACAGTTATAATATTCCTTGTTGCTTATGAATTAATGTCCCTGTGGAAAAGTGGAATAGGCAGAATGCCTGAAATCTTTCTTTTCTAACCAAAAAGAGTTCTGATGCATTCACCCGCATTAAAAGAATAAAACAAGCTTACAAAAAATTACAGCACAAAAGAAAACAAAAAAACAACTAAAAAGTGAATAATTTGATATGATAGAAAAAAGAAACATCTTTCAGGAAGCCACTTGATTTTGAAGAATTCTTTCCAGAGTTCACTTTGTCCTGGTGTGAGATTATCTCACCCAGGCTGCAACTGCATGAACAAAGTTTTGGTGGAAGTACTGGTTTATGCAGGCCTTGCCTTTCTGGCTACTTGCTCCCCTGCTTACTGAATCCCACAGAGCAGGGGATAACTATGCTGGACACAGCTGCCTGCTGCTTTGGTCCTATAATAGTTTTTTAACCCATACTGGGGTAGAAAAGGTGCATCACTGTATTATCCTATGTAATTTTCCATTATATTTCGCTTGAACTAAGAGTCAGACTGAAAGCCTCAATGCAAATATGTAGCAGCACACACCACAGGGGATGTTAGAGGGGTCCTGTAAAGTCAACCTTCCCTAAAAGACTTTTTTTCCAGAGAGATATTTGCAAAAATGACACCGTTTTCTGTTGGATATAGATGCCTATAAGCAGTCTGTTCCTTGCTGTGTGTTCTGGTTGTCAATGGGGTGTCCTACAGGGACAATGAAAAAGTAAAGCTATATTTAATAAAACACCCTGGTATTCCCCCAGGTGTTTCTCATGCCTGTACTTCTGGATAACATTCCTGTGCCTAAAATAACACTCAGATGCTTTCTGCAGGGAGAAGGTGGAGTGGCCCAACAGAAACACTGCATTTCCCTACCAGAGCCAGAAAATGAGATGCTTGGATGACTTTTCATGGTATTTGTTAAAGCCATAAACAGAGGCATTTTTCAGTCCCGATGGGTGCATTAAATGGACCTGCTCTGGTAGGGCAGGTTTTATGCTCTTACACCTGCATCTTTGGGCAGGAGGAGGAGAAGCACCAGCCCAGTTGCCTGCACTGCCTGCCAGCACTGGCCGTCCCCGCCTGCTTCAGGGCTCCAGATGGCCACTGCAGCAGGCAGACACCACGCTGATCAAAAAGTAAGTTTCTTCCATGCACCTTCACACACAGGCGTTAACTTACTCACTTTTATTAGGAAAGTAGCTGTGCAGGTCTTGGAAAGCCTGTGTAACAGATCTTTTTGCCTACAGCACACAGTGAAGGTGGCAGGCAAACAGGCACAGCTCTTCAGAGCACTATCCATGTTGTCTGGAGGGAGATTTAATTTCATTGCCCATTTCTAACTTTTCTTATTAGCAATTTACAGTTCCTCTTTTCGCTGTGTATTCTTCGGGATTTTGCTGTATCTGAATGAAGGCACCCAGTTAAAGACCAGTATTTTGGAGGCACCTTCAAACATAACAAAGAACCCCATAAAATCAACAGCCAGCTAACAAAGCATCAAACAGTATCTGCCAAATCAGTGGCAGCATCCTACTGATATTTTTCTTTCTGCCAGGATGGTTATTTCCCTTAACAGTAAAGCTTTGTCTCTCTCCCCAGCATTTTAAAGAATAAGCATACACTACTACCAAATTCCTTAGGTAAGGCATAGATTGCACTACTTGTTTTAAACTACAAAAACCCCCGCATTAAGCTGAAAGACTACAGAGCCTTGTAGCAATTTAGAAATAAAAGATTAATTACTTTAATTCATGCTGGGAGAAGACAATTTATCAAAGTAAGAGAGAGACTTCTGCCAGGTGTGCACTGAACCACTGCTGATCCAGGCACATGCCTGGCAAGCACACTCTGTATCACTTACCCTAGACAGGGCCTTATTATTCCCAAGATCTTTGTAGCAATTCAAGGTCGGATAACTCTCTTTACTTTTTAACTACTTTCTCTTTCCAAGCCTCATTTTACTGTGTAAAAAGGCAACAGCTCCCAGGGCTACAGAAAAAGAAACCAGATTTTACTTGATCGCAGACATCATCAATGAAATTCTTATGCAACATGTTAGGTTTTTATTGCTAATTAATTGAGCTGGCTAGAAGATGATTCAGGTGCCTGTTTTTACCTTCCCGTGATGCAAATGCAGACTTTTAAGTAAAACATACAGACTGAAATATGTATGTTTTCGTTTGAAATCTGGCACTATTTTATTTGGAGACCTTAATGTGGGAATTCACAGTTTAGATGCTTGTGTTCCTCTTCTCTTTCATGGGCTTAGCTATGGACCTGGTCACCTAGGAACAGCCCTACACAGAGAAGATCTGCACATAAGGCACTTAAACTACAACTGCCAGGGAGAAGGTGCTTCCAAAACAAAATGTTCCAAACATCAGCTACAGCTTTTCTAATTCTGAGCCACAGTTTTTCAACTAAACACTCTGTAGAGGCATTTTTTAAAAAATGAACATTTTATTTTGTGGGAAGGATACCCTCCTATTGAAATATTACTGCAATTGAGTAATTTCCCAGCCTTTCCATAAGGACACACATACCCATTTTGATTTGAGCATACCAGGTAAACTTTGCATGTACTGTAGCTCAAGGGTAAAGAAATACCAGAATCCTCTACATCTTTTCAAATAAAGATCCTTTTCCTGTTCTAAAGCTTTAAGTGGCTTCAAATTGACCAAAGAGAGAAACTTATTATCACAATTAAAGAACCCAAACCAAAACAATCAAACAACCCCCAAAACAAATGCGCAAAACGCCCTCAAGTAAAATAAACTTCTGAAGCTTCCTTGGTGATATTTTCTGGCCAAAAGGTCCAGCTTTCAGTGGACTTTTCATGGTCAGATTATATTAATGGTCCCTAAGAAGCATATTTTTTTGAAGTTTCCCATTATTGTTCCTACTTTTGCTTAATCCACAAGTGAGAAGAAAATCAGACTCAGAAAGCTCCTCTGAACTACACCTGTAAGGAGGGAATATTGAGCATCTTTCAGAAACAGAAGAAAAACAATCTGATGCTGTTTGTTGTTGTAATATCACTCTTCATCAACAGTTAGGTGGTTCTTAGAAATCTTCCTATGATCCTGTGATTATCTCCCTCTTTGCCAAATCTTTGTGCAGGCAATTCTAGCCGAACCACTCCCCTCTTCTTCACTTGACTTCCCCAATTCAATGGGAAAGCGGTCGTGCAGGATTGATACCTGACTGACATGCAAACTCCCCAAGCCCTGCCACTGAGCATGTCCTTCCCAATGTATGTTCAAAATCTCTGCTCCATACCCTGTCCTATTTCCCCTCAGATCTTTCTTCCACATAAAGCAGTTCAGTCAGACATCATCACCTTCAGCATGCCCAGGTGGTCCTTTCTACAAAATCTGCTAATCTAAAACAGACTATAATGTGTCATCTAAGAGAACAGACTAAAGAAAAGCAGAGACAGGCAATGGTTTTGATGAGGCAAAGCACACAGAGATGTTTCTCCAGCACCTGCAGGAGGACTTACACCTTCCTCTTTCTCTCTGCTTCAGCAGAGCAAACCCTCATTACCCTTCCTCTGTCCATCCCATGCATGGGCACTGCCACAGCAACAGCAGGTGGACAACACTGAGCCACCACAACCACACCCTCTCTGTGCACTTCATGCCCTGCTTTGCAGCCTAAGTCCAGCTCATCCATGGAGCCCCATCTTGGCATCTTTTACATCACTATGTCCAGGGAAGGAAACTCACATTCCCAGCCTGGCCCCAGCAGCATCATTCTGCTCCTCTCCCAATGGCATCCAGCTCCACAATGGCACTCCTGCACCCTGGGACCGACATGGTGACAGCCTGGCTGTCCTGTGAGGAGCTTGGCAGCGACCACCACCCCACCCCCTTCCTCCCAGTCACCTGCATTTCCACTCTGAGGGATGCCTGCCATCACTCCCCTCCCCAGCTGCCAGGAAAACTGGTTGGGCATAATGCAGTTGGCTGCAAAATTAAACTGCCTTGACATCTGAATGTATCAAGTAATTGATTTGCCACGTTGATTTATTGTGATGCTAACTGGCATTTGGCTATGATGTGCATTAAATTTCAAAACTCTGTGTGGGTGTGTATAGAAATAAAGAATGGAAGGAAGGAAGGAAGGAA
>JAWWEU010000001.1:92321841-92467910 GCA_035583155.1 Acropternis orthonyx | reverse complement strand
GGAAGGAAGGAAGGAAGGAAGGAAGGAAGGAAGGAAGGAAGGAAGGAAGGAAGGAAGGAAGGAAGGAAGGAAGGAAGTCACAGTCAATGGCAACAGCCAGTTTCTTTTTCCTGCCAGTAAATCCATGCTGGCACAATGCTGCATACTGCCAAAGATTTCTCTTCAATTTCAGCAATCAATACTGATGTAAAAGCCTGGAGTGTTAATATGCTGAAAATCCCCCTTGCAGAAGACTCAATGATATGTTGGCAACTCAATCATTCTGCATTTGTGTTTCAGCAGTGTCAAATGGCAGCAGTTAAGCAGAAACCTGCTGGCAAATTGACAAACAACAGCCATGAAGCAATTAAGTGGCAAAGCTGGAGAATTCTTCATTATGTATCCTGAAGAACAAAAGGAATGGGAAAAAAACCAAACATACTTGCTTCCAAAAAATTCTCCCAGTAGAAAGCTTAGTGGAATGTGAGCTGCCCAGATAGAGTAGGTCATAAGTTTTCAAAAGTTACAGAAAATTAACATTTTCCCAATGTGCTCAAAAGTAACAAAAGCTCTAACATGGGTCAACTCCTATGTGCAGTACCTGATGGAGGAGGTCACTACTTAAAAAAAAGGTCTGATGCTTGCCCAAAGTACAGTGTGTGTGCCTACAAAACCAGAAATCAAAAATAAAATAAACAGGGGCAAGGCTTCCAGCTACTTAAACCCAGACAGAAATGCTATGATCCAACTCTTCTCTCAAACCAAGTTTATGTTCAGATCCCTGAAACCCAAGAAACCTCTTGAGGCTACAGCTACAATTCCTTTCTGCAACACCAGAGCAGAAAATGGTTTTACTGCAGTGTGAAAGCCACATTAATGCTGAAGGGTAATTTCTCTCTCTCAAGCTATTGCCTTGTGCAGCTCAAGCTGTGCAAAGAAGGGAAACCTCAACTTCTTTGCTTCAAGGGCTTCCCTTGCACACAGGGATCCCCCACAAGAGGCAGGTGTGATGCTCTCTGCCCCATGGGGCAGCACTGTCACCTAATCCGTGTTCCAGGGGGATGAAGGGATTAAAGAATTGGGCAAATGCAGAAGGTCAAAAGGTGGAGGAATGTTTAGCTCCTCCTTCCCTTTGCTTCATAGGTCTTGTTCATAGTCAGAGCTAGAGGTAAAGCAGGAATGGATAAAGCCAAACAGCTTCAGAACATGTTGCTGAAACAGCCTGGTAAGAACACTGCTAGGGACAGTAAATTTTTTTTTTTTAAGCCTGTACTTAAGTCACTTTAGCAAAACACACTGGCATGTTGCTTGTTGCGGTTCTTGAAAATTCTCCAACATCTATCTCCATATCCCCCATCCTCCAAATACATTTCTGAAGAGTCTGTTCCTCAGAATGAATATATTTACATTTATCTCCTTCACAAAGTACTACCAAGTGTAAACATTCAGAGTAAATTACAAATTGATAAAGAAGAAAAGATGAAGAAAGGAAAAAGTAATGAAAAATAATGAAAAGCATGCACATCTCAGTGGTAAAATACAATTAAACACAACTTATTACTATAGCGTATAAATAATAACTAAAACACATACTGCTAATTTTTTGCTTCATTACTTTGAAGCAGCACACATTACTCTGAATCTCCCACTCAACACAAGGAAAGATCCAGTAGCAATGAATGAGACTGAATTTACATTTTCCAACTGGTGGGAAACTCCCCACTGCAGGCTGAGTGACACTTCAGCATATGATTTCCTGCCATCCCTAAGAGCTTCGCAGAAATTGCAGCAGCTGTGCTGGAGAGGACAAGGGTTGCACGATGGAGCATCCATCAGCAGGAGTGCTGAGGAGATGGGCTACTCCATGTTACTGGCACCCGGATCTTGGCATGGACAGCACCCGCTGAAACCAGCTGAGAGCAATTTAAATCATGAGCATGAAACATTTGCTAGGACCCCTTTGGGACAGAGAAGTGGAAGGCAGTCTCGCGCAACAAGCATCTTGATTGTGGTGGCAATGACAGCCATGTCTGATGTCTGCTGGCCTTGGCAAGGCAGCAGGGGCTGGGCACTGCCCACTTGCTCTTTGCCATCCTGCCCACTACAGTCACTCTTGTCTTAACATCTTTCCAAAGCAACACTGCTCACTTAAATTAATTGCAGTTCTTAGAACACATCATTGAGGCAGCCCTAGGAAGCAAGAGACAGCAGCTGTACATGCAACAAGCTGAACAAACAAGGGGTGAGGGCAAACCTGAGACAGTACAGTTATAACCAGAGCTGTGACCTGCAGAGTTTTTAGTGGCTTCTGTCCTCAAGAGGAACTTTCAGGGTGACAGATCATAAATCAAGGTCATATCACACAGCAAAAACTCTTAAAAGCAGTTTGTCTTCTGTGTAAGATGGTTTGCCTCATGTACAGCCATTCAGAAGCGCTATCACCCCCAGGTCAGCTGTCTGACATGTCTTGACAGGGACTCTGCAGCGTTTGCTTTCACGGAAAGCTAATAACAGAAAACTAATCAGAAAGAATCTGATTTTGCACAAAGCAGCACAGACAAAATTCAGTTACGTGCTATTAGTCAGCTCTGCATGAACAATCAGTAAAAGTCTGAAAAATCACACTTTGCAGGTACAAACATTTTGAAATCAACTTTGAGAATAAAAGTAGTTAAGATGACAATAAAAACAGCACCGTGAATAATGAAAACAGAATCCAGTAATTTATATACCCTGGAAAGTGGCATGCTTACTGACAGTGCCACATAAGTAGTAATTAATCACAATAAAAATAAAACATCTTAACTAAAGGTCTGTTGTTTTATTTGACCAAATAGGTTAACTAATAGTGAGCTCTGATCCTGCCCAATGGTGCTCCGATATGTGAAACTACATGCAGACAACATGCACTTGAGCTGCACGTAGCTCCTACCTGGAGTAGGAGGTAAAATGATTTTCCAAAACTGTTTTGAGGTGCAAGGTGGTCTTGGAAACACCTCTACACATTCCCAAGAGGTGGTCTTTATACATGGAGAGGAAGTGTCCAAACAGATTAGGAACCCACCCACCATTTCCAGAAGGGACTCTTGCAACTAGCATGGAGATACCAGGGGAATAACTCAACAGATGGAGCACAAAGGCAGGCAGGTACAACACCTTTCTAGTGCATCGGCATCGCTCTCCAAAGAGCAGGAAACAATGATGCTCACCACCCCAGAGCAGTACAGGGTGGTGTTAACCATCTTCAGCAATGGTGAATGGAGCACAAACTGCTCTCCAAAGAGAACAGCATCTCCCGAGGTTACTTTGTAGTTTATCCAGCAAACAGGCCCAACTTGCATTTTACCTTATTAGGTCCATCTTTGTACACAGCAAGATTAAAGAATGTTTCAAAGTTTCCCTTGGCAAATGCAGCTGATGTGTGCAGCACAAGCGAGGAAAAGCCAGCAGGCTTTCCACAGCACAGCTTGTCACTTAGGTATGTTTGGGTTTCTCCGCTTTACCAAAATAAGAGCTGAGTTTTACAGTCCAATGCCATTTCTCTTAGGAAGATTCAAAACTTGAATGCAAGAGCTCATCCAATCTCGTAATTGCAGCTAAAATAGCTTCACATCCTCTTGCACATCTCATGTTGCTTCAGCCCCTCGCTCAGTATCTATCAACATTTATGCATTCAAAGATCTCTTTTTCCTAGTTACATGTTGTTTCAGTGAAGTATTCTCAAACTACATGCACTCCTATTAAAAAACATGTGATGTTAAGGGTCAGGGTGGATTTCTAGCAGTGAATTCACAGCTATCGCTGCCCAGAGAATCAGTGGATAACACCAGCTAGCTGTTTAGGTGTGTCAGCACAAAGTCCCTCACATTCTGCAAAACCCGAATGCTTTCAGATTCTCTGCTCTTTAATGAGTGGTACTGTCAACAAGCTGCTGGCACTGTAGTAGGTCAAATTCTGGTTTCAGTAAAACCACTTTAATCCAGTTAATCTTGATGAAGCAGTGTGGATGTGTAGAAAATCCCTACCCAGTATTGAGCTTTATCTTACAAGTAATCTTCTCTGAAACAAAGCTGAATGGCTGGCAGCCTCTACCAAGGTAAATATTTAGTGATGTTCCGTGCTGGCCATAGCCTTCACAAAGCCTAGGTATGCTCTGAGAATCTGTCCTTCACCTTTCAGGCAGAAAACATTCCCTGGATCCTAGGGGCCAAATTTTACCCTTATAATCCTGTGCAGGGATCTCAGAGAAAGGATTGACTGCTATACACAGACACTTCGGAGCAGAAGCTGGTCTACAAAATGTCCCAGCCAAGAGCCAAGATGACTTCTAACCCAAGTACACAATGCGGCTTTCTGAGAAACCATCAGACAAAATATGCCTTGGCTGACTGCCTTGCAAAGGCAAGGGCCACCAAATGCTTCCTAAGCCAGGGCTTCAGGAACTGGTGGTGGCTGAACACAGAAAAAACACCCGCAAATAACAGAATAAAACATCTGCTACCACAGCTCTAAGGGGCAGTGTGATAACAATGCACTACCTGAGCAGTCCAAGGAGGAAACACAGCACAGCTGGCTACTTTTAGCCTGCCAGAGCCACTAACAGAGACAGGCTACAAACCAAATAGGAGTTCCCCTGAGGCTGCAGAGAAGCACAAGACAAAACCTTATATTCAAGGCACTACAGCAGTTATATATTTAAGATTGCCCTGTGTTCTCAATTCAAAGTGTGCCTCAAATCCTTTAAATAAACAGGAAATCTCTCACTGATTACTCCCCAGACAACAGTTCTTCAGTAAGAATCATAATCCAGTTTTCCCAGCCACCTGACAGAACCCAGTTCCTTACTTGTTTTTAAGCAAAAGAGATGAGCTAAAAGTCAGTTCACTGTGCAATTTTGAGAGCCTTAAGTTTGTTCAGGCTCCTTCATGTCCACAATGACAGCATTTACAGCCCTGGAATTTTACACAGTTCTTTATCCTGTAGGTCATGGCAAGAAAAAAAGAGAAGATTTTGAGGAAAATATGAAACAGTGTTGCATAAAAGCCTATAACGTGAATCTCTGCTGTAACTGCTTGATTTCATCTTTCCTGGTGGAAGCTGACAAAGCATGGGATAGCTTACATTTTCCAGTGGTGCCTTTGTAACTCTGGTATTTAGCCCAATACCTCTGGTTTACTTTCCAGCCTTTCCACATCTTTTTTTTTGGCTCCTTGCCTTGTGACTCAAGCGTTTCCTTAGCAGAAACCATCTCCCACCTCCACCTCAGAAAGGACTTTATGGTCCTGTCCTGCTACAACTCATAAGAGCTGGGTTTCCTCCTGACAGAGACCAGGCAAGTCACAGATCAGAGGTCCAGACCCTGCTTTGCCTGGACTTTTCCATGGCATTATTTTCTCTCTCAGGTGGACTACAGGGAGGGCAGAGGGAAAGGACTTGGAGATGAAGATGTCCCCCAAAAAATGGAGCAGGCTTTTTTTTTTTCTTTACCATCTGGCAAAGCTCCCAGAGCTCAACAGAGAGAGCCCCACTCTGGCGAATCATGCTGGGATTGCTACCGGTAGAGGAGACTATTTATGTCAAAAAAACCAAACCAAACCAAACCAAACAAAAACACACACAGGGAAAACCTTTCTCCTCTCTTTCTCCCTCTCTTCACACAAACATTAACTTAAAGGTTACGCAAAAACTTGTCCCATCATTTCAATCACCAAGAATCAAGAAAATCAGTGCCTGAAACAACACAAGCCACTTTGGCAGCCTCAGCTCACAGGCTACAATGCCCAAAGAAAACAACCCAGAAAAATTTTAAAATGGAGGTTTTTTAAAATTAATCTTTCTGAGGTGACAAAGGGTTGTTCAAGGACCATTTGGAATCATTCCTCCATACTGAAACCTGCATTTGCTGAGGAACTGAGGAGTCTCTGAGGCTGAGTATTGCAAAGTCTGAAAGGTGAAAGAGGGATGGTTTTATAGGGGAGTGAGCAGGGCTGCTGCCATGGCTCATGGGAGAGGCACCATAAAACAAATGACCATGAAGATCCTCTGATACGGGAATGGGATGAAAAACTGTCAACCCAAAGAGCCTGCCTGTGGTGTCAGAGTGGCCTGTAAACTGAAATGGGTGAACAGGTGAAGGATGAGAAGGCAGCCTTCATTCTTATTTCTGATGAAGGGGAGGATCTGAAATTCCTATTTAAATCCTAACACTTCTGCAAAAGATAACATTTAATTTTCTTACACAGCTTTTACTGTATGATTTATGATAAATAAATTTGGTTCTTAGGAAACATCTCTTTCTGTTGTGTCTTCTTCACTGCATGTGACAACAGAGCAGATTCCCACCCTATGAAACTGAAAATATATCCTCTGATTTCCACTTGACAAAGTTTTCATAAGACAGCTTTAAAAAATGTACTGTAAGAGAACTTTCTGAGGTGGTATTCACAGTTTCATAAATACTGTACTACCTGGACTGTGCCTTCCTTGAACTGGCAGGGTGTTTGATAAATGCACCATGGACTGCATACACAGTGGAGCTAAAGAACACGTTTCCTTGGTAGCTCAGTTGTAAACTTCAATAGGTGGATAAATTCCCATGTCACTAGAGAATATTTACAACTGAACCTTATTTATCAGCAGCCTGCCCTTACCAACAGCCCACACAAATCCTGTTACACAAAAACAGCTGTGGCTCTTTTCCCATAGTTACATGAAAATCACAGAGGTTTCTTTTGCACCAGGACAGGCTTTATAGCCAGGGAGATGAAACTGCATTAGGAGATGCTAATGTTGAAATATTTTCGGCTCAAAATGTCAGTGTGAGAGGAGTTAGCTCATCCACATCTGTGCTGTGTGAGCAGCCTCCTCATCCCTTCGCTGTCAGAGACCTTCTCAAGTGAGAGCACATGGGGGGTCTCCATGCTCACAGTCAGAAGAATGTACATGATGACCTACTTGCCAGGAATTTAGAGATTATTTCTCCTCTGTTTGTTGTGGTTAGCAATATTAAAATATCTTGTATCCATTAAAAATGAAAAATACATGCTTTTAAAATCACAGCAGTATTTCCCCTCCCCCAAAAGGACCTTATTTTTCAGGACCCCTACTCACTCCTTGGCAGAACTGCAACCTCCCTACCTTCCTGCACCCTGCCTCCACTTTGTCCTCCCATCCAGGTTCCTTGCCCCAAAAAGACTCATTAGCTGCAATTTACTGACCCGTGCTTTCTTCACAAAGATGATTAAGCATCACTTTCAAGCCTCAGTCCTGCTGACAGGACAGGCTGGCACCTTCCCTCACGTTAGGCAGCTGACTGCCACAGGGGCTCTGATCAGCTCTGGCTGTGACATGTGCTGGGCAGGCAGAGCAGAGGGCTGCACTGAAGAGGTCAAAGAGCATCTCGCACTCCAGTACTGCAAGTCCTCGTCTCCTCCACTGTAGGAAAGGGCCCCTCCACTGTAGTGTCAGGTGCCCATTAGGAGCAGTTCAGCTTCTCCCCTGGCTGGAGCAAACCTTCATGCATTTTGATGTTAGGAAGCAACAGCAGTTGGAGCAGACAAGGAAAACATCAAGGAAAATACAAGGCTTCATAATGCAAATCATGCTTTTATGTCATTCTCCCAAATCCCCTTTGGGGAGAGGAAAGTTGATTATCTACAGAATATGGGTCAAATTTATGCCTTAAGGATCTTTCAGTGCTTTGGCTGCTTGCTGACATAGTACAGAGCTGCTTGGTGCCTTTTCAGGTTAATGCTGTCAAAGTGCTGTCCCTGGGCATCATCATCATCATCAACTTAATAGTATTACTAAAAAAATTCATTTCCTGTACCTACTCCCAGGAGTTTCTCTCATGCTTAACTTAATTGATGCTTCCTTCTGCACTCTGAGGAATGATTAAAATGAACACTGCACATGTTTGGAAGTACCTTGGATTTCAAACTCTGCATGGTTTCTAATTAAAGAGACACACACAGGATGCTTGTGCTACATTTCACTCCTCTCTAAGGCTATTATTATTACATACATTTCAGCAATAGTCAAAGGAATCTCCTCTACCTCACATAATAGGATCCTGATTTAGACTGGATAATCACCAGTCGTTGATCCGGGTGAAAAACGTCTTTCGGAAAGGGAAAAAGAAAAGGTTTGAGATGTAACTGGCCCTCTGGCAGAGACATTGGTATTCATGACCTAAGTGTTTGAATTTCTAGCTAACCTGGAGTATATAGTACCCAATGGCAAGCAACGGTGCTAATGAAGTACAAAAAAATAAAAAACCCCCAACAGATAGAAAACCCCCAGCATAATATGCAGGGACATGTGTGAGTGATGAAGCAGCAGCTCTGCTGTCTGGTTGTCAAGGTCTCTGCTGCTACAGTGAGCTCACTTGTTTTGAGGAGTGACTCTTCTCCAAAGTGAAGAGCATCAAAGGACTTGTTATGCTCTCAATCATATCCTGATGTATTATTGACATATTTGATATATTCTTCTATCATCTGTGAATGTGTTTCCACAGAGCACAGTCAAAGCCATAGATGTGCTCAGATCCAGAGTTTTTGGGAGCCAAGTCCTGCCATAGGATATGTGCTGGGTGCTCACTGACCTGTTGGCATGGGTCAGACAGGGCATGTGGGAGCAGCTTGGCATGCTCAGTGCTGCTAGCATGCCTTCCCTTCCCCTTGTGGTCCAGGCATAGCCAGACACGGCTTCATGCAGGGGTGCCTGATGCTCAGAGATTTTGAAGAAAAAGGCACAGGTACACAAGTGTCAGCACTACTCTCACTCTTCCCTACACACCATCTCCCTCCCAGCTTTCTGGTCTCTCTGTGTCTTGGCAGTAAATACTTGATTTCTGGACAAAACTGCCCAACTTCAGGTACAATTTTTGAGATGTTGGTCAGCTTAACTATCTCAGGAAATCTCAGGACTCAAATGGTCAGGGGGTGAACAACCAGCACTGAAATCCCACCCCATTTAGTTAGACATCTGCATCATCAGCACCTGCATCTGACATCAACAAAGCTGAACAACAAAACTAATACCCCTGCTTTTCTGTCAGAAAATATGGGGCTGTAAACCTCAGAGGGGAAAATATTTCACATATATGTGCTATTAATACAAAGCCAGTTCATAAACTCTATCTTGCCAAGCTGTGCAGTTATTTTGAAAACTGCAGCTACACCTTGCTAGATGCAATGACCTTGCTGTTTTCCAAGGCCAACTTCTGACTTTGCTTACATGAATGTAAATAAATCAAGCGCTCCCCCACTGACCATAATGACAGTATTCCTGATTGTCACTGTTGTGGCAGCAGTCAAGTTCCATGGCAAATGAACCAGGAGAAATACTATGATAGCAATCCTATACTGCATTGTGTGCGTGCATCTTTTACCACCAAGTAATATTTAAAATATGGGATATATTTGCTTTTGCAATGTCTTGTAAAATGCTACAGGCTATAAATAATTCAAACCAATAATAATGGGATGTCTGGGCATTTCTTTTTCAGGTTTAAGAAGGTAACTGTCTAACTTGGTGAAATAAACTGCTTTTTCTGAAATAGTTTTCACTGCTGATAAAGAAATGGTTTTCAATTAGATACACTGCATATTAGCAATTGAAAAAGACTTAACAACAAAGCAAAATAGTGCTGGTATATATATTTTTATTGTTTATTCATCTCTGTATGGTTTCACATCCCTTCAGAATAGAATTGAACTCCTGTGCCTCTACTTTGGGCTAAGGCTATAATCACTGGGATATTGTATAAAACAGGCTTATTCTCTGGCCATGCTAAAAAATTGAAGAGTATTTTGCTTTCCAAAGACAGATTTTAGACACAACTCCAGGAAAGGATTAAAGTATATCCCTCCAAAGGAAGAAGAAACTTTGGCCCCTGAGAGGGGCAGAAGTAAAACATACTGCAATACTCAACACTTCCTAGCAGCTATATCAACACATCAGCTTTACCTCTCCCCTCCTTCATCAGACTAACACCTCAGGCTCCCAGCCTGCCCTAACTTTTCTCGCTAGGATTAAGTCCCTATTTCAGGAGAGTGGATTGTGGTATGGTAGCAAGACATCTGCAAAACACAGGTGAAGTATGGAGCTGAGTGTTGATGGGAAAAAATAAAAACATATCCTGAAAAAGACTACATCTTGTATTTCCATGATATCGCAACCAATTCAGCTTTCTTTATCTGCTCGTTATGCCTAATTATTCCATCATACCTCCTCCAAAAAGCTATTCATAGTTAGGTGTGCCATGTGACCCCAGCACACCTGAAGACTAAAGGTCTGCAAGTACATTTTGTGAAAGAGCAGCAATTGTTCTGTGGTCAAGTGGTCTCTCTCTGAGACATTTCCCTTTGTGGACCTGCTGGGGAAAGCTGCAACCCCCCTGACTCTCTAAGCAGTGGGACCTAGAAGAAAGATTTGGAGAAAGAAGTGGCCAAGGGTGTGATTTTGTGATATGGGTGAGTCCCTCTTCAGGCAATTTTTGCTGCTTAATGTGTCTGTAAGTTTAGCTACCCGAGCTGTCTCTTCAGGCTGCAAGATGAGGATAATGTGCTGCACAGGGAAGGCAATGGGACCACACACTTAATGGGAGGGCTCAGATGGGAACCAGAACCTCCTTTTGGGGCAGCAGCCCCCAAATGGGCTGCATAGGTTCACCCCTACTCTGAAGCCACAGTTTCAGTATGACAGTAAGTGATAGCTCCAAGTCTGAGAAAGAGCACTGGATCCTTCACTTGAGCAGATGGGAATTACTGTGAGATATTTCAAAGGAAGGGAGTTTAATCTCTATATCATGCCAGTGCTTTCTTTTCACCACCTCAGCCCCCTGCCTGCCAGAATCTCAACAAAGGAATTGTCTGTATCTTCGTTTGAATGTTTCTATGGATTCAGAATTTGAAAGAATATGTCTGTGCTCAGAAATTATGTATAAGTCCATTACAGCACAACAATAACTCAGCTGTAATTGCCCAGCAGCGCAGGCTGGAACAAAGCAAGTATGGACAAATCCAGAATCTGAGCAAGTATGAGAAAAGTCAAGAAATGGTGGAGACACCCCTTTGAGACCTCTAGACCTCACATGGCCTCTGAGTCTAGTTCTCTGCAATTATTAAGAAATGTTACAATAGATATATTTCTCAGGTTCTCAGCCATTTATGATACATGCTCCACTTCACCACAGGCAACAAAGCACCTTCCAAATCCCTCTCATGAACTTAACACCAAGCAGGAATGATCAGAAGCTGCAACTCTCACATGGTAAATGAAGACAGCAGGAGAGAGCAGAAGCAATGCCAAGGTCCTGCTCCTGATGAAGGAAGGGAGCTCAGCAAAGTTTGGTAAGAGGGCTTGCTCACCACATGAGATGATAGGTACCAAGAAAAACTCAAAACCACATCACCAAAGTACCTTGTGAGCTGAGTGGAAGAGAAAGCTCCTCTCTGAGCACAGATCTAAAGATCGATACAGGCCTGAGCAGCCACTTGGTATAACTGAGCCCCAGTGTACTCTGACCTGTGTCCTGGCTCCGGTTGTGGCCAATAGTCAAATCCTTGCAAGAATGCCAACCCCCATTAAGCTTTTTCACAGAATGTGCAAAAGTCCTGCAGCACAAGATGAAGGCAATATAAGCATGATGCAGTGTGACAGTAGCTTTAATATCCCTTTGGGCATATCAGTGTAGCAAATACTTGATGATTCATCCTTCTAGAGCATTAAACATGTCATTATCCCTGCAAGAACCTGATAACTAAAAATCTTCAGACAGATAGGAGGACTGTTCAGCTAGTGAGATCCTGTAGCTACTAGATCAATGTCTTCTCACACAGCTAGGAAATGAAAAAATACTTGTTCAATAATTGAAAAACACAATTTTCTGCATAGAACAAAAAAGGGAAAAAATCAAACCCAGTTCCAAAACACTGCACTGAGAAGGTGTCATCCCCTCAATTTGGTCTCCATTATAACAATTGTTGGATATTTGAACCAAAAAAATTGCACGAAACTTTGCAAACTTGCTTTCAGACAAGGTTATTTCAGTAGAAGTTGAAAAGTGCTGATGACAGTGGAAAGATCCTGTAGACTGAACGCTAGAAAACAATTAATCCATGCTAACCATGTCCAGCAGAAGATGTTGCTTAAGGGAGATCACACCCATTTTGTCCTTGAGTAGATACTACATGAAAGTGCAACAGCAGCTCAAGAAATTCCCTTCCATGTTTGCCAGTATCGACCTTGTTCAGGCAAATAATCAATCTGCATCTCCTCTGAACTTCCATCATTATGAGTGCACACACACCCTCAGTGTCTGATGTGCATACATTATCTACATGAATTAAACCAATTTGCATTTGTACTCTGAGCAGCTGGTCTGAAATTTACTCCCGAATAAAATTTTTTTAAAAAGTCCAAAAATGATATATGCAGCTGGGATTGCTTATGAGTGAAAAAATGTGGTATCTTTATAGCCAACAGCATATGTATTCAGTACGCAGATCTACAAATATTGGATTCACTGCCAAAATCATTGTTAAGCAAACTGGCTGACTATCTGCATTTTCCTGATGAACCAGAAGGAACCTGCTGAAGAGAAGGGAGACAAAGCAGAGTACTTTGCAAAAGTTTCAGATAATGGATTTATGGTGTGCACAATGCAGTGCCATCCAGCTGCTCCCAGAGGAGCTGGTATGTCACTGCAGCACAGTACATTTCTGACTGGGACACCAGCCTGGATCTTGGGGAGGTGCCAGCACCATTGTGATGAGCCTCGATAGTGTGCCCATATTGTGGCAAACCAGCCTGTCAGGAGCAAGGTTGGATGCCTCTGCACAGGGCCAAGTGCTGTAGGCCCACCTAACAGAATCCGCAAGTGACACAGGAACAAGGTCGTGTTCTCAAAGGGATTTGGTGGCCTCTTGAGATGCAGAAGATGGTACGTGCAACAACCTCTTCCTCTGCAACATTTAACCAGGACAGCTATATTGCTTAGTTTGGAAAAACAAAAATAAATAATTAAAAAAAAGAAATCAGTCTTTATTTATGCCTCTCTTCAGAACATTAACAAATGCTAAATTCCAATCTACTTATTTAAGATAATGGAATCTACGTAATGAGAAAAATTTTTAACAGATCTTCTCTGTGTTCCTAATGTGGGCATATTTTTACCCACTGCATGGAGCTGACTTTGCATATATTCATTCTGCTATTTTAGCAGTAGGAGACTAGGTTAACACACCAGTCATTCACTCCTGGAGATCTGGATTCAGTTCCTGGCCTACATGACAAGTGATAATGAGTTTGGTTATTGAATCTCCAGGGGATATTTGTTCGCATTACTAAGCAACCGCATAATTTGGCAAGATGTGTTAAGTATGTGCGAAGGATAAGACCAGGGGCCAATTGCTCAAATGACTGACACAATGCAGCCTCCCTCACATCACTGCACCAAACTCCTCTGTGCAGTTCTGCTGGAGGTCAGGAGAACCGTGCAGGTTTATCAGCCTGTCCATTTTACTGTGTCTGTACCAACACAACCCAGAGCACAGCCATGTAGGTACGATCTAAACCTGCAAAGACATAAAGAAACAGGACCTATGTCCCTATTATGAAACTCGGCACATAAATTTGGTTATTTTAATCAGCTATGCATACTTTTTTCAGCACACATTACATCCAAGCAATAATAAAACACAATTAAAGCTGGGGAAAAAAAGGTTTAAAAAATAATTACACCATAGTAATTTTCATTTGCCTATTGACACGGAACTCTTCCCCATTTGGGTTTCCTCTGCAAACACAACGCTTACCAAGTTTCATTTAAACAAAATGAGAACGGAAACTTGTATGATCACATAAGTCCACTAAAAAAGTATATTGTCCATTGCAAGTACCAGTAACACTGCTACGTCACACTGGCTAAGCCTGAGTTTCCTTGCAATAGGCAGATTGCTTCTGCAACCAATGTGGCAAAAGTAGTCACTTATCCTAAGGCTGCCTCCAGGTGATTTTTTGATCCTAGTCTAGCTGACTGTGCCCCAAATTCAACAGCAGGCACATGCAAGCCTTTATAGATGCCCTCTAGACTGGTGGCACAGCGACTTGGAGAGCAGATTGGGTCTTTCATGGATGACACCTTTGGGTATTTATATATAATACACACATATAATTTATGTAATTGTTACCCCATTTTTAACAAGTCTGGCCACCTCCTTTCTCTGGGCCTCTGTCTCACAGATCTGTGAGCACTGAACACATCTGCGGACTAGGTCCATCCCAGGACTTGGGAAGAGTTTGTCTTGTCTCTGCATTACAGTGGCACATGTATGGGTGCTATGTATCTGGAGCCCGAGCTAACAGGATTGTCTGTGTGCTCTTGCACCTATAGACCTTGGAAACTTTCGGGCCAAACACTGAGGTGCATGAGGAGACTTAGCTACTTAAGGAACTAAGGTGTTCTTCATCACTTTCTAGGACTTTGGTGTCTACATTGTTTAGGTAAGAGATCGAAAGCATTCTGGATCCTTTCCTTGACATATTGGAGTAGAAATAAACCTGATTCATGGGCCATAGTCATCTGCTACAGATTAAAGTTCAAAAGGGGTTAAGAGAATATAGGAGATCCAGATGTCACATCATTGCCCAGTTGTATGACAAAAGTCAGAATTCTTTGACAGCTTTTGCTGGAATTGAGGTTCAGCACTTGGCAGGCTTAAACCTGTAGCAGAGAAGAAAGAAAAAAACCAAAACACACAACAGGAGTAAGTCTGCTGCCATTCCAACAGGAATGATGCTCATCATGGGGGTGGCTGGTAGCTGAATAAATTTGGAACAACTGCAAATCAGGAAATTACTTGTCAGCCAGCTCCAAGTCTTTTTTTGGCACTATGCTCCTCTTAGGGAGGATCGTGGCAGAAATGAGGCATTTGTGTGTGATCATTTGGGAATTTTATGAATAAAAAAGTAAAGTTCACTTGCTGTGAATCACAGAAAACCAGAAAACTCTCCTGCCATGACCAAGAAAGTGTATGAATAAAACCTCATTGAAGGGAAGCCATGGTAGAGTGTGATGTTACTCATAAACAAACACCAGTCAGCTTATGTTCACCGTGCTCTGGGACACGCAGCCAACAACTAAAGAGCTCCCATTTACATTGGAAATAATGTTATGGCACTGTTCCAGCTTTCACTGTAGGTCTGGACAGCGATAACATCTGAGCCATCAAGGGAAGGTGGACATGAGCGTGATGTTTCATCTCATGCCTGTCAGGACATGGGGCTCCCCCCCACGCCGCCCTCGCCTTCTGGCAGTGCCATGCCTCTGAATCATGGGCAACCACTGTGCTAGCAGTAACTTCAAGTACAGCATCATGGGTGAGAAAGATGGTTATAGCCTACCTGATTTGCCAGCCCATCTAGGGAAACATTGAGTCGTGTCAGAAACGACAGATAAAACATTTGCTTTGATTTAGAGTGCCTGCCTCCTATTTAGGGGATGCCAGGAACTCCAGGAGTGTGAACAAGCAGCAAAGCAAGGAAGGCATCTAATCTAGCACTTGAATTTATTTTATATGTATTATTCTCTCTTCTCTCATAGCACTCCACCTTCCACAGATTTCCTTTAAATCAAGGTCTGTTCCAGTCTGATGGAGTTCTTCATAGTTGTATAAACCTGTCTGCTCAAATGTTCCACCTGCAGAGAAGCTGTGCCAGCTTTAACTTCATCAAACCAACCATAAATCCCGTATGTGCCAGAAAAGTGCTGCTGAAATGCCAAAGCAAACCATGCTTTTCAGGTCTTCTGCTGGGAAAATGAAGAGCCTTGAACCCCAAATGAAGGATTGTAAAAATCAAGGAAAACTACAATTGCATTTTGCTAATTGGAAGACCATTAATATAAACACAATTTTCGTCATGCATAAAGCTGTCCTTCCTCCTGCCAGATTTTAAGGACAGTGTCTTCATTTATTAAAACATTAAGGTGCATTCATCTCCTGATAAAAAGCTCAACTAGACAATGATGGAAGAAATATGAATATGCATCTGAGATGGGGGAGCTGGGAGGTCACGTTGGCCAGCATCTTCTTCTGAGCACTGGGAGTAAGGCACCACAGAAAACACTCTTCAGCCGTGCCAGTGCCTCTGGCAAGTGTCCCCAGAAAAGGCAGGTTGATCACTACAGTGTCCACCACAGACACTTTGCCATGAACAGAGTTGGCAACTGTCTCTGAAAATAACAGTGCCCTGAAATCACCAGGTAGATGGGGCCTCATTATCCACGGACAGTGCTGTAAATCAAGGTTAAGCCACTGCTGAAAAGGCAGCGCAGAGGAAATGAATGTCATGAGCCATTTTACTTTTGGCACATAACATACTGAGAAATTCAGGAATATGTTAACAAAGGGCCTCTTGACTGAAAAATCTGTCTCTGTGTCATGCGAATGAAACATGAGCCATGGCAAATTCAGATAATTATGGCTTAATCTTATTTATGGCATGATTTGGTGTAATGCTGGTGGTGTCACTAGAGCTTGGGCAACTAACAACAGCAGAGAAAGTGGTCCTATATGTTGAATAAACCATGTTTGGGCACCTCTGACTCCTGGAAACTGCTGCAGGTAGGTTAGCTTCCAGCTGGAGAGATTAAGCAGCTGAGGAGCTTGGTAAATGGGATAGGGGCACTTCCATCCCCACTCCTGGCTGCAGTTCAGGCCAGGTTTACACTGATCTTTGTGAATGAATGGCTGTGCCAAGAGGGGGACCCGACCAGTGTGCTGTCCCTGTGCTCCTGGCAGACGTGCTTCTGCACCATGGAAGCAAAGCCCGGTGCACGTGCACCTTGGTTATCTTACCAGGGAACAACTGCTGGGAATGCAGTTAAATGGTCTCATCTGTCCGTCAGGATGAGGTCAAGGCACACTGGTGGGGCAGGCAGGGGGTCCCTCTAGTTAGGTGAGACTGTAGAGGTTATTTATGAATATTACTAATTCAAACTATTCCATCCAAATGAAAGCTGGCATTTTCAAGCAACTCCTGGGAAACAAATCTTCAGAAACACTTTATTCAGACAGCAAAGTCAAATTAATTTCGTTGAAACAACTAGTTCTTCTAAACTACAGATTTCAAAGGTAAAAACTTTTTTATACTGTCTCGGAATGTCAAAACCAACCTGGTTAATCCAACAGAGAAAGGAAGTTCCTAACTTTCCCTCTAAAATCAAGAAAAACTTAGCAGGAAAAAACACCAAACATTAGGAATCAGCTGACTGCTTTGGGTACAGCAGTGCTGTGGGAGAGTATGCAGGTTGTCTCACTCCATCAGCAATGCCAGAATAAAGGGTCCAGGTTCCCCCTGTGCCCTCTGAGAGGTGAGGACCAGTCATGCCCTTATGGCTCCCATTCCTCTGGGACTCCCACAGATGTCAAAGAGTGGCTGTAGCCCTTCTGCCGCCTCCCTGATCCTGATTTTGCTGTGAGAGGGAAGAACAGCCCCCTCTCGCCCCGCGGGCTGTGCAGCCTCCCGGGGAGGGCAGCTGGAGCCTCCCAGGGCACTTGGCAGAGGCACTCTGCAGCTGCAGCAGCAGGACTTGCCCCAACAGGGTGAGGTAATGACACAGTTGTGGTCTGTTGAGTTGTATAGCTGGAACAGGAATTTCTCTGGAATCACTTGCTGCTTATAAATATAAAAAAGTAGTGTGCTTTTACAATGCCGAGACTGAAGGCTTGAGCAGTGGGACAGATAATATAATACTCCTTCTGTGGCAGTGTCATTAAATAGAACTTTGCATACAAGCCAAAGCACAGCACTACAAAACTCTCCCTGGCAAAATCCTCGCTGCCTGCATTTTTCTGTATTGCTCATTACCACCAGGAGAATGATTTATTTTGAAATAGGAGGGAGAGGAGGCACTTGGCACTGCAGCTTTGAAGAGTTCCAGTCTTCTGTTCTGCAAACAGTATTCCAGCAAAAATGCCATCAGGGAAAAAAAAAAAAAAAGAAAAACGATTGCACAATGAAAGGAAGAAGAATAAAAAATTTTGTACAGTGTGAATTCCTAGATGACTCACCTCCTTTTCACCCTTCCTTAACATACATCCTTACAAGTAGTGTGACATCTTCTGCAAAGAGTCTTTCCTTGATGGGGAAATTCTCCAAGGAAGGTCAGCACAGTGTTTATGCAAAATGAAAGCTCCCTCCAACCCTATTAATAGTGCTAATGGGAACGACTGGTAAAATGAGGCAGCAAATAACAATGGCCTATCACCTGATTAAAGGATGGAGGCACTCAATGAGATGGCAAATGTTGACATAAATTCCGAATACATGACACATATGACATCTGCAGAGGGGAGGGCATGAGACAGCTGGATGCTCTGTGTTTGAGAAATGAGAAACTCTGATTAATTAAGCTGTAGTGACCTTTTGGCATGGCAGAAAATACCCTACCTTCTTGCAACGTCTTGTCTCTATTTTAATGCGGTTCCCTGAGGGGATTTTAAGCACATGGGGCACCTATCAGTTCCCCAGTCTCTTTTGAAAAAGGTTCAAAAGAAGTAAAATTCTTTGCCTGGCCCAACACGGCAATTATTTTTTTCTCCTGAAAAAATAAATACACAGTGATATTAAAGTTCCTCTCTGCATTTAATTTTAATTTATTGTGAATTCCTCCAGGATGAGAGGAAATGGCTTCAAGTTGTGCCAAGGGAGGCTTAGATTAGATATTAGGAAAAATTTCTTCACTGAAAGGGTGGGCATACTCTGGAATTGGTTGCCCAGGGAAATGCTGGAATCACCACACCTGTAAGTGTTTAAAAGCATGTGGATGTGGCACTTGGGGATATAGTTTAGTGGTGAACAGGGTGGGGTTAGGGTAACGATTGGACTTGATGATCTTAGAGGTCTTTTCCAATCTGAACAATTCTGTGATTCTGTCAGCGTCTAGTCATATGCCAGAAGGGCCTTTGATACCAAACTCCCTAAAAATGCAGTAACTCAGGGTAACCTGTTGCAGATTTCTGATGGCTACCAAATTATTCCCCACCTCTATAGTCACAGCTTCACCTTCCCTCTTTTTTAAATGTCCAAGGAAGCCAAGGCTGGAAAATGACTGAAAAGTACGTTGGAGATGCCAAGGAAGGTTTTTGTTCTCATTCTCCACAATGTGGTTGCCAATGCTCAGTTATGCAGGAAGTCTTGGCTGTTTTTTGGACTACCTGACCAACCCCTCATCCCCACTGCAGGATTTTGCCTACCCCTCCTGGGTAGCATTTGTACCATCATTAGCCACGCAGGGTTTCACCGAAATTTTCCCACCATTATCTGCATGATGGGCAGTTGTCAGTTTGCTGCTCCCCCTTCTCTGGCTAAGAAGCCCCCCGAGGCAGCTGAGCTGGGTAAGTTGGAGAGCAGGGTGATGCTGACCAGTTTGTCAGGAATCAATCACAAGGTGCACAGTTCACCATATATAAAAAAGGATGCCATCATTTGATGATGCACATGTAGGAGTGCAGTTAAATCCGATTGACAATCTGCTGCCAGCTCAGTAAAAGGGAAAATACCAGTGCTGACAATATGACAGGTTTCCAGCAAGGCACCTGTGGGAACAGGACGATGTGACAGTGAACAGGCTATTAAAGCATGCCATGTCGCAGCCCCAGAAAATCCCAGGGCACAGCAGTTTAACTACTACAAACTGGTTACATACTTGTCTTCTTTCATTAGATCTTGTCTAATCTCATTCAGCTAATAACCTAACCAATGGTAATAGACCCGTCCCTCAACAAACACTGTGTAGCTCTAATTGGCATTAATAGGAGATACCCACTGGCCCCGCTGTGTGCCAGAGAGGTGCCGTTCTCCAGCGCTGGCTCCCCTGCAGCAGCCAGCACGGCCCCTACTTGCTGCCCTTGAGGCCTGGTAGTTCCCACCTCCCCTAGAAGCAAAGCCAGAGGGACGTGCAGTTGTGCAAACAGCAGCTCTTCCATAGGGCTGGGAAAGGGAATAGGTACAATGTTCCTACGCCCTGCTAATCCTGAGTGCTAATAAGGTTTGCCAGCAGCAGAGCATAGACCACTGCATGCCCTGTGGGACTCTGCCTTGAGGAGTGGTACTGTCAAGGATGCTCCAACAACTGACAGAGCTGACACAGGCCCTTTTGTAGAGAGTTCTTATGTTCTTTAAATATCACACAAGATTATATTTCCACGTCCAAGTAGGATAAAAACTGGCAACATGCACTCAGATTTATTCTTGTACCAACAACAGTGAAAATCTGACTCCATGCTTTACCCTGTGAAGCTCCATTTGTGGAATTATTGATTAGCATTTCATTTATAAATCAAACTTTAGAAAAATTATTGACAGTATCCCCCTCTTTCAAATTCCAGACTTTAATAAAAATAGATTTCCTTTTCAGAGTTCTGTGTATACAGTATCTAGCAATAATTTTTTAATAACCTTTTGTAACATTTGGTCATAAATCTTTACCACTGTCTTTTGTGTATGCCGTGGGTGTGTCACTGAACTCAAGTTTTATTTAAAAGGGAAGATGTACACAGCACATTTCCTTTTAGTCCCCCATCATTTCCCTAAATTGTCACCCCAAGGAAGAAGGACTATCTTCCTTCACCTTTCATAACTGGTTAGATACCAACTTTCCAACTTGCTTCAGAACATTTGCTGCTCTCAGCTCCTTGAGGTACAGCCACAGGACTGGATTGGATGCAGCTGGGGGCTGGTGCTGAAGAGCTAATGGGGGCTGGCAAAGCTGCTCTGGTCCTCCCTGCCTGCCCCCAGTTCACCCAGTCTGGGGGTTAAGGCATCATCTGACACCTCAAGAAAGGGCACTGTCTTGCTGAGATGATGTGATTTGACCACATGCCAAGCTCCTATGCCTCCTTATCCACTTAGAAACAGATTAGCACAGCGTGCATTTTTTCTCAGAAACATCTGAAAAGATTAATAAATGAGGAGATTGATAGTGCAAACTATTACTCACATGAATGCTACCCTCCTCCAGCTAGTGCCAAGTCTCATAAATCCATCAGGAGTCTCCAGGTTTTCAACTTTCATAAAAGACTTAGCTCTTGGAGGCCAGCAGAGCCTTCCGGTTCTGCTCTGGTGAAGAGGAAAATCCATTTGAGGCCTCGAGGCAGGAATGTCCATCGGCCATTTCTTCTCCACAGGGACAAGGAGAAGCCAGTGGCAAATTCCCATTTTAATTATGTTTGGTGTTGCAAATGTATTTTTTTTTAAATACAAACGAATTTTTACAAATCAGGAAGGTTTTAACTCACACTTTCAGGGATATGAAGCTTGTCTACATAAAACTTACATGGTGAAACCCCACCAGGTGATTTTCCTGTCTAAAAAGGAGAAGGCAGATTTTTGTGAAAAACCAATTATCTTGCCAGTGCCTATATTCAACATAAAAATTTATTCGTTTAACAGAAATAGTTAAAAAACTTCAGCTACTCATACTCTAATCAAGAAAATACAATCACCTGAGAGAGAAATATTGCTGTTTACTATTTATAAGTGTTAATAAGCCTCATCCCATGAAGTAAACAATTTTCATTTCCAGTCCAAAAGATTCTCTTTGCTGAAAGAAAATAGCACAATCTGACTTTTAAAACCACACCAAAACCAGACAGAATTAGTGAGGCAAGTACTCAGTTAAAGAATTTCCTTATCACATGGTAATCCCCATCATTTCTCAGCCTATATGACACTCCTGCATATTTTAATTTACATGGCACATTTGCTCCAACAATTTATTAAATTAAATGGCAAAAGAGGGTAGGAAAAAAGAGGCCTTATGTGGGAAGAGAGGTTTAGAATAGATCCAAAAGAAAGCACATTGCAAGACAAAAGATAATCACAATTGGGGCACTTCTGTAATCTGTTTTTGAAGTAACATGAATTTAAAATTCAGACCTGTTTTACCCTTTGATCTAACTAGACTGTGGTGGGTTGTGGTTTGGTTTTTTTAGATTTGGTTGGTTTTTTTGGGGGGTGGTGGTTTATTTGTTTATGATTTTTGTTTTGTTTTAAAGGAATACATAAAGTAAATCAACAGCAAATAAAAATCTGGTGGATGGAAGGAGCACTTGATACCAGGGCTTTAGTGCTTCACAGAGCAAACACTGAGCGCAAGGCCTGTGGTTTACAGATCAACACCTGTCAGTGGTGCTTTTCATGCTGTAAAAATGGTCTAAAATTAACAAGCTTGGCTCTGCATTTCCTTGAAAGTAAGAGGAGATTTTGTACCAAGTGAAGAAATGTTATGCAGCTTCTGCTTCCAAGTACTAAGTGCCTTATTTTACTCTTCATCTGTGGTTGTTTTACCACCAGGAAGGTGAAAAGGAAAAATGCACAAATTCAAAAATCTCTCTGTACACGGAATGGAGTCATGTACCTATTACATCACAGGCTCTGTTGTATTTGTGATATTTGTGATAACAAATATGTATGCAAGCAGGAAACCCAAGCAACCCTGCAGCCCCCCCGAGCGGATTGCCCTGTGCATGCAATATGATCAGGCTATTGTTTAAGACGTGGTTTAGGGGATGAAAATATTTCTCTGTCAACTCTGTGAAGGTAAAACCAGCTCAAATTATCTGCTGTGTAAGCACCATTCACATGAATGAAATATGCCCAGGGACTATGAATCTTGTGACAGACTTTTCCTAGCTGTATAATCCATAGCACGCTCCACATTTTCAGATAGGAAACACATTTCTTTACTCCTTTATGTTTGTTTACCTTGGTCCTCTCATTTCTACTTCACATTACTCATATCTGCAAGGCAGCTGTCTCTGTTGGGATGATAAAACTGACCATTTCAGAGCCACATACACTTGCTCTGAAAAGAAAGCAGTTTGCCTGAACTGCTCACAAGAAATTCAAGTGTAAAGGCTCACCCATGAGCATGGTCAAATCCCTTTCTGGAAAGTACTAAGGACACACATTGTCAGTTTCAAGTCGGAAATGACCATTGCAAGGGCTCTCAAAATAGTTCACATGAGGGAATGTGGTGATGCCCAGGCAGGGGTTTGTGAGATGCCACATGTGACATGGAGAGGCTGTGGTGCTTTCCAACAACACTAGCAACAACCTTGGGCTATTTGCAGTGCACATCACCACTTCCTCCTGAAGACAAGACCAGCAGCAGTGACAGAAAAGGAAGAGATATGAGATACAAGCAGGAACAATTTAAGACTTCAGTATGTGGACAGAGTGAAGAACAACATCATGAAACCAAATTAACCACTTTAGAAACCCCAAACTACGTCAAAGTGCCTGAAAAATAGTTAAGATGACTACATCAAACAATATCCTCATTAAAATTCTTTCAATTTAAAATTGAAAGAATTTTACAATTCCAATTTGTCCAGTCTTTTTCTGCTTCTAAAATTAATTTTAATATTTAACCTGATGCATTGAAGGCATTTATAAATAAAGCAGCCATCAATAAGTACTTTTCACTGCTACTTCTCTGTGGACATTTGGTGGGTCACCTTTGCCATTGCTACACACACGCTGAAAGGGCAGGATCAGCCCAAGGAGGACAACTGGCTTCTGCTTTGGCTGCAGCAGGCCCTCCTTGATCCTGCCAGTCCTGCACTGCCATGGGCACCGCACATCCTGTGAGCAGCAGCAAGAAAAAAATCACAGATGCACAAAGGCAGCAGAAAAAATACAAATAATAACTGAACAAAGGAGCACTCTGGAAACAAGGGAGAAAAAAAAAATTATTCATTCCTTACCTAGAAATACTTTTTGTACCAGTCTAAGATGATACCAAAGAAGAGACAGTTTCCCAGAATAAAATTACCATGTTTTCTTAAGATAGCATTTTGAGTCTAAAACAAAAAGCATATGGAGTTATTGCAACCATTCAAAAAATTTAATCTACTCAATACACTTGTGCACAAAACCAACAGACTCACATGAAATCTTCTCTTTATCAATATGACTTGTTCTTATGAATCATATTAAAAGAATAACAAATGTTTTTGGATTCAAAATCTGAAAAATTCCAAGATATCTCAAAGCAGGAACTTTTGAACGGTTCAAAAACACATACTAAACCAAGGATACCTCCTTTTATTCCAATTTAACATCAAATTCCAAACTCTCCTGGCAGATCTTATGTGGAGGATCTTTGCTGTGCTAAGTCTCATTCCTGCTAATCATCTGCTGAAAACTGAATACATATGCTTTCAGGGTAGCCAGTGTGCTTTGAGGGCTTTGGCTGCCTGTTGATATGAAGGATCCAAATTTTCCTTGTTCCTGGTTTTTTTGGTTGTTGTTGTAGTTTTGAGAAAGATTATGTTAATACTTGGAAAGCAATCCAAGCTTTCTTTTTACTTGAATAATTATTTCCACATCATTCAGTGCTTCCAGCTTGGGAAATATTTCCTGTTCCTCCTGGTGGTCACCTTCCCCATAAAGTAGAAGGTACAAGCATGCCACATTTGTTTTTCTGTATCTGGAGGGCATGTAGCTTGCTGTGGAATAAAATTATTCCAAAGCCAGCCTTGGCTCTGTTTCAGTTTCAAAGTTACTACTTACTTCCACACAGCATTAATTTGGGAATACAGCAAACACATTTGTCCTAATTTTGAAATCTGACTTGAGGGTTTTAAATGTTGTTTTCATTCACATTGCACTAGATCTCTCTGCTTTAAGGAAATATTTAGTATGTATTTTCAACCAATTTGGGGTTTAACCTCATTAAAATCTCCTTAAGGTGATGAACTTCAGGCTGATCCATTTCCATCACAACTGAGTTTAAAATACTTCTTTGAGAGTACACTCTACTTAATTTTCCTCCTGAATGAGGCTTGGTTTAGAAAGCTGGTGTTTTGGATGGGACAAATTTCCAACCTAAGTTTTGAACCATATCACAGAGGTTAGAGAGAGGCAGGGAAAATCAAAACAGTAAATAGACCCTCAGAGCGCTGGACATCCCCTGGCAAAGAGGAATAGCTGGCGGCCTGCTCATCACAGCAGGGTGGACTTGGCTGTCCCTGTTCATGGAGGTAGGTCAATGCATTTGAAGGGAGCTTCACTGAGAAGTGAGGTGAAGCTCAGCATGAGTGAAGGTGACAAGAATTAGCTCATTGTCTGGCCAAAAAAGTCAATCTTTCTTGCTCAGTCCTCCCCTAAAAGCTGTGCCTTAACCCATACAACCACAATGGGGTGTTTTTTGCATTTCCATTTGGAAATCAGGAGAGCTTCCCTCCAACTCCTGAAAGACAGAGTGAGCTAGGGCTCTATGATGCTCTAATTGGTTCACTTGGGAGCCACCCAGATTTGAATTCCTGATTTATGTTAATCACAGGCTGAAAAATTCTCTTTCTGCCAGAGACATCCTTCTTATTCCGCCCTCACTTAACGTCATAGTGGGAAAACATACATGAATGCAATTAACATTTATGTTCTTGACTTGACTTGGACAGAAAAAAAATAATCTCTGTCAGCTAGTGTAAAATTTACCATTTCTATTTTTATTTTAAGAAGAATTAAATAACTTAGGCTTTTGAAAAGTAACAGACAAAGGCTATGTTCCCATCACTTCTACTTTATAATCTCAAATGGTACATGCATATATTTTGGGGATTTAAAAAAAAATCAGAAAAAAAACCCCAAAGGGATTTTAAAAATGCTGATCAACTTCCCCATTCCTGAGTTTATCATTCCCTGACTCTTCAAGAAGCTGGAAAGGACTAATTTTCATGCTGTGGAAAAGCAAGACTCAACCCATGCATGCTCCAAAAGTTCCCGGGGACACTTCAGAAGAGAAAGTATCAGCCTACATCAGCACATGGCTTGGAGTCACAGAAGTGGATTATCAGAGTGGAAGAGTTGGTGCTAAGGACCTATGGACCACACCATAGGTGCTTTGGGAGCTTTATCTCACACCAGACTCCACTCTGTGGCCATGAACTAAACATCCATTACCAGCTGGGGTGCGTGATGTGTGGCTGGACTGTATCTTCCCACTCAGTTTCCTTTGAAAAGAATCGAATTTGTGTGCTTCCAGATCACCCTGTGACAGAGCCAAAGCACAGTTAAGTAGGATGCTTGGATGAAACACTTCAAACACTCATTCCCGGTCCAAACAATAATAATATCCATGGAGACAAATGCACATTGACCAGACAAACAGATGTGTGGCATTTCCTTCTGCCCCAGGAAACTTGACAGAAAAAAGTGCCACCTTTCCTCAGCCCTACTGCAACCTCCTACCCTTGTTGTGCAGCTGAAGGAACCTGTCACAAGTCTTCCTTCCCTGATGTTCATGCTTCTGTACTTGCATCAGTTGGCTTAAAAAGAGGCAGTAAGGGTCCACTATATGCTAAGACTAGTTATTCATAAAGCTCATAGTCTTTAAATTCTGTTAACTTGCACTGGATACAGGTGAAACAGGACCAGTAGATTTAGAGCAGTGTGAAAGACATGTGTGTGAACCTTCAGCCCAAGCAGCAGCAGTGCCCCATCACGGAGAGAGACCCAGAGACCCTCCCAAGCTGAGTGGGGTCAGCCTGCAGCAAGTCCAGCATTTTTCCCACCAGCACTCACTCTACCACCCTGACACCCGACAGAACATGCACAGCAGTTCATCACTCTTTCCTCACCATTTGTGGTGCCCCATGAAATGTGTTATAATTACTCTGGTGCCATACAATGTAGAGATGGATGGGAGCAGCAGGACCAGGGGAGATCAAATAAGCTTTCAACTGACTGCATTTGGCAAACAGAGATGAGGAACCTCATCCCTTTTGGAAAGCCATGGATATTTGGTCACTTTAGAGGAAGCCCCAAGCTAAGCTGATTTTTGCTGTAGTGGGAGGCAGACCTATTGCAAGATGGGGAGGACAGCAACTCCTGAAGCACCTCCCACCTAGGCAACAGGAGAAGTGCTGTAATCAAGTCTGCTCAGACCAGACTTCATTTTTCCTTCCCATGTGCCTCCTCATCCCCTCCAGCTTAATAGCCTCTCTGCCCAAAGATCCTGAATGAACCAACACACAACCCTCTAACTTGCTTATCCTTCAGCTGCTTGAGAGCATTGCATTCTCCTATTAACTGCAATCCACTCAAAGCAGTGCTTTTTTATCAGCCCTTTCTCCTTCTGTCAAGTTTCTCCCCTAGCAAGATTGTCCCAGTTCATTTAGATCCGATGTCTTCCAGTTTTGCCAATATTGTGTTTTGGGTTTATCTGCGTCTTCTGTGTTGTGTGTATTTATCTGCTTCTTGTGTCCCAAGGAACTAAAAGAGGATACTTGAGCATTAAAATTTCAGCAACTGTTTTTTTAAACACCTGCTTTGTGCTTCATTCATTCCAACATATCAAAGACCAATTTTCCCTTAATAAGGTCTCAGGAACCTGGAGAACCTGGAGAGGACAGATGAAGTGGAATTGCTTCATTTCTAATAACCCAGATATAGTGCAAAGTGCTCTGAGAGTCTTTCATTCAACACTTATTTATTGCTCATATTTCACCTCCTTCTGACAGAGAAGGGCATGATAGAGCTAATTTAATATTTCCATGGTCAGATTCCATTCATATTTGAGTGAAATATCAGTAAATAAAACTGAAGCACCATTTATTAGGTTTCTGAAATTGTCACAGGTTAGGTTATCAAACACACTGTGTGCCGACAGCATGAAAATTAACTCACTATCCTGCTCACCAGACAGTGGCCAAAGAATCATTCAATCCAGGTGACCAGTACTTTTGAGAAGCCCTGAGTCCTTCCAAAAATATGGCCCAAATAAAAACTCCAGCTGAGATAAATGAGAATCGAGTGAATACAGCAATTTATACAGAATTGTTTAATGGACCTGAGCAAAGCTGTTTGGTTGGGGTGGAGAGGGAAGAAAGTGCATTTAGTTTATAGGAAACATAGAATGGATTTGTGTCAGATTGCTCCAGGCCACAAAAGATTAAGTCCTTCTTATCCCCCAAAGGAAAATATTCCATCTCAGGATTTACCAGCTGAAGCAGAGTTGTTTTTTTTGTTGTTGTTGTTTGTTTGCTTGCTTGTTTGTTGGGGGTTTTTGTTTTGTTTTGTTTTCTTTTGGGGTGGTTTTTTTTTTTGCGTTGTTGGGGGGTTTTTTTTTGGGGTTTTTGTTTTGGGTTTTTGGTTGGTTGGTTGGTTGGTTGGTTTGTTGTGTTGGGGTTTTTTTCCCCCCCAGAGATTTATTTCAATCAGCATCTAACAACTGGACATTGCCAAGGCCTGGTTCTACTGGGAGAAGCCTGAAGATGCCAAGAACCTTGGCTTGGATTGGTGTTTGCAAGTCCTGCAGCCCTGGTTTTTGGCAAGTTTATGATTTATTGAGATCCAGAAACTTGAAAGAGCTAAATAAGGGTGTTATAGAAAGGTTAGGAAATAAAGAGTCCTTCAGCCACTGTTAGATTCAAGGTAGATCTGAACCAATGCTGAGTTTCAGAAATATAGAAAGAAACATTTTTCTGTTGCTTCCCCCAATACATACTTTTCTTTAGTTTTCTTCAAGGTAAAACAAGGAAAATGTGGAAATTGCATACAAAAAAGCTTGATCTCACAGTATTTCCAGCTGCCTTTGGCAGCTTTAAGAATATTGTGTAGGTTGCTGAACTACCAGATGTACATCCAGCCTGACCCTTTGAAGTGCACACATTTTAAGTTCAAAGTGAGTCAGAGTTTATAATAAAGTGATTTCCTCAAATTGCCCATATTTTGAATTCTCAAGGGCCAAACACTCTATTTAATTTGAATGCCACCAATGAACAGCAATATACTGAAAGCCTGGAAGAGACCAGAAATCTTCCAAGAGAGAATTTACATAACCCAAGAATGACTACATCAACATTTCCTACCTAAAATTCATTACAAAATAAAAGGAGCTTGCAGGCAAGATAATTAATGTAAAGAAATGTAAGAAAGATAGAAAATACCAGAACTAGTCAATTGGGTGTTTTAGCTACACTCATGTTTCTGGGCAATGATTTATTCTACTGGATGTGCCATTCATTGGACTGTCATAGTCCACCCACAATCAGTGCTATTTGCCAAATCAAGTCATGCAAAGACCAGGCAGGGAAGGATCACTCACTGTAATACAGTACATCTATCAAAAGGGTTATTTTCATGGACTTGGTCTCTAATCAAGCAGCAAATCATTCTCCAGTTTTGCTATCAAGGACCATTACTTTTAGGAGTGCTTAAAGTGAAAAAAATGCATCTATTTGAAACTATAGGGCATCTGGTAAGATATATTGAAGACAGAGAAAATGAAATATGTGCCACACAATTTACCCTCTCAGCAGCATTTTATGAATAGCTTATTTGTGGAGAGAGAGGTAAGTTGCTGGCAAGACAGAAGTTTTAGCTTTCTATTTGTCTGGTTTGTTGAGTTATTGCAAAGGTCACTTCTGCGCTTCAATTACCTTGAGTGCCACTTTTGATGGGGGAATTTTCAAGTTATATCCAAGGTGCCTCAAATATTTGCAAAAGGCTTCAGGGTCCACATGCCTTTTTAATTAAGTGCCCAGATAAAATTACTGTTGCATTGGCATGTTAAAACATTTTCCCATCAAAGTCAGGATAAAAACCTGTAAAGTCTCAGTGCTGCACCATCCAAACACAACTGCCCTCCTGAAGGTGAAACATCCATGCCAGAGCATGCTGTGTGATGCTGGGCCATTTACTGCATCCCTGTGGCCTGCCAACCACCACTTGGGAAATCCCAGGGGACTGCATACATGCACAATGCCGAGGAACAAGCAGCAATATCAAGGTTGGCTTTGAGTTACCTCCAAAGCAAGTTACTGCTCTTTCGCATAACAGACCCAATAATCAAAACAAATCCACTGTGAAGAAAGTGGGATACAGCAGCCTCTCTCAGCTTTCAGAAACCAGCAGTGATGTGGCACAGGGCTTGCACCATCTGAAAAATTACTATTGTCATCTCCTGTGAGTTTTACTCTCAAGGACAGATTTTCTCAGTGGTCAAAACAGGACAGCATGTCCCCACTCCTGCACCACAGGTCAGCTTCCTGATGCCTTCTGTAATAAGAAAACAGGATGTCTAGACATAACAGGCCTGACAAAACTTCACATCAGGACCTTTGAATTCCTGTTTTCAGCTGCTGAATGCTGTTCCCCATAACACACTGCTCCAGGACTGATCCCACCAAAATTCATAGGGGACTATTATTTTTTAAGCAAAGAAAAAATGAGAGAAAACAAACACTAAATAAATATAAGCAACATTGTGCCTTCTTGTACAGATCTCCTCTTCCTTGTCCCTGCAGATTTCTTTGAGATTTTTTAGGGGAAATATTTTACTCAAAAGTGTTCTCAGTTGCTTTCACAGAGGAAGAAATCTAGTTGCTGCTTAAATAAATCCCACTATTAGCCATTCTTTGTTATCCCTAATGCACAGACCATGCAGAATTACTTTGTAATGGCCATTCAAAATGTGATCTAGATAATGAAACACATGTTAGATCAATGTGTCTTAATGCATCCTGTCTGCTGCCAGCCGCTCGCTCTGCCTGCCTGCGTCTGCTAATTCCTGACAGTGCAAGGAAATGCCTCTACTAAGTCACCACCAGGTGAGCACATACATACAGAAACGCCCAGAGGAAACCAGGCTTTGGATCTAGCTCTGAGTACAGATAATCAACAAAGCACATTTTTTTTTCTTTCTCACGTATTTGTTTCAATTAGAGCTTATTGAATCACCTCTGCAGCCACAGAGAGGGCTCAAGCAATCATCAGTGCTGCTCAGGAGGTAATTCAGGACGGTGTCTGGAATATTTGTCCTTTTTAATCATCTGCCACACATTGCTCTTTTAGGATGTTGTCACTCAGAGACAGAAGAACAAAAAGGAACATTAAAGTGAAAGGATGTCTGTTTGAATGTGGCGATTCCCTGCATAAAAATGAATCCCATTAACAGGAAAGCCCAGCCTATCTCCAGGCAATATTTCAAATCCTTGTCTGCCTGTAACCTCAGAGGAATTTAATTCCTTTATATTATTTAAATTATACTCTAGAGGGAGAAATTATGAGGTACTGGTCATTTAAAATGCTTTCTTTAAAATATATAATTAAAAGAGCTAGGAGTCCTCCTAACAGCAATTTCATCATGGCAGTTTAAAAAAATTTGGAATTTATGGCATTTACAAAGTGTCATTTTGTTCCACAGCCTTTAGTCAGTAAACCACAGTTTAAACAACTGTCCTCGCAGTTGCATTCACTAATACCTGGGCATGTAAACACAATAAGTGAAATGGCAGTGAACCAAAATAGGCAAAAAGGAATCTTAAAAGAAGATATACAGTACTCATACAGTCCTTAGTTCAAAACTTTAACTCTGCTTAATGGCTTCCCTCTTCCTAAAGTAGTTCATTGCAGGGTTACTATCTGGTTTGGAAAGTCCTGGGGGGACTGAATATTTGGGCCAGACTTTTATCTCAATTACCTGACTGTAAATCTAAAGAAGCTTGCTGATCTCAAAGGTGTTATTCCAGTTTATGGGTTAGGAACAGTTCTGCCAGAGCAATGCACATTTGAAAGAACAACAACACCCTTTCTAAATTCAGCCGTTGTTCAAACAAGCTCGCTGAAAATTAACTGTGTTGTTAGGAACTGTCACAAAAAAAGTAGGACCACAACTGATAACATCCTATGGAGACAGGCTGAGAGAACTGGGTGGTTCAGCCCAGAGAAAAGAAAGCTCCAAAGGCACCTTTTAACACCTTCCAGTACCTAAAAGGGGCCTGCAGGAAAGCTGGAGAGAGACTTTTCAAAAGGCCATGTAGTGATAGGACAAGGGGCAATGGCTTTAAACTGAAGGAGGGCAGGTTTAGATTAGACGTTAAGAAGAAATTCTTTACTGTGAGCGTGGTGAGGCACTGGAACAGGTTGCCCAGAGAACCTGGTGGCTGCCCCACTCCTGAAAGTGTTCAAGATCAGGTTGGATGGGGCTGTGGGCAACCTGCTCTAGTTGAAGTGCCCCTGCCCATGGCAGGAGAGTTGGAACTAGATGATCTTTAAAGTCTCTTCCAACACAGACCATTCTGTGATTCTGAACCTAATAAATATATATTTTCTGCACTGCTATGTTAATTACTTTTCCCCACTGAAGGAAAGGTCTATTTCTACCATTGTGTGCAAATCACCTCTGAAATCCAGGGCATGTTCAGCAATGTATTAACCATGGACCATTGTAAAACTAGAATGCCATTAATGCTAACATTTCAACATTTCTTTCTTCTCAAAATAGCAGGGGAAAATGTGCACTGAAATAATATATAATTGTGCAAGAACTTGGCTTAAAAGGGTTTTAAAAAGAAGAAAACCCACCACAATCAAGGAGCTAATACCTTGTGGCTTGCTTATATATACGTGCATAAAAATACATTCTTCTCTGAAAGTGAGGCTGTGGAGAAATTCCAGCAGTTACATGTACCATTTTAGGGTCAGTTTTTAATTTTATTTGTGGCATTTTTAAGCAAAAGGCCATTTTCAGGAAGGGATTTGGGCATCGCTTCCAGAATGAAAAAAAGTTGGAGAATTAAATCACTCCAGAGCAGAACATACATTTGAGAAACAGATGACCCAAGTTCACATCTCCTCTGTCTCTGGACAGCTGTGAGCACACAGGAGATGGATGCTATTTATTTACTTGTTTATTTACTGGAACGGTTCCACTTTCTATAAAGCACATGCTCACTGGAGCAGGAATCCACATTGCCCCCTTCCCAGCTCTACCACTGGCAGGACTGAGGCTCTTTTTCCGCTCTGGTGAGTATATTTAGTACTTCATCACAAAACACCTTCAGGACTAACAGCTGAGAGCAACCATGCTGATATCTAAGGCATAGTCCTAGTAGGGGTGTGAATTTGCCTTGAATTGAGCAGATTAAGAACATAGATGTCCTCCTGTTCCTGCTGTCACGGCCTTCTCGGCTGGGTTGGCAAAAACGGTGTTTGAATCCCCTACAGCATCCACTCTCAAGAAGAAAAATCCAAACATGAACAATTCCAAATACTTCAGAACTGGGGTTTTTTTTTAAAGTGTTTAGCCTGGTTTTCTAAGGATTATGCAATGCTACAAAGTGCCTGCACCTCCAGGTGCCCATGGGACTTTGAGCCTGCTGGGCACTTTCAGCCAAACCTGAGGCAGCAGAATAGAGTTCCAAGGTAACATGATGGCCATGCGGAGATGGTGGTGAATCCACACTAGTGAGGAGAGCCAGAAAGGGGGAGGAAAACACAGCAACAGTCTTTCTGAGTTCTCAGATAGTAGAAAAGCTTCAGTTGAAATGTGTGTTACTAAACAACAGAGCATCCTTGTGCGAGAACAACTTTGGCTGAGAAGCGGGTTCTGTGGTGCCTACAAAGGGATGCACGAACACTGCAGCTGCAGCTTAATTCAGTTAAAAGTCAATCAACCAAGAGACAGGCATCCATCAGAAAGCAGGCATTGTTAGTTTGTCTGCTCATGGAGCTATTTGCTTATGAGTCGAGATAGCACCTCTCTCCATGCTATGATGAGGGAAAATTAATACACCATGGAAAAGAATATGGAATCATCTAGGTATAGGAGGAAAGCAGCAAATACAATGAGTAGGAGACAAGAATTTCAGTCTGTCTTTTCCACAGTTAAAACTGAAATGAGACAATGATGGAAATAGTGGACTTCACAAGGCGAAAATTGAACTCATCTAGATCACTATGCCAAAAAAAACAAATGTAAGGCCTCTGCACCTTCCTTTTCAATGCAAAAATGTATTTTGTCTGTTTTTCAGGATTCTAGATACTATCTGATTTCTGAAACAAACACCATTTAAAGCTTAATTTATTGTCTCAGTGTTTATGTTACAGGGTTTCAGCTGTTAATGGCCTAGAATACAATGTCAAAGGCCTCTTTAGTAATTTTTAAAAATAAAAATAAAGCTTTTTCTGTTCTGCTTCTAATACTGTAGCACAGGCAATTGTAGGAGCTATGTGAAGTGAACTGGATTTTAATTGCTCACTTTAAAGATTTTAGTATGTTGATTTATGTTTAAAACACCTTTTTTTACCCAAGGGAAGTCTGTACCACAGCAGCTCATTTTCTCTAACCGTGCTCTGTTCTAAGGCTCACAGACAGACCATGATGGTATTTATGTCTGTTAATGAAGTTAACTTCAGTCCTTTATGTTTTCAAATTTCTTGGCAGAAGCAGAGACCTTTAAAAATTTGCAAAGAATAGAGATGTGATCCTTTCAGATTAAAAACCAGTAAAGAACTCTCTGTACAAGTATGCATGCAGGTATGTAACTATGTGTTTTAAGAAGGCAAAGTCTACCCCCAAAACAAATAGGGGAGTTGACTTGAAATATTAGATAAAGAAGTTAGCACAACTGTGAGAAACATGGAGGATCTGTTTCCAGAAATGAATCACAACTGTATTAAAGTCTGAAAGCATCAACTAATGTTATGAGGGAACCCAAATATCCAAAGCAATACTTTCTGTGTAGGTAATACAATGTTCCCCGATGACTGTGTTGCTCCATGCAACTATAAACAAGCCTCTTTTTTTCCCCCAGCCTTGTTCTCTAACAGAGCAGCACAAGCTCACGATAAAGAAATGCTGTTTTCCCCGGAGCACACTGTACGCTTAGCACTCTCTACTCCTCCAGCTCTCCAAAGTTTTTAATTTATAAATTACAGAGGTTTAGCCTGAGAAACTCAGCTACATTGCATTGAGGGAAATCTCCCTTCCTTTTGGAAAAACATGACTTGCGTATATGCACGCACACAGTTCAGTCTGAACTTCTCATGCTTCAGGAATTTGAAATCATTGGGACCAAATCACACTTTGGGTTGTGACAGAGAAGTTCATGCACAAGTTCATGTCTAGCTGAGACATTAGTTTGGATTGCACATTACTAAACTTAAAAAAACCCCAAACAAAACCCCAAAAAATAAAACATTAAAATATGCCAAAGTGACAAAAACATTTTGGGAAGTAAAAAACTGAAATCAAGCTGAAAAACAATGCCCTTTTTTCATCCCAGCGCTACAAATCACAGCTGATCAAGCTGGAATGACTCTGAGGCAAGGTCCCACATTCCTCTCCCAGTTATGAATGGGTAAGTCTCAAGTACTGTCTTGGGCTCTACTTGGATGGAGCACCAAAAGCGTAAATGTTTATTTAAGTCTATGTCAAACACTTTGAATATTTTCAATATACAAAGCTGAGCTAGAATGTCACGAATAAGTGAATACTGGGACATTATCGTATTTCCTCCTCTGCTGTAAAGGTATTTCATTTTAGAACCATGGGTTTGGTTCTAATTAAATTTGGGCACAAATTCAGGACAGTGCTTTATGAATATGGGTATTTCCACTCCTTGAAGTTAATTCCTGGACCTTTAAAAAAATGCCTTCCACTAGTCAGGTTGCTGAAAGCCCCTTTCAGCTTGGCCTTGAACACTTTCACAAATGGGGCATCCACAGCCTCTCTGGGCAATCTGTGGCAGTGCCTTACCAGCTTCATAGTAAATAGCTCTTCCTAATATCCAATCTAAACTTACCCTCTCTCAGTTTAAAGCCATTACCCCTTGTCCTATCACTACCTGCCCTTGTAAAAAGTCCCTGTCCAGTTTTCCCAAAGGTGATATAAAGTCTCCCCAGACCCTTCTCCAGACTGAACAACCCCAAATCTCTCAATCTGTGTTCATAGAAGAAGTTCTCCATCCCTCTGATGACATTTGTGGCCCTCCCCTGGACTCACTCCAACAAGTCCATGTCTGTATCCTTCTTATGTCAAGGGCTTTCAGAGCTGGATTCAATACTCCAGGTGGGGTCTCACAAGAGAAGAGGGGGAGAATCACCTCGGTCAACCTGCTGGTCACACTATGTCTTGCTGTTTGGCCAGACACAGTCCCTTTCCTCCCCATCTACTCTACCTCTTCTTTAACCCTTGCTCTCTCTGTATCCATCTCAGTACTGAACTCGGATCTTGACTAATGAATAGTGGAAAACTATTTGCTTTGCTGTGGGGGAGCATTCTAGATGAGGGCACTGGCTCAGGTGTGTCGTGTATCTGCAACCCAAAAGTGAGAGGCAAACCAGTCTGGTGTCAGCACAGCAAAAGTTCAGCTGGAGGACAGTGGCACTCTGAGGTGATAGCTCTCCATACTACAAAGCCCTGTGTCCTTCCTAGGAGCAGGTCAAGATAGCTCCTGAGAACAAGGAGATCTTGAACAGGAAGTGCTCAGAGGTGATCCAGAAGAAACATGATGCACAGAAGGAGGAACACCAAGCTTGGTATCTTCCTCCCATGGGGAAAGCTGCCAGCCTGGATAATATGATCAAGCAGAGAACTATATAATAGAGGGCAAGGAATGAGCATTCAGTGTGAGAAAGACCAAGCCCAGCAAAGGTAAATAAAGGTCTGTTAGTCAACTAAAACATCAAATAAAATCCCAGACTCCTGTTCAAAAAACTCTGAAGGGTAACCAGAAGCAGATGACCACAAAAAAGGGTAAGGCTAGGACAAGCATGGACATCATCACTTTCTACTAATCCTCCCCACTGGGTCCCTTTTGTTTATCATGTAGGACAAAGACTGATTGAGTTTACTGTCCAAACCCGTCACAAGCTATTTTTGATTCAGATTTAAACAGGACTGGTAGTGCTGAGCTCCCAGCGTGTTCGCAGTGACGGTGATGAAACACTCCAGCAGAAATTAACACTGGGGGAAGGAGGGAGAGGAGAGACAATGATCGTTTTTAGGAGCTTCTTTTCTCAGTCTACAAAGACGAGGAGAGCAACAGGCCATCTGTGCTGGCTCAGAATGCACTCATGGATGTGACCTCTTAATGATATTAAACAGACTCAATACTTTTAGTTTACCTATTTCCACTTTTTATGATGGTTCAGAAAATCCCCCACAGCCTTATGAAAGTTATTTTGCTGCAGTGCAATTTAACAGCACTTCAGTGAGCTTTCCACAAGCCCCAATGACATTGAGACAAAGAGTAACACCCCCATTTGCCAGTCAAAATAATTTTCTTTATGCCTTTGGTAAGTCCAGGGCAAGTTCAGTGAGGCATTCAAAGATAATTTGGAGGCAAAAATGCCATATCCCAAGCTTTGCATGCAAAAGTGCCAGTCAATTTTACAGTGCCACCATCTGTTTTTCCATATACAGGCATTACAACTTCCAGAAGCCCAGTAAAGCACTAGGCCACTAAACTTCCTTATAGCTTTGGACCATCTGCTTCTTCATCCCAAAGGTTTCCCTCCCTGCCTTCTGTATTATTTGCCCTAGCTAAGGGTCAGAAGGAAAAAAAAAATTCCTCCTGAGTAAGGACTATGCACCTTCCAGCACTGGTTCAATGTTATGATTACAACAGCCGAAAAAATTATCTTGGACAAACTGTGTTTAAATTCCACATTTTCACAACCACATAGAAGGATAATGTGACACATGGTGCTTCCAGAAATGCATACAAAGGCTCAAAACAGCATTATAATAGATTTCCAGGGAATTTATCAACAAATACCTTCATTCATTCTTTTAGCAATGATCTATCTTAAAGGATAGCATAAGACTGTGTAGAGCCTATGGCATCTAGAGAGAAACCACATCTTTGTTTGTATACTTCCTAATAAAATTTAGATCCCTGGAGATAAATATCTTATGGATTATCCCTTTTTATGCCTGAGTTCACTGCACTTTCCCACTGAGAAGATATTCTGTCAATCAATGTGGGTCCTGCTTCCTCTTTGTCATATGCCAGTTTTCCTCCATGGTGCCAAATCCAGAACTGACAACTTACAGCAGGCAGAACAGATGGGCACACAACTGCCCTGAGCCATGGAGATGCTGTAAACTATTTTTAACAAATAAAAAAAAATTAATTATGAATGGTTTATAAGGACATTTTCTGAGCCTGCCTCATTTTAAAGGTATCTTTAAAGCCATCTTCCAACCATACAATCTATGCCTGCAGTTTAGATGGTACCTTCAGGAGCAGCTCAGTTTAACTTATATTTAAATATAACAGAAAAGCTGGTTATCAGTATCCTGGTGAGTCCCCTGAAGTCCTGCATATAAAAATACTCGCAGGATCTCGGGACTCCATCTGTGTAGGTGAGTCAAGGAGCCTCACTGCTTGCAGTGCAGCACCCAGCACTGCCACGGCCCCATCCAGCCTTCCTGATTACAGAGGGGCTGGGACTTTTTAAGTCCTGTGCTAAACCCTCGTAACACTTTGCCTGGAGGGACAGAGACCTTGAGGAGACATGGCTACCCAATGCCTTGCTTGAGAATAAGCCAGTTTTGCTCCAGCAGACACCAGGTTGGAAACTGCTGACACAAATGTTGACTCTGTGCATGCACTGGTATAGTTTTCAAGCTTTGAAAGTTTTACATATAAGTTGGTATGAAATGCGTTTTTATTTCCAATACTTGATTCTTAATGCCATCTTAGCCTCCTGAAACCATAGTTTCCCCACATATAAATGGTTCAAATATCAGATTTATATTTGAAGAACCTGAAAACAAGAATCCATTTGCTACCAATACACAAATCAAACAGTTGAGAAGGGAAGAACAGAGAAATAAAAAACATATAAAGTATATTCCTGAGCACAGAAAACAGGCAAGCGATGGTATAAACAAGACAATAGCAAGAAAAGATCTCACTACTCTTTGGGAATTAAGATTTTCTGCATATCACCTGAAGATATTGATATAAATACTGTCTTGTAAATCAGACTAGAGAAAACGGTGCTTCTGCCTGGACAGTCAGTGCATGAAGGATTAGATTGGACTTGGTAAAATCTAAAAGCTTCTCCAAATGCATTCCACTAAGTTTCTCATCAGTATTGCACAGAGTAATTAAAACTGGTGAGAGTTCTAATATATTCTTATCGACTTCCAGCTTACCAATACCTTTTTTGCTTTACCCTACTAGGCCTTTTTTTTATGATGACAGAGATATATCAAGTCCTTTAAAAAAGAAAGGTTAAAAAAAGCAATACAAACCCCCAGATAAGTCACTTAACACACGCTTTGCTTAATTGATTGGAAAAATCTAGTAATTTCTTGGCTTAGACAATATAACTTCTCTAATGCCTCTACTGTTTATTAGAGTGAGGCAGAAGAAGGGGTAGGTGCCACAGCAGAACACACTACCTTGGTGCCCTGCTGAATGCAGAAGCTCACTCTGCTGACCCACAACCACCACTGTCCTTTTGCTGCCCTCCAGGTTGTGCAGTGCCACCAAGCTGCACCAATCACCTGAGTGATCCAAACTGAAAACAGCCACCTCAAAATACACCATGAAAGACACAGCTGCAGAGGATGCAGCCACCCCTTTGCACACTGGTTCCCTCCTGGGCACGGCTCCCCACCCTGAGCAAAGGACCAGGACCTGGAGGCTGGTGCCAACAGGGCAGACCCTGTGCACCTGGTCAGTCTCACAGCTGCTGAAAGCCCCCTTTATTTACATCTCTGCTAGTGCCAAAGGAGATGATGCCTGTCTTTCCGTTGGACTCCCTTTTTTCCAGTCTTGTCTCTTCCGCACAAACGAGCTCAATCAGTCCATTCAAGAACTTAATTGGACTGAAAACATAATCCTTTTTCTCCTTTCAGTTTTGTTTTGTTGCACTGGTTGTCAACCTGATTATCATGACAGGGAGGTCTGTTATGAGTTCAAGTACCTTACAGGGATGTGATAACCCAGTTATCAGGTGTTTATTCTTATTCTAAGATTAAGTAGCATGAGTGAATACATCCAAGGCATTATTCATTACTGCAAAGAAGAAACTGTTTCCATTAGACACATCAGAACAGGAAAAGTATTTCCATCTGCAAATGTGTTAGCTAACTTATTTTAACTAGTGTGATTTTAAGCCTGACTTAACCCAAGTGCGGACAAGCCAAAGGCTTCCCCAGTGGTCTAGCCACAAACAACCTATTTGCTTTTAAATAAAGCTTGCCCTCATTTGTATCCTACACTCCTAGAGTTTTCCTGATGGACACATTTAAATTTAACTGATGGCTTCAGCATATGAACCCAGTGATCATGTCAGGAGGATGAGCACAGGACTCACTGGTGTGCAGCCATCCTTGGACCCTGTGTTGTGGGTGGGCTCAGGCTGCAGAGCTGCAGAGTGTAGCTGCTGCAGACATCACCACACCACAGGGGAAGCACACCCTGCAAAGTCCCAGCAGAGGCTAAATGCAGTGTCAAATGCCATCTTCCAAATGGTATAGAAATCCAATATGAACCTAATCCTACATGTCGAAGACCTTGTGAATCCTAAACCATATGTCTCACAGAGAGAAGAGGCATAATTATATGGGGACCATGATAGAACTTTTCAAACCTCTGGAACCAGACATTTGGGAAATTGGGGAAAACGTGTGCCTCTTTCCTGTTCCTTGGTCTTTTACTGCATCCTGCTTTGTCCCCTCTCATGCAGAATCACTTTTAGAGGGGACACAACAGGAGTGGATTTACAGGGAGCTGTGTTCATATCCCCTGCTTTGAGCATGGCCTCCAAAGTTTCCTCAGGTGTTCAAACTGCTGCAGCACTCTGCCACAGCCATTCCTTAGAGGCAGATCTCTCCACAACTCCCCTTGCAAACGGCTTTTTTTTTCACAAGAGAACTAAAGGCCTTATTGGAAAATGTCAGCTCCTGAGCAAAGGTAAGATTTTATCTTATTTTTGACATATATTTTCTAAGCAAGGTAAAAATTGGTGAGTTTTTCCTTTATCATGTCACCCTTCAGAACCTATTTCATTAGACACTGAAGTTCCTCCAGCCTCTGGGGCATCCTAATGAACTCACTGACATTTGGGCACTCTTTGCCTTTGGTTTTGAGGGACAAGATTTGAGCACTAGGGCTAAGCCTTAGACACTTTTGCTGTCCCAGCCACTCTAAGTGACACCCCAAAACTTCTTGTAAGGCTGGCATCTGAGAACCGATACGCTCAGGTCAGTTAGTGAGGCATCCCCAGAGCCATGGAAGCAGGAGACATCTGCCACAAGGCTGAGACATCAAGTTGCTGCCTTTTTTACAGTATTGCAGCATGCAGAATGTCTCTGGTAGGGTGATAAAAAGTGAAAAAAGGCTAAAATTCAGAGTTCTGCACTCCTATGGTAGGTAGGCAGCTCCACACAGGGAACATGCATTGGGCAGTATATCCCTGTGCAGGAGACGTCAGCCCAGTTTCCCAACTGTCAGCAGGAAATCCACACTTAATTTCAGCAGAAGTGAGGCCTGAGTTTGCTACCTCAGGCAGGCACCAGACACAAAGGTCTGTCACCAAAGAGTAAGGAGATATGCCTTTTAATCATCAGAATTTAAGTGGGTTTGTCTTCTTTGCAACAGACAGATGTTGCCTGACAAACCTAGTTATGAAACTTTCATAAATTCTAACATGTTCTTCTGTAAAACCCAGATCTGAAGGGCTGCAGAGAAAGGCTAAATGAGTTCCAGTCCCCATTCATGCCACATGATAACATTCTCTGTGAACAAAACAAGTCTTTATCACCCTTTTCCTCCATTAAAATGAAACCCTGTGACCTGTTAGCCCAGCTGATTATAGCTTTACATTTCTAGGAGGAAAAGAGAAAGCAAGCCACCAAAATGAAACTTGGAAGACTATTCTGAAGAGACCATTTGTATGCCTGTCTTGTAGAGATGTGATATGGATCCCAAAGACTGTTTAACAGACCTATTAACAGTTTATTTTAGCCACCCTCACATAAACTCAATTTGCACTCAGTAGGTGTGAGATGGGAAATTTGCATCCATATTTGAGAGGTCTCATCAGTCTATAGGAGGATCAAGAAGCATGCCAAGTCCAGAAGGCTTTGCTCCATGTATCTGCTTTCCATGCCTTGACATTCCGCCCCCACCTCAGCCCTTTCCACCAGCAGTGAGAAGTTTACTTGTGTGCCTTGCTTTTATCTCTCTCCAATTATGGGATGAACGAAATCTGACTGTGTGCTGATGCTACTTGCTGTAAAATCCAAGAACAATGTGCATTGAGACTCATAGCTGCTTCCTATGTTGTGCTCATTTTTAATATTTTAAAGCCAGAATCCCAGAGTATTAAAGCAGATGAAATTGAAAATAAAAAACCCCAAGCCAAGGCTGCAATACAATTTATCAGAAACCACAGCAGCACATGCTTTGCACTGAGGTTTGCTCCTCACTACACAGCATGATCTGGTGGACACATACTAAGGGACTTATTCAAACTGTCCCCAAAAGCAAGCAGGATTACTCACTTGGCACAGGCACTCTTCTTGTGTAGTCATTTGAGCAAAAAGAAAAGGTGCTCCAATTACTTTAACACTATATTGTACTCTCTATAGATTCTACTTCTTTAACTGCATTAGGCCTTAAATCTGCCTTCCAGCCATAACCTAAGGTTTCCACATAATTAAATACCCCACCTATGTTATGAACAAATAATCTTTCCTCTTTCTGTATGTGAGGACACATGTATAAGCAAAACCAGCATGTATTATGTTACATGTATTATGTTACAGCCTCTTCTCCCCCTCCTGCAAGTATTCTTTGCTGTTTATAAATTTTGGATGTATGTTTTTTCCAATCGTTTTCTGAAAATGCTTCACAAAAAAAGCTGAAGCCTATCAGCAAAAAGAAATGTGAGAAGGATCCCCAATGAAAAACCAACAGCAATAAGGGTGTACTGCATTGCTCTTCCTATGACTTAGGGTCCCTTTCATGTTTGCTGTGACATTGAACACAGTGCCACTCCTCTGAACTGGAGCCCAAAGGTAGTCTCAAAGGTTAGGTCATCCCCTTTAGCTCCCACACAAAGAACCCAACAGAAAACCCTACATTGATTATTTATAGCATAAATCAAGTCCAGAAAGAGTTAGGCATCCCAAGTCTGCCTCAACTGGCCTAATTCAATAGCTTGTTGTCTTGCCTTATGCCAGGCTTGTATTTGCTGCAATAATCATGCAAATTGACAGCAAGTCATGCATATGTATTTGCAATTTACGTGCTCAGTGTTAACCCAGCCCCTTCGGTAAAACTGTGGAGGAAGAACGCCAGCAAAGCAGAACTAAGTCAAAGGACTTCCATAAGGAAACTGCAGAAAAAGCTGTAAAGAAATACTTGCAGAAGCAGATTTTAAAAATACTCAGTTATCAGTAAATGGATTAGGTTTTATGCCACGTCTCAACATTTCAACTATTTATTTCACCCATTTTTGTAATTTAAGTCTTTTGCAATGAGTTAAGATATCTTACTTTACATTTTAACAGCAACTCTATATTTTTATGAAGAAAGATACACATTTGTCATTTTTATTATTGCCTGTAACAGACTCTATTCAGGTTTGAGAATATCTGAGAGAAGAACCTGGTGTTAAAGGGCTGGCTGGGCAACATGACACAATGCTTAAGCTGGGCACAGTTTTTAACTGTAAGCGATTTATTGAAACAAAATGAAGACTCATCATCACATAAATATTTCATGAATTTGTATCAAATTTGCTGAATTGATGGCTTCAGACAAAAGAAATCAGTGAAAAATGGAAAGGCTTCATTTTGACATTTTGAAAATGAAAGGTTTTGATTTTTGCATTTGAAGTTACTTCCATATACAAATTTCCCTTATTTCTGAGAATATTTGAATTTGTTTGAAACCAAAATGAAACCTTTTATTCCACATCAAACAAAATGTTTCACTCAACCCAAAGCATTTCAGAGTCTGTGGGGTACAGTGGTTATTAGCTCTCAATTCAGGAAAAATTTCATAATTCACTCTCAGTCTGACATGAAACCATGATTTTTTTCCCCCTCAGAGGCACTGGGAACCAGAAATGGCTGTTGTTCTCCATCCTGTGCTCAGTGGGTATTTTTCATATTCAGCATCTGATATTCTACAAAAAGTTTTTTAATACAAGAAAAGCGTACTCAGCACTTCAAATACTTTTTTACTGATAAATAAAAAACCCCAGTGTAATGGCAAACAGAAATACCCAGAAATTGATTAATGATGTTTTCTTCCAGTTTATAACAGCTCCTCTTTAGGTCTAGGAACTCAGCCTTTAGACGTCATTTCAAAAATGACAATGGGCTTCAATAAGACCTTAAAATCGCCCAACTTCACAGTTGTAGAAGCTGTGGAATCATCACACAAGGTGACCTTGCAGCATAACGCACACTCCGAAGACCAGACGTACCTCATCCACCCTGAAAAGTAGGCATCTGGCTTTTATGGCAATGTCTCCAGGCAATGGAGAGAAACTGGCAGTTCAACTAAGTAATTTATTGTATTCTGGGAGAAGTGTCTCAAACAAGGAGCAAAACAGACCTCTGGAAGTTCTACCACTAGCGAGTGACTATAGGCAGTGTTTGCCCATAGCATCTCAGGGTAGATGTCTAGTTTCCAAATGAGTCTGACCCTGGCAGCCAGCACAGACCAAAAACTCTCATAGCCCTTACCTGGGAAACACTGGCCACCTCTGTGGTGTATTTTGCCAGCTCTGTGTATCATCCCAAAGTCCCCATGGAGAAGCAGCTCCCATTTCATGGCTAAGTGAGCATCATCATGGAAATGCTGATTTGTTATAGCTCCTCACCCTGACTCCATCATGAACACTAGAAGAACTCAGACAAGGAAAACTGCATTTATTTCTGTATTTCTGAATCCAAATGCTTTGGACTCAGTAGTGGCTCCCAGCTGAAGCTCAGCACAAGAAGCAGTTTTCAGTCTCATTGTGCTTCACCTCCAGGTATTCACACAGCTACGGCTTGTTTTTCTTGGTCACCTTTCACAGAATATTTAAAAACTGTGCAATTAACTCTGCTAGTCCTTAAATGAGGTTTTGCTTGCCCTGCATGCTCCACATTCCCAGTATGTTCCTGCTGACCAACCATCTTCCCTCCCCTCCCAAAACCTGAGCAAGAAATCTCAATAAGCTTCCTCACCACCACTGTCTTCATGGAGAGGATACTTGTGCTTGCCTCCAAGCACACCTTTTCCAAGGGTGCTGGACACTGCTGATGGCTCTGGGGGCAAGCCTGCCTGCTGCCCTGCCTGCTGCCCTGCCTGAATGCATCAAAATGCAGCAAAGGGTCTTGCACCCGCCTGACAGTCCTCATGGGTATGGCTGTGATTGTGCCATGGCAGCCCGCCTCGGTGTCTGCTGATGGTTAACATCTCTTCCATTCCATCATCAAGCCAGGGGAAATGAAACATCACCAGGGCCATCTAGATACAAGGCAAGCAGGTGCCACATTCCCAGACACCAGTATGTTCTCCATTGTTGTTCCAAGGATGGTTTTGTTAATAAGTTATTACTTCTAGTTTCTTTCCCCCCATTAGTTTATCTTTAGACATTCCTGTGATTTAAACCTTGGCACAAGGCAGAATAGTATCACCCAGCTCAACTATAGTGTTCATTGGTGAAAAAAAAAAGCATATATTACCTAGTGCATTCTCACTGAGAGTGAGTTTGGGCATAATTCCATTTATTAAAAGAAAAATAGAGAAAATGTCTTCTTCTAGAGCCAAAGATGAGTAACAAACCTGTTCTTCAGTAAATAAAAATCATCCTAATATATCACTTAGACAGGACTCTTAGTTTGTGGAAAACTCAAATTAAAACACCATTACTCTGCAGTAAAATACATTTTGCCATTTTTCTCTTATTTTCAGTACTATTATTGTGTATTATTTGTGTCTAATTGTTATTTCTTCTTCTGTGTTGTTACTTCAATACAGATTATACACAGAATTCTGCATAGTATTGCATCGGATACAGTGCTCTGCAAAAAAACTGTGCTGTCAACCAGCCACTACAATGACTTCTCCATGAGATGAAGCAAGAAAAGTAAGTGATATGAAGGTACTGGGAAAGATCTCATCTAATTGCTATCTCCTACTAGTAAACATGTATCTTGTGTCATGTAAACATGGCATATTCTAGAAGCTTTTTATGATGTTTGAATGTCCTTTTAGGAAAGTGCACTAAAATGAAAGGGTTTGTATTTTTAAACAGATGTACAAGTTGCTGAGAAAAGTCAAATCATTCTATGTACTGCACTTTACATACAAAACAAATAGTGTGCCAAATAGGATGAGCTGCAGAAATCAGAATCATCTCTTTGGGACTAATTGTCAGGTAGCAGAATTCCGATGATTATTACAGAAACTGTTCCCCTTATTCATGTGTCTAAGTAAGAATCACATATAAAATGTTAGTTCCTAATTTAGTCTGAATCCCTCTTCTCTCTGCTGATGATATGGGTGATTTACCAGTTTTTAGACACACTTGCCAGATAATTAATGCACTAGCAGAGCTTTAGTGCCTTTCTCAAGCTCAGTTAATTTTCCACATGTTCATATCCCAGGCATAAAATCACCTTTTAGTGGAGTCCACAATATAATATGAAAGAAGGAAAAAACACCCCAAAAGATTTATAATATGTGTCTAACTATAATTGCATGGGCATGAAATTAGCAGGAGCACAAGCAGAGTCATTCTGATTTGTCAATCGTCTGGTAAAGCTTGTCATATTTCAGATCACAGATATTAGCGCTATGTCCCTTTTCTCTGCAGATGTTGTAAATCTGCACTGGTGGATGCTGCAAAGGAATGGCATGTGCCTGTCCCCAAAGTCACTCACAGCTGCCACACTGACTTTTCACAACTGCCCTCATTACCATCACCACATGAAGCACAAATGAAAGAGCTCCACGTGAAACTCTATCAATTTCAGAGATCTTGAGCCTCATCGAGACAATATCCATTTTGCACAGAAATAAAATCTTTTGAAAATTCATAAAGTGAAAACCCACATGGAAGGGAATTACTGAAGTAACATGTCAATATGTGAAATACTCTCCCAGCCCACCCATTTGTACAGTTTGAAAGTTTACTCATTTACTGCACTGCTAAGATACACTCAATTGTGAAGACATAAAAGGTAGCAATTCTTTTCATAATTACTTTAGCAATACATATGTAAATGGCATTACAATTGAATCTTGCTCAGAAAATCCTTCTGTGTATTGGCAGAACATGGATTTATAAAAGAAATGTCTACAAAAAGAAGAATGCAAAAATAATGAAAATGGAAGCCAAGTTAAGGAAAAAGCCACAATAATTTAAGCTAGATGAATTTGTAATGTGGGTTTATAGGTTAATGAGGGCTACCTGAAGTAACCACTTTAATTTTAGTGCCTCCTTTATATGTAATAATCACTAATTATGGATAAAAAGCTGTCACTGAACAGCAGAGCTTCTGAACATGTTGATATTGTATCCTAATACCTCCAAACCAGAAGACCAAAAAAACCCAAACTGCAAGACTTTACAACAAATCTTACCCATGACGGTGTCTTGTCTCAAGAATTCAGGAGTCAACCCGAGTTCCAAAGGGTGGGGTTAGCAAAATCACAAGCTCCATGAGGCAGGTGTGCAATATACAATGTCCTTCTGAAATAAGGCTCTGCTGAGGACAGACAGGTTCAAAAGCGAAAGGCACAAGGTCTTGGTGGCTGCAAAGCCATATCAGAAAGAAGGAGGAGCTGGGGAGCCAATGCTGGCCCTGCGTGTTTTGCTGCAGGCTATGAAAAGACCCAGCTAAAGACCAACTTTCTTCTCACAAAATAATTCTTCTAACAGGGAAGCCCCAGGAGGGACATCCACGATAAATATTCCTAGCTGTTAAATTACCTCAGCTGTTAACAGGTTTTTATTTTTTTTCCTGACATTATTTAATATGAAACACAACAAATGCTGCTGAGTTTCAGTGCCACCTTCACAAAGAGGAGAGATAATTTCCATCTGTGCTATGATATCAACAGCTCTGTGGTGAAGTACAGATGATTAGCAGAAAGTTGAAGTGATTCTACCACTGAAGAGGAATTGTTGCCAGTAGTTTTCATTTCTGTTACTGCTGTTTCATCTCCCTAAGTGTTTTCAACAGAAGAGTATTGGTACTGAGCAGGTTGCTGGAAGGATTATGCAACATATTATATTCATTATTGAAATGGCTGTTCCTATGAAAACCAAATGGGAGCAAATGAAGACAAAAGGTGAGCACTTCTGATAAGGCCACGTCAGAGCTTTATCTCATCTTACTCTTCACATAACTTCTCAGTATAATCTGGTCTCTTAACTATTGTAATGTAATGTACCTCCCCCATACCCACAGTAAAGTCTTTTTCCAGCTCCACTTGTATGACTCAACCAAGGTAGTGCTGTCATTGTCTGTCCTTCTCAAGTCTGGTCCTCACTCACGGCATGTCCACCTCCCACTGCTCTTGCAATGCAAAAAGGACCCCTTTGAGAAGATACAAACTGAATAACTGAAGAACTGAGGATAGAGTCTGGAAGTCAGTTCTTTTGTTGAATGTCTTGCAAGCTGGTAACTATGACCTCCTAGATCATCTAAAATATTGTAATATCCTAGAACTCTACACATATACGAAGATAATTCTTCTGCTTGCTGCCTTAATTTACACGGTTTCTTCATATTAGGAGTCATTTTTAATGAATTCTTCCTAATGAATGGGCCAGTTTAGCAAGTCATGCTAATTGCTCTATAAGTCTGCCCTAACCTAGAAGACACATTATGTCCTCTTTCGTCACCACTGAGCTGGAAAGTGCTTTACCATCATCACCTTATTCATACACGTAACCTTGCTTTTTTTCAGAAAAAATACAGAACATAATGTTTATTGATGAACTCTCTTTTCTGCATCATTAACAATTTTGCCATCTCCATCAAGTAATGCCTTACACTGTTGCTAGGATATCTTTTTTTTCCTAACGTACTTAAATAATCTTTACTGTCCCCAGCTCTGCTAACCATTGATTTTTCTCTGATGTCTTTAGCTTCCCTCATCAATTTTCTACAGTTTGTAACTTCTAATTTATATTGATTACCATCTCCTATGCTTTTTTTATTTAGCTATAATATTGCTTCTTCTTTTCTAATTACTGCCTTCTTCATAATCCTGAAACAGAATGGACTTTTAGCTGATAGTGTCCCATTCTGTAAGAGAATCTATTTCTGCTCATGCAATAAAATCCCCTTTAAAAACTCTTTGCATTTTTATAGCAAAAGATTTTCTCACAGTTAACTTTACTGCTAGTTTTTTTCAGCTTTGTATATTGACCCCTCTGAGGAGCAAAGCAGATATACTACTTGTTCTTCAGTGTCATGCACCTGTATGCCCACATTGAATGTAATCAGGCTGTGATCATAGGTTCCTCACCAGCCACTCAGGTAGAACACCTTTATCCGTTATAAGAAGACTTTAGAAGGCAGTTGCTTCCTTAGGTAAAATATTCTCACCCTTCTTTTATTCAGACTTTAATAATGTGTTAGCATTGTTTCAAGAGGCAGCATGTCTCCCACTGTGATGCCCTACATCACTGCCATTCTTCCGTCCACCAATCACAGACAGAAATGTAAGCCACATCTTACAGATTTTGCTCTCTTAATGTGGTGAGCAATCTGAGGATGTCCATCACCACACTCTTCACTGAGGCTCTGCTGATTAATACTGATCCCAAAGTTATTCATATCCATACAACATGCAGCTTTATGCAGACTGTACTAACTCTCCCCCATTCCCACCCTTCTTGCCCTCTCTGTCTTTTATAAGGAAGATAGAAACCAATGATCTTAATATTTCAGTATTAGGAAACAACCTACTAGTTTTCGGAAATGGCATTTGTACCATAATTGCATCTTTTCTTTAGGCATAATGTTTCATTCCTACAGCTTGTCTGGAGTATTAATGCAATTTCCAAGCTCTAGATTATTACTTTATCTGATGTTCTAGACCACATTGACTCAATTTGTTTGCAAAAAATTTCTAACTTTGAACTCTTTACTGCTCTCTCTTTTGTTTTATGTCTCCCTTGATGCATTATCTTGTTTTCAAGAGGGAAAACTGGTTCATTTTCCTTGCACTTTGTATGTCTAGGACTCTTATGATCTGGGTGAGAAGTGACACATACTTTTCCACAGTACCTTAACTTCCAGTTTCATCTCAGAAAAGCAGTCATCTCTCCAAACCCTGTGTCTCATACCTTCTGTATTTTTTCACTCATTCACTTGAAATGATATCTAAGAAAATCACACTGGCTTTTCTCCACATACTTGCCTAAAGTTTTCTAGAATTTGCATAATTCTACATTTACCCAAATAACTTCCTCTATTGTTAGTGGCGATTGGTGGAAACTTTCCAACTTTACAGTTTAATTTCATTATTTTATACCAGGGACACAGCTGATAGATTTCTTGCTGAATTCTGTATTCATTCACCTAAACATAGCATTGCCAGTGATACTTGAGTTTTAGGATGACTGAAGAACTTTGTAGCAGCAGACTGATTCCTCAACTCCACAAGCTGTAATGCTTCAAGTATCTCTCCAGTGGCTCTCTCTTCTGCTCTGCAAGGGGAAGTTTCTCCCATAATTTTTTAAGGTAGGTATCTGAAAAAGGATTGATTATCAGACGGCATATCTTTTGGTTCGCTCCCATTTTCTCATGGTATTTCTTTGATTTCTAAGTTTTCCTTGTATCCTTTTCCTTGTATGTCAATAGCATCCAGTTGTCCAAGTCTGTTCCTTTCAAATGATGCACAATGTCAGGACCCAGGCTTGTAAAATAATGTAGGTTCACCTTTGTCATGATGATTAATTTGCATTCATGTACTGGAAATATCATGTTTTATCATGAAAAGTCAGTCCAAAGTAGCTCCAAATTCTGGGTCTGATCAGAGACCCACTGGACCTTTTGCTGCATAAATATTCAGGTGTTTTCAAGAGGCTCAAAAGAACCTTGCTTTGCTGGTCACAGAATCACAAAATATACCCAGTTGGAAGGGACCAAAGAAAGGATCATTGAGTCTCTTAACCCTGCACAGGACCATCCCCAAGAGTCACACCATGTGCCTGAGAGGATCGTCCAAATGCTTCTTGAACTCTGTCAGGCTTGGTGCTGTGACCACTTCCTTGGGGAGCCTGTTCCAGCGCCCAACCACCCTCTTGGTGAAGAACCTTTTTCTGATATCCAACCTAAACCTCCCCTGCCACAACTTCAGGCCAGTCCCTCCAGTCCTGTCCCTGGTCACCAAAGGGAGGAGATCAGTGTCTGCCCCTCTCTGTCCAGTAGAGACGACTCAACAAATAATAAGAGAAAAGCACAAATGCAAATGCTTTGCCAAACACTAGACAAACCTTTTATCTTCTTCACCCAAAAAGCAGCCTGCAATTCCTCACCTTGCCCAGGTGAGCTCTCCTTAGCATAACCACTGCTGCATCCCTGTCTGTATTTTAGGTAGTATTTAACCATTCTAATTTTATAAACTGTATCTCCCTGGGACACTACGACTAATTCATTTAGGACTGCTGGAGAATAAACAATACTTCAGTTAGGTTATTATCTGAAGATTTATGAGGATTAGCAGAGATATGTCATTGTAATCTATGTCTGGATTCATGTAACTTCAGCAGTCAAAAGGGAAAAAGCCACAAGGGGTGCAGTTACAGTTATGCATACAGTCTTAGAGTCATCCCTCCTGACTTCAGAAACCCACTTCAGACCACCAAATTAGAAGCACAGTCACCTTTGCCTCCATATTTATGCAATGAAGAATGATAGACAGATTGAGTTGCTTTTGGAAAGAGACTGAAATCAAACTGCCTTCCAGTAAGTGCTTGTTCCTCTCCCCTGACTGTATGGAGGAGGCCTCTGCAACACGAGTTAGGTGGGTTGGTGCCTCACAAAGGTCAGCAGTTAGCAAATGTCAGAGAAAACTGTCAGTGTTTGCCTCCTTTGAATTACACTATTTTCCCAAAATAGACTGGTCAGCTTCCTCCAAAACTGCTATTTTAGTTATGAATTATTCTAACAGGCAGCTCTTGTGATCCTGTTCAGACACAACCAGTGACTCAGTGCATTAATAACACCTCAGTACTAAGGTAACCTAAGAATATAAAATGTTGAGGATGTGGGGTATTCCAGTCTTAATATGCTTTTCCTTAGGATCTCTACAATGAGGCCAGTTGTTAAGTGTTATGACACACTCCTGGGCTTTCAGTTTGACTTCTTTTCACATCTAGTTGAGTTTTCCAACATTTGAAAAGGTCATTTTGATGTGCTGAGATCATGTTAAAAACCTGAAAGTAAGGGCCCTCGCTAATGGTGAACTGAAAGCAATTGTTTGACAGAAATTCATCACATAAATTGCCCTCTACTTTTTTGGGATCATACAAGGAAAAATTGTACTTTGTCCTCTAAGGAGGGTATGTACGGATGATGTCCAGGACACTTCGTTCAGCCACAAAGAACTGGAATGGGGATTAGAATAAGTTGGTGGGGAGAGAAAAGTCCACTATCATCAGTGAGCAGCCAGAAGAGAACTGGCAAGTGAAAGGAGGAAAGAAGGTGGTCTAGGAAGTTATAAATAACAACCAGAAGAAATAAGAATATTCCTAAATGCAAGTACACAGGCAGACAAATCTACAAAGCTAACATCTACAAAGCTAACATCAGACTTTTGTTACATTGTCCAGTTAGAACACCTGTATTTAACACAGACTTTCATAACATTTATTCAAAATTTGTGCTGATTCCTGTTTGGAAATTAATATTCTGTTATAAGGATAGTTTATCCCAGTTTAGGTGAAACACAGTGCTCAGGAGTTTTAGTGAAGCAAAGTAACATTAATTAAAACCACTGAAGGAGGCCTCCCACAGCCCGCTGTACCACCTGAGGCACTCTGCCTTAAAGACATACTGAAAGTAAACATGCCATGGTTTTTCTTTTACCTTTCTGTCAGGAAAAGGGTTTTTTCAAATGTCCAGGTGTTGGAACAACATTTAAGATTGGTTGCATTGGTGAATTGCAGGAAGCTTTGGTCATTACTAAAAAGGAATAACATGGATGCCTGAAGTTCTGCTTCAAGCCCTTTTCTCCTCAGACTGAAATCAACAGCGCTGGAGAAACAGTCCACAGAAATTTCCTCCCTGTATGCAGAGAGCCAACATGCCATGAGTTCTTCCGGGAGCAATAGTCCTTTGAGACTCAGCTGGGGTGTGACAAGATGATCTGCAACCTCTCAGTCAGACCATCACACTCCTTCAATAGGTTTCGCTCTGCTACCAGGACTCATCCCATCAAAATGTGCAGGACTGCTCAGGGAACAGCTTCACAGGTGGGATATAAAAGACTGGGATTTGAATCAGGTATTACTATTTAATCATAATAATATTTACAGTACTTAACTATAGAATAGTCCTTCCTTAGCGCTAAAATATTCAAGGGTCATGTAAGATACAATTACACATACGCCTAGCAACACACTATACAAATATTGGCCAGCAATGCTTGGGGGAAAAAATAAAAGGGTTAAATAAAAGAATAGTTTGGGCTTCAAGAGATCAGTTATAGTTAGAACCTAAAAGGAACCCATGAGAAAAGGTGCACCAAAATTTACAGGAATATCACAAAAAGTTCAATTTTTTTTTTTTTTGCTTTTATAGACATCATTGGCAAAATAGAAATGTCAGTAACAGTAAGAGGGAGGAAACAAGATTTTTGGAAAGCAAGGCCATTTCACTTGTGTTCCGTTTCATTTCCAGACTCCTATCCTTTTTTAATCTGCTAACGTTGCAGACTCAGGCTTGCTGAAAGGCTAGGAAAGAGAGATCCAGGTTTTTTACTGTATATATAAGCCTGATTTGGTAAAGACATGTTTACCATTGTCCACTCAAGTAGTACCACTGACAGCAGAACTAGTTGTGAAAGCAATGGGAAGCACCATAAAGCCCTTCTGGGACCAGCAACTTGACAAACAAATCTCTGCCAGTTCATGACTCTGACACTTGGTATGTACTGTATTCTTCCCTTAATTAGTGCCTGAGTAGAGTACAAGTGCCCCTAAATGATGGTATGAATTATTTTTATACACGTCTATTAATACTGTGCACCAATTGTAAAATATTTTAATGCTCTGTGCAGTTAAAGATGACATCAGACATTCTGAAATATATACTAAACCTCTGGATCGCAATTCAAAGCATATGTTCTGTCTGGTCTGCTGAGGACATAATGGTACAAAACTAGGATGCCTTTAATGAATAAAACACTAGTCACTGATACCATGTGCATTATACATACTTTCCACTTCACAGGCAAAGCAGTTACAGCTTTCACTGCCTGAAGCCATACTACATTGGACCGTGACTGCATCACATGTGAGAACATAAGCACATTGGGGTGGTGCGGTCTTTGAACAGGAAATGTAGAAATTAAACCAAAGGTGCTGCCCAAAATGTTCCTGGTGATCCCAGACCTGGCACCTCTGCCTCTGAGTCAGCAGCAACCCACACCTCAGCCTGTTCCTGGGGTCCTGTGCAGCTCTGCCCAGAGGACCAAACCACATGTTTGCCATTGCCTCTGCTCAAAAGAGCTGTCACTCAGCTTCTGGTTGCTTGGCCAGATTTCAGTGCAAACAGTCATACCCTGTCTATTACCCCTATTTCTACAGCAGTTTCAGCAGAGTACTGTAACCTCATTATTTTTCTGCCCTAAACTATCATTTTATGTCCCTCTGCACTGCTAAAATAACTACTATAATTCATGCCAAAAGTGCATTCCAGCAATACTCAAAACCACATTAAGGCTTTATCCTAACCTAGCATTCAGCAGGGTGAATTTAAAGTACCTCAGCACAAATTGCACAAGAAGACCCCCAGTAGGATCCTACCTGGTTTGCACCTGGCAAAAACTGTGCCTTTGTTAATCCAGAAATGTTAAGGAAACACAAGCTAAAAACATGTGAGAAACTGGACCAAATTCTGTCAACTATAAGAGAATAATGTTTCATCAACACATGCATTGATTTAACCATATTTATTTCAAATTGGTTTTAGGACAAATTTAACACAAGTTTGAAGCAGCTTATTTTCATGCAGTATCATCAGGGAGAGTGGGGGATAGTGTCTGGGTTTTTCTTCAGGATCCAGCTAAACCAAAACAAATGACTCCTCCAGTAAAATATGAATATTTATAGAGACCTATGATGTACATAAATCAATATCATAACCTGACATACAAGTCTCTCAGCTTCCTTCATGCATGGTATCAAGTCCCTTGTGTTGATATGTCTCTACTTGTCCACTACATGGGACAACGTAATGGGTATTTGCCTGTGCATGGAGCCAGGAGGAACAGGGGTACACTAATGATGTGGCCCTAAGGACAGCCCACACCCTGCCAATGGGTCCCTCTCTTCCCAGAACCTCTGTGTAAGATGCACCTCACCAGCAGATCACAGGTCCAACCAGTCAGCAATAGCTGGACACCACAGGAGTGGATGGGAGCTGCAAAACGTCCCTTTTCTGTGATGTCTGACTCTCCTAGTCCACAAACAGTGCACAAGCTGTGTGCTGGATTTAGTATAAATTCACTGAGCTTTTCTCAATTCCACACACATTCCAAATTGAGAAAGCCCATAAACAACTTTTGCACAAAAGTAAGTTGATTAGGTTTGATATTTTGCTATTTTTGTATAAGAGTGCTTGAAGTTTACTCCCCAGTTGTATCCTGATTAATGCAAGTCACTCGTGCATCCTACCCAGACCTGGTGGTGTATGTGTAAGAAGACAGAGTGTGAGTGGTTCAAGTCTCATTTGCATCTGTGCAAATCAGGCCTAACCTCATTAATTACATGTAACTGCACCAATCAAAAGAAAAGTTTGAACACATTATTTCAAATAATTTTGATAGGCTACAGTTAGTGCGATTAGACTTAAAATTATGAAAATTTCAACTTTTGTAAAAATAAAAGAGTATGTTGATTTCCTATTTTCAGTTAAACATTTCTCTTTTTCATCACACCTTTCCAGCAGAGCAAATATTTCTTGATTAGGCCTAGTAACCGGTGTTTCCTAAGAGAACTATGATGCAGACTATTTCCAAAGTATTCAGCTTTCCATTTCCTGATTCTGGCACTTCATTCACTTTAATATAAACTTATCCAGTCAGCAAAGGCCCTTGGTTTTCTTTTTTTTTCCAGAGTCCTCATAATCCAAGTCCTTTTGCCTGGACATAAGGCATCCTACTTTACTTAATTTCTGAAGTAGACCTTATGCAAATTCAAAGCAGAATGCTTCTTCCTCTCCTGTTCTCCAGGCTATTCTTAGTTACCAATACGAGTCTCAATACATCCAGAAAAACTCCCTTTTGCTTTCTGGCTTTGGGAAGTGGGAATTATTTCTGAAGAAATGTATAAATATTTGCTCTGGATGCTTGAACAAATGAGTTATTTCCTGTGACTTGCCTCTTGATACCTTAAATCTGTTAACATTTTGGCATCAGATCCTCTGTTCCCTCAGTGTCTCAGATCACAGAATGAATTGATGGCATATGAAAAAAGGCTCTGGAAACACTGAGAACTAAGAAAAAAATAGTTAAAAGTAGAAAGGAAAACAGCTTAGGTTCATCTGGAAGCAGAGGCTGGGCTGTAAAACATTAGCAGTTTCTGGTGGCTCTGTTATACTGGTGGCATTATTGTTGCCCCTCCTACATCTCCAAAGGGCAGATTTAGAAAGGCTTCATGTCAGCAGCTTCCTCGTGGCTCTCAGGCTGCTGCTCAGGATTTACGAGAACCTCTCTGCAGAGAGGTCAGAACACACCCGGGAGGAGAACAAAGAATTTGGTGCATTTATACAGCCATGTCTCCACCCCCCAGCCAGAGTTTTGCTCCAGCTACACTCACTTCACTCTGGACAGAAGTACGGCCATTCTGTCCCTGTTATCCCACATGTCTCCATGTTTAATGGGAAAAATATATTTATTAGACATTGAAAATTTGCTGTAGGTGCACTTACTGTGCTCAAGAGCCAGGCTAGGTGTGGGGAGCAAGTTGAAAGTATTAGTCTCTAATGTCAAGAATGAGCTCCCCTTCCCTTTCAAAAACAGATCTACAGTTCTCAGTAATTCAGGGAAAACTCCAATTGTGAATTGTAGGGGCTGGACATCCCTTAGACAACAGGACTGCATGCAAATCCTAATTCCTGCATGCTCTGCTCTGAATCAACCCAACAACTGCCCAGAACAAGATCATTTATGGAGAGGAAATATATCTACATCAGCTAGTTTTAGTCTTTCCTAAAATGACTACACTCCAGAAGCACTAACAAAGCCGCAGATGTAAGATTTTCTATGACTTATCTCCAAGGCAATTATTTATAAATCTCCTTGATTCATTATGTGCCAAGCCTAAATGAAACCCCTAGTTTAACAACAGAAATGTATATGTAGCCGTGCACACTGCAACCAATAGTGCATGCTAGGCATTTTGCTTTATAGATAATTTTTGATAGCATGAAGGAATTTTGTCCCTTTTGAATATTTTAGGCAGAAAAATAATTTTCTCAAAGAAAGGACCTTGGCTAGGGCCAGTTCCTGCTGTGAGATCTTTTATCAAACTGCTTCTGAAAGCTTCTGAGGGGTCAGGAAAAGCCAGCATCTTATTTGGTTGGGAACTACACAGTAGAAGCACAAATCCGTATGCTCATGTGCACACACACACACACACACAAAGAGTTACATAGAAAACTGCAAAGTATGGTCTTCATCTCCCCTTTTTCCTCCTTTTCATAATAAAATTAAATGGCATGAGTCCCTAAAGATTAACATTCCCCAGGCTTTGCTTATCCAAAAGACATCTTACTTCTGTTTGCTAGAGGCAGTGCAAACCAGGAAGGATGGGGCAGCTGGCATGCTATGGTGTAGTTTAGTCTGTGCTGCAATCTCTGCTACATCAGCTACAGATTTGAAGGGGTGATGGTATTTATGCAGTGTCAAAGCATTGGAAAGTTCATGTTTGGAGGCTGATTATTTTTTTTCTTTTACTCCTCTCCTCCACCCAAACACTAATTGTTGTTGCTTTTTAAGAAAGTCAGCAAAGTACAGGATTTTAATTTTAGCTGTCAGTCAAAAGTAATGGAAGAGCTAGAAGGCCTGACACTGCTTCTTTTCTGTGTGCTGAGTAAAGCTATGTTAGGGGGTAAATTTCAGCAGGAATGAGTAAGGCAGGACCAAAGCCAGAATAATTAGCAACCAGGCCTTAACTAGGACAAACATTACAAAGGTATAAAACCATCAAAATATGCAGTTTATTTGCTGATGCAAGAGCAGATGTGGCTTCTTTTCATGGGAATTAAAGAATATCAAGGCAATAGAAAGTGTGTTATGTGTTATTACAGTATCTGGCAGAAACTCTGATCAGCGCAGGAAAGTTAATCTCAAAACAGGAGATCCAACATAAAATGTTCAACAATCATACACAGCATGATGCTGGCTATGGCCAGGAGCCTGACCAACTGGGCAAGGCAATGAAAAGCCGTGGATATTTGCAACCTGGAGGCCAGCCTTGCAAACCATCCACGTGTCTACAGAGAGGCTGTCACCCATACCATTGAGTCCCTTGGGGCAGCAGGGACTCCCCCACTGGGTTCCCCAGGGCTCACACTTCCAAAGCCAGCTCTAGAGCAGCTCACTGCAGTGGAGTAGACAAGTGAAATAAGCAAGGCAGATCCATACCTGTCCCCACAGGAGCACCCACTGAAGATGAGGAGAGGAAGTTGCTGGCTTAGAATGGGGTGACAGGCCCTGGGGATGGCACCGTCCCCAGCTGCAAGGACCCTAATACAGAGGGAGGGGAAGCTTTCTCATGCTTCTTCTATTCTTCATCATGCTAATTTTCATATAATCATAGAACCATTTGAGTTGGAAAGGACCTTTAGGAACACTGAGTTCAACAATTAACCTGTCACTGTCAAGTCCAACCACATTCAGTCCAACCAAGCACCACATTCACATATCTTTTGAATACCTTCAGGGATGGTGACTCCATCACTCCTCTGGGCAGTCTGTTACAGTGCTTGACAATCCTTTCGATGATAAAATTTTTCCTAATATCCAACCTAAACCTCCTCTGGCGCAACTTGAGGCCACTTCCTCTCATCCTATGTCTTGTCACTTGGGAGAAGAGATGGACACCCACCTGGCTACAATCTCCTTTAAGATGGTTGTAGAGAGAGATAACGACCCCCACCCCAAGCCTCCTTTTCTGTGGGCTAAACAACCTCATGTCCCTCAGACATTCCTCATCAGACTTGTGCTCTAGACCCTTCCTCAGCTCTGTTGCCCTTCTCTGGACATGCCCCAGCACCTCAGTGTCTTTCTTGTAGTGAGGGGCCCAAAACTGAACACAGAATTCAATGTAAGGGCTCACCAGTGCTGAGTACAGGTAGATGGTCACTGTGCTGAATGCCTTCTCTCCTGTCTGTCCCTCTTCTCACTGTTTCAAGAGGAAGTGGAGTCTGGTTTTATTGTCTGCTTTGACATTCATTTCTGATATGATGTAGGAGGATATCATCTATAAAAATCAATCTATCTATCTATCTATCTATCTATCTCACAGATGGAGAAATAACTCAGTCTTAAATGAGATGCAATGCAACTCCTGATTAAATTGCCACATTAGTTATATTTGACATGTTATGACCTTGAATACTAAAAACCTGGAAAAAGAATAAAAAGAAAGCTGTATGAAAATAGGAAAGATGATATTTATGTACCAGGCCAAATTAGGCTTCAGTCATTTTGGTTGAGATGCGTCCAACTCTGTTTTTACTTCTAGCATTCTGGGACTCATAATTTGCTATTCACAGTCTTATTAATTCTGGCTGCCTGAACATTTTCATTATCAGAGGAAAAGGAGGTAACCAAAGATAACTTGGTGGGCATTATTCCCATTTAGGTGCTCCTCTGAGATTTCCTTTTGACTGGAATGTATTTCATTAATTCAGAGGACATTTTGGCATGGATGTCTAATTAGATCTGCTTAATGGATTTCATGTCACAGAGGCATGTAAATCTTGCCATGAAAGACAAGGTTTGTATTGAGAGATAATATCTTTCATTAGACTTCCAGACAGAATTGAAAGGAATGGAATGCAATTTTCAGTTTCTCTAGAAAAACTGCAGTATTTTGCTATAGACTTTTCCTTTTTTTACCCTTCAGACTGTCAGAGCTACAAAGACCTGACCAAAGCAGTCTCTTCATGGCCTTTGTGTATTAACAATCACTTGTTTTTCACTGACCTTTTGCCACATCTGTATTTCTTCCAGAAATTTAATCTTTTGACATTAATCTGTGTTTTACAACCCACTGCATGTTATATTCTATGATGATTATATTCAATTTTACTTACTCAGAGGTGGATGGTATCCCAGATGTAGTTTCCTTACATGTTTCTATGTCCAAACATCACCAACTCCCAGAGATTACAAAATGCTGCTGGAGACATTATGATTTTTGTGTTACTGCCCACTTGACTCGAATGCATATTCAGCAATTACATACACTTGTCAGTTTGAATTCCCAAAACCACCCTTAAAATATCCATTCATTTGACTTGAAATCTTTAACAGAGTCCTACAATCTTTAGAGAGAGAAGTTGCTGTGCCTGACTTGGTGGCTCACCTGTTCTCATGAGAGCAGTGTAAAAAGTGCACCCACAGGCCACTTCCAGCTTAAGCTTTGGTTTTTTTTGATGCTGGAGGTATTTAAAGTAACTGACAAAGCAGATTCTGCCTGATGTGTATTAAACACCACATAAGAATCTGTAGCTAATTTATGGTGGCTTTTTATGCCTGAGACTGGTATATTCTGCAAATCATGCAAAATATGTTACAATTTGAAAAACTTTAGTACTTTTAATAACTAGTTTGGTGTATATTCCTTGAGCTCTGAGGATGCAGTTCAACAGGAACTTCAGATCTGTTTTGACAGATACTACAAAAATTCTGTATTGATCTTGTAAGATTTCTCATAAACTTCCAATCATTTTTTTCATGTTGCAGCATGAGTTTACTCTTGGTGGCACTAACCTGTATCGTAACCCCCTGTGTAAGACCCTACCTTCAAAACTACATGTATGTATGTTTGTAGGTCATAAAAATTGCCTCTTCTGTATGCAAAAATTGTCTTACATTCTTGGAAAAAATTGGCCTTCTGTTGCAAAAACACTCCCTTAGCTGTAGAGTCTAGAAATAATAATTGTCTCACACATAGTTTTGTTCTGCAGTGAATGGGGGTTGAGGAGGGAGAGATATCAAGTTCTGCCCCATCAAAATATAGCTTTATTTTTTATGCATATTCAGTTATGTGTCAAAACTCGTTTTAAAACACCTCTGTTTTATGGTATCTCAGTGCTGACTTTCAAAGGTTAAGCAATAAGAAACCTCTAAAGATCAGACCATTCAAGATGCTTGAAATTTGGCACTTGAAAACAGATGCTGCAGAAATGTTTTCCTTATAGACAAATGAATTCAGTTTTGATTAGTCAATACCTACTAGAACTTAAAATTAAGCACATGTGATACCTAATACAGTCACACCTTAAAACAACATTTTCTTTCTATTTTGCAGAATTACATCATTCCCGAAGTCCAAACAAGGAAATAAACTTCCCTCGTGCACATCATGGTTTGTCCTTTGTAATATTCATAATAGCTATTTAAAATGATATCTCTTTATGGCTCTTCTTCATAGACAATGAAAGTGGGTTTTGATATACAGAAGCTAAACCAAGCAGATTTGTAAAAAGCAAGCACTTGCTGATATAGTGTGATCTCTGAATTGGGTAAGCTAGAAACTGGTTGCCACGCTTCTCCATTATCCCCAGACACAAAGCTCATAAAGGATTCAACTTCAGACTCCATCAGTAATACTAAAAGCCATTAGTGTAGGTAATGGCTGCTCAGTGGCCTATAGGAAATGAATGTGTGGTCTCAGTTCAGTTCAGCAAGGACAGGTGACCACATCACAGAAACCACTGAGGAGTACATTGGGAGGAAGACCCAAATTCCCTCGCCTCCCCAGAAGCCCCTTTCTCCTGAGCAATCTGGACTGTACCATGCAAGCAGGCAGACAAACATTTCCCACCATCAATTAGCTGCTTCTCTCAAACACGGAGCTCACTTTTAGGAGGGAGGAAGAAAAAAGTCTGGAGCCTTGTGATAAGCCTGGGGGATTAATAAAGGCAGTTTGGTTTACAGGATCAAGTAGAGCCTTTATCACCTGCAGTTCAATCTATCAACTTTAGAATACATGAAATCACAGGACTGGCTTCAACACCACATGAAACAAAAAGCTAAAATAAAGACTATTTGGGGAAGTATTTCTAAAAGATAAAGAAAGAAGGACAGCCAAGACTGAAGGTCATACTAGACATTTCTCCTACCCTGTAAAGTTTAAAGTACTGAATATAGTGTTTTAGTAACAGAGGGCATAATAGCTGTCAAGAGATTTCCTTTAAGAACATAGATGAGGGAGAGGGATAGGTCCAGCAGAGAATCTCAGATTCACACAAGTGGAGGGAGTTATAAGCTTTCAAACGGTGTTCTATGTGCCAGCTGCTCTGGATGCTTTATTTTTTTTCAAAAACTTAAAACCTCCTTCTAAGCTTCTGGTTTCTTCAGGGTGCAATTTATCACAGTCCTATTTTGTTTTGGAATGCACTATAGCATCAAGGCAAAAAGGGAAGATGAACTCCATTTAATTCCTCTGTTGCACTGCAGTAAGAGCAAGAAAACAGGGAGATGTAACTTTATGAGGAAAGCAGAAGAAGAAATGGGAATGGAGTAATCTCATTGCAACTGGTTTGGAGATCCTGAAAAGGCAATAATAAGCTTCCAGAGCTCAGCTGTTTGGCTGTAGAGCAGAAAAGCAATTTCAGCCTGAACTTGACATCATTTGGCATCTCCTTAAGTAGCAGGGCAAAGAACGCACTGCCGTTTTACATGGCTATGAAGTACATGCCACAAGAGATTTTAGCTGCAGCAAGGGCCAAGTACAGACATCAAAGGCTGGCATTTGGAGGCAAAGAAGTGAGAAACACACTTTATTTCTCATAATGAGAAACGCGACTTACGCTTTATCAAGCCCTAACTTCTAATAGGAGTTACATAACAAAAAGCCTTGCTCCTCTCTGCTGACTGCCAAATAGCTATCAAATATTAAAGAGATGAGCAAGAGCTCTGAAAGGAGATTGTATGATCACAGCGTGGCAGCCTTAATGTGCACGTGTGTATGCATGTGCCTCTGTGTATGTGAACAAGAGAGTCTGCACAGCAGGGAGCATCCTGAAGGCCAGTAAATAAACCCATAAACCCCCCTGTCTGTGTTACATTCCCACCATTCTCAGTTGCCCCAGGAGGAAGGAGTCCTAAGCAGGAAAGGAAAGAATTGGGTCTGGTGCTGTTTGCAGCCACTCTGCCAATGAAGTTAATGGGCTGCCAGGCATGGGCTGTTGATTGTAAAATCATAGAATAGTTTGGGTTGGAAGGGATCCTAAAGATCACCTAGTTCCAACACTATGGGCAGGGACACTTACCACTACACCTGGTTGCTCAAAGCCCCATCCACCCCAGCTTTCAACAATTCCAGGGATGGGGCCTCCACAGCTTCTCTGACCAGCCTGTTCTAGAGCTTCACCATATTCAGAGTAAAGAATTTCTTCCTGATATCTAATCTAAACCTGCCCTCTTTCAGTTTAAAGCTATTCCAATCACTACATGACCTTGCAAAAAGTCCTTCTCCGGCTTTCCAGTAAGTCCCATTTAGGTTCTGGAAGGCCCCTATGAGATGTCCCTGGAACCTTCTCTCCTCCAGGCTGCACAACCCCAGCTCTCTCAGCCTGGCCTCATAAAAGAGATGTTCCATCCCTCTGTCTGCATGGCCCTCCCCTGGACTTGATGCAGCAGGAGTCCAAGCCCCTAAGTTCCACAAGCAACGTGACCTCCAGCAGTACCAACTCTCCCAATAGTGGGGACCTTTTGAGATGAGGTGATGGAGTAACACTAGTTGCTTGCTGACCTCTGTGATGAAAGTAAATCTTGCAGGTTTTTCTACAGAGAAGGAAGGGAAAAGGAGGCTGCCTCTTGGATTCCCAACATGGAGTTGGCAATATTGTGCCTAGGAGAACCTAATCAAGCATTGGGAAGAAGGTGAAACACATGAGGAAAACTCTGCTGGGCATTTTCAAGACTAAACTTCAGTTTAAATATACTTTCTTGTAGTGCTGAGTTGGCAGGGAGGTAAGCCCTCCTGACAGTGGATGAGCCTTTTCAAGTGGATCAAAGTCCTGGAAAGCAAAGAGGAGTGGGATGTTTCCACTGGTTTCCAGGTGGTTTTGTAATATGATGAAGTATAATTTGATTCCTTTTGTACTCTCTGCTGACATAGCCATTTTCACAGAGGGAATAAAAACAACTTCAGGACTTGCGGGGAGCAAGACAGAACTGCTGACTGCTTGATTTCAAGTAGTTCACCAATCTGTATAGCCTAGTCAAAAAGCACACTGGACAGGTATATAAAGAAATGTACTACAGTCAAATATACTTTTGAATATTTTGATCCTGGAGAAAGAGAAAAGAAAATAAATAAGGGGGGTGGCAGGGAAGGGAAGCTGAAGAGTAGAAAAAATGTTACTCTAATATAAATAATGTAAGAAAGAATTTTAGAGTGTATCCCAGTCAATGAAAATTAAATTCAGATGTGAACTTGAACAATGCCACTGCCAGGTAATCTGAGTTCTGAACGTGACACGTGTTGCTATAGGCTCTATCTATAAGGCACTTATCCCAAAATTCAGGATATTTACATCTGAGGTTAGTGTACTATCAGTGGAATTAAGAAAACCAAATAGGATTTAGCACAAAAAAAAATGTTTAAATTGTACCTGCTTTGACAAAATACAGACATATATTGAATAATCCAGGATTTGATACATGTTTTCTAAAGGTTAACAACATTATTTTGGAAGAACCCTATTTTTTTAGTGTACTGTGGCGTGTGGTGTGTGTGAAGTTTCTTACTTTATCTGGAAGCCTTTGCAACAAAGCTGCTAGTGAATTTGTGAAACTGCCTAGTAAAGAAATTTTCCATTACTAAAAATAAGAAAGAAAGAGATGAACCTGTTAGTGGTTAGTATCACCAACAATTTGGTGGAGTGCACTTCATAAACAAGAAAAAGAAGGTAATCCCATATTCACATTTTAAAGATAATTAAATATCAGGGAAATCTTTTTCTAGAGAAAAAATATATAAGCCAGTGAGAAAAAGTATGCTAATGTGTCCTACTCTGGAAGGTAATTGATGAAAAAAACAAAACCTAGCCAACTGAAGACAGCAATGTCTCTGGTAACAGTTGAAATTCGCCTGTGGGAGTCTCCCCAAAGTGCTTTGCAATGTCTTGCACAGGTTTTTGCTATCCATTAAAGCTGTTCTTTAACTGCCCATTTTTGCCCTATTGCATAAACCCCAAAACCAGGCATTGAAAGTAGTCCATCTCAGGGTCTGCCTTTGAGACAACCAGTTTCCAAAATACAGTCTCCTTTCCTAAAAATTCTCCTTTTCCAATTTTTTTGCTACACCCATACCACATGACCTACCAAGAGGCACCTCAGCCCAAGCTGCTGGAACAAGCTGCCCCAGCCCAAGAGAGGCCATGGGGCAGCATGGCCAAGGTTATGCTAGATATGATGGCTCCCACTTCCAGAGCCTCCTCCTTACAGATCCACACCTGACTCCAGACAATGCCCAGCAGCCACTCGGTCAAACCACACAGATTGTGTATGTTTGTTCTTTAACTCACTTCTTCAGTGTGTTAGTTAAACTTATACTAAACTGATACCCCAAAGACACAAGTTCAATAACGCCATATTTATGTAAACAATGACAAGCCTTTTGCAGTAAATGAAAGCCCACCAAGCTACAGCAAAGTTTAAATTGGCAGTGTGTGCATGCCATGAAAAAATGCACTTCAATGCTAACCGCTGGCATCACAGCTACACTCACTTGGTTTTATAATTCAGCTAATGTTAGTCCTGTCATGAAACAGTTCAGTATACTAAAGCCTTCTTTTTTCACCCCCCCAAAAAAAATCATCTGTGCCTTGGGATTTTTTTGGACTTGTTTTCAGCAGAAATATGTCATGCTATGACTGGAGTATTAAAGGACAGACTGGTGACAGACTGAACTCTCCCTGGCAGGTTTATGGTCAACAGGCACCAATAAAAAGAGTATGAAGAAAACTGGGTTTTTTTAACTAGCACTTAATAGTGCCAGCTATTCCCTGAAGCTCAGGTAATAGACTTAACTGAGCCAAATAAAAAGAAAATGATAACACTGCAGTGATCAACAGCAGGCAACTCCACATTAGGTAACATACTGGGACCCTGATTTTCTGCAAAGGTCTGCAGAGGACTCCCGCATTGCTTTGCCCTTTATGGGTTCGAGGGTGCCCTGCTCAACAGCAAGAGGTACTATTGTTGTGGTTTCTTATGCCTCCCTGGAATATGATCAAAGACCCAACAAGTAATTTTTGTAGTTGCACAGTCGCAGTTTGAATATCAACTTTTCTTTCAAGCACTACTATTTATACTTCATTGTTTTCAACTGTGCATTAAAAGCCAGCTGGAGCAGGAAGGAAGGATAGTGCAGAGAATAAACATATTTTTTACTCCAGACGCATTAAACCCACAGCCTTATTATGCTTTGCACTTCAGAGACATTAAGTAAACCTTTGATGAACATCTATCTTAAAAACTGTCAGTTATGCTTCATTTGTACTATCCCTTCTTAGATCCATGTGGTAAGGTAAGTCTTTTCCTGTAATAATGATGCAAAAAAAAAATCACATTCCTTACTTACTCAGCATGGGTGCAGGGCACAGCACAGGTCAGGCTACAGCAATGGCAGTCACCATCCATTTGCTCTTCTGCCATCCATGCTCTTCTCTTAACTGTGCCCATTCCCTCCCTCTCTTTTTCATTTTCTTTTTCTTTAGAACATAGACTTTTTTCCTAACTCATTGCTTCTACTTTACACACACACAGCTATTGTATGAGCTTGGGCTGATATTTAATTAACCATACTTGTATAATGTAGCAATACAATTTCAATATGACTGCTACGTTAGGAATAGCGGACTAATATAATGGTCTACTGAAGCATAGCATTGTCCGTTAAATTGAAGGTGCAGCATCTCCTAAAACACAGCAAGCAAAGCCACCCACATATTTCATGTACTATTAAAACACCCTTATTCAATTTCACTTTCAAATAGACTTCTGAAAAGAAAAACTATATCTTGTAAAAACCTAAAGCGGCCTGAAACTAAATGCATATTGGTTTATGATGAAAAAATGCCCTCCTGTCACCAGTTAGAAATATTATTCACTCAGCACAGAAAATGTACTGGGATGTAAAGTGCTGCAGCAAGGAAATCCATGTCATGAGCTTGGTGTGAGAAATTTTGCAGCTCATGTACATGGTCACCCATTGCTTGTTGCCTCTGGATACTTTTTTTGTTTATTTTCATGATCTCTGAAGTGCTGTGCGTGCACACACACACACACACACACACAAGGGAAAAACAACTGTCTCACATACTCCACGCTCATCAACAGATTTCAAAACATTTCTCCATACAAGGACACAGGTAACTTTTTTGCTGCCATAGCTAAGAGAAAAACCACACCGCTAAAGCTGCAGGTGTAGATGGAATCAGGATGACAAGGGAGGGATTATGTTTAGGCAAATTTTGTTTACACATAGTTAGGGATGTTTAAAATCTTCAGGGATCTGAGTGTTGGAGTCAATGCGGAAACAAATGCTCCCACCCTTGCCTGCCGTTACATCAGCACAGTGATGCTGGGAATACTCTGCCGCTTTAAACTGGCAACATCTACCTTTCCTCCAATCTTGTTTTAAAGTAAAACTGAAGGTTTCGGTGTTTGGTGTTGCCTGCTCTTACCAGTTCAGCCCAGGCATTTGAGCATGTCTCTCAGGTCTGAGGGAAAGGTCCTAAACATAATCACCTGCCAGTAATTTTCTAGGCTGGTTACGTCCAAACTGTTCTGTGTTCTATGAGACCTGATATTGGCTATGCTGGACTCCAGCATTACAATGTGGAGACAGGACCCACACAGGAGCCTAGGAGATCAGGGCTCATGGTCTAGGCCAGGAGAATAAAATACTCCATGTAAGGATGTAGGAGAACTGCAGCAGGAGACACAGAAAGCCACCTGAAGAGGCACAGCATGTTGATTATGGGAAGTGGGGGAGAAAGTCCAAATCAACACACATCTCCTGATCATAACAGTACATGATCTGCCAATCCCTTTAACCATTTTCCCACAGCAGTTAAATACACCGTCTCCTTTAACCAAGCTATTACATCATCAGCAGGTCTCGGGACCCACCTTTCTCTATCAGTCATCAGTGGTCATTATAGGCAGGCACTCTGTACTCTGTCACACAAACTAGTGCTGACAGGGACCTTCAGGACTCCACACCACACCAAAGAGTTTTGGTATCTAGCAGTGCACAGTCTGGGATGCCAACTGAAGATCTAGAGACATAAATTAAAGAAAGAAGACCTTAAAAAGAGAGTGAAAAGTCAGATGTTCCTAATCTCATCCACAGGACTATGGAATGTTTTTTCCACCTTCTAACAGGTGGGCTTGCACACTGTTGCCTTTCTCCATGAATTCTCCTTAGCATCACTTCTGTGATGTTCCCTCTCTATTTGCAGTAAGATCTTTCAGTGACTGGCAGTACTCTTCCAGCTACAGGATTTCAGACTGGGAAAGTCAAAGCATCTACTGGCAATTCTGGACATGGCCAGGGTGGATAACAGGGCATCCCAGTACTCACCTTCTATTTTATTCAGGAGCAGAACGTGCCACTCTGACTGTAAAGCAATCCTAAAGAAAGTCTGATGCAACACTACGGGCTGGGGGAAAAAAATGTTCTGTTTTCCCCTTGCTAAACTGTATAATGGTAATGACAGGATGTACAGCATTTAATCCAGTTTTGTCAGATGGTCCTATAGATTACAGAATATCCCAGAAAGCACCTGGTTGGCATGGGTCCAGGTGCTCTGACAGGGATCACGAAGCACTTTGTGATGTGCTTAACAAGGAGCAGGGCTAAGGTGCAGCTGGGCTGACACTCATCTTTCAAACATCAAGAAAACCATAAATGCTCTTTGATTTTGTATCCAAAATATTTAAATTCAAGGGTGTCTTGGTTTGCTGCTGTTGTTTCATGGCGCATCAGCAGGTGTGACACAGACCCCTCTATGATACAGTCTGTCACCAAGAGGCCACATTGGCAAGGCTGCTTAGCGAATCATCTTTCCTTTGGAAAGCTCAGACTTCTTCCAGTGCAAAGGTGACATATACAGCATTATGCAATAAGGACAAGACAAGAGTGATCACACAGTATAGTCAAATAAAAAGCACTTGATAAAATCTAAGAGCCATCTAAATCCATCCTGCTGCAGCCACCTCCTTTAAAGTCAACATTCAAATGCAAAACCTCTCCAAAAAGGACTCCCCACGTTGCAGATGAACCTTCAATTAGTTTCACTAGGGGAGCTGGCAGCCAGAATGGCACTTGCCAAGCCACAAATGCTGTAGTTGGCAGCACAGCTCTATCTGTTTAGGAAATAGGCACCTTTGCTCAGTGACGTTGCCAGACCAAAATGTAAGGGTAAAATCCAGTGCTGAATTGCCTCTGGACTTCTATCATTGGAAACCTGTGCCTGCACACCAGTTTCCTTCTTTTTCCCCCAGCACAGGTGCTAGGAAGGTTTTAGAAAGACATGAACAAAGTCTTTTTTCAGCCTTATGTTCTTCTGATTTGAGGTTTTGGTTGTCAAACTATTAAACTATTAAGAATCTGTTCCTCTATTCTACTTCTTCATATTACATAGCAGCCTTTATTGTAGATAACAGGCTGGAACATGACAAGGTTTGAACTGGTGTAAGTACAGAGTGGATTAATTCTACTCCAGCAAATGAAGTCTCCCTGAATTAACAGTGATGCAGAAGAAAAGACTCTTGCCTGTTTCTGCTCTTCTGCTGAGGGAATTAGATGGGGAAGCATGACCATTAGGTGCCTGAGGAAAAATTGTATGTTAGCACCCCATTCAGAAATAGTCATCATCATTGCAATATGGCTCAATAAGAGAGTGATTTGGGGAACATAAGCCACTCCATTTTGTATTTCCTGGACAATAAGACCCAGTTTCCACTTTCTAATTTATGGGTTTGCTTCAAGGTATTCAGTGTTAGCTCTACAGCCCAGTTAAACATGATTTGTACTATTCTGGAAGCCCAGAAAGGATTCAAAATAGACAACTGAGAATTCTTTTCACACCAGGAAAGTCTCATTTGGCATAGGACCAAAACAGACAGCTGTACACAGTGTATGGGACCTGTCAGGGATATTGCTGAGCACAAAAAGCATGATCAGACTGCAAATTACAACAACCAAGTTGTTGTTTTTAAGGTTCCTGCCTCCATCTCAAGTATCTTTGAGTCTTGCACTGGCTCGTGCTGGTGGTGTCTAGTACAGCTGCCTTGAAAGGCAGCTAGGATCAAGGAGGCAAGAACAGCCCATGATTTGATATGACAAATTAAATATGACAGATCATGCTCTCTGCGGTGGTGGGTGGAAAGCTGGGTGTAGAATGCACAGTGCTACCAAACTAACAAGCTTCTCCCTCAGATGCGGTCAGCACTGGGGCCAAGCTGCCTCAGTGTCAGGTGAGCTTCATCCAACAGCAGGTTTGGCTGTATAGCTGTGCCCACTCCAGAAGTTCTGGCTGGCAAAGCCGTGCAAGTCACAAATCATACCTTATTACCACTCAGCTCAACAAAGTTATGCTGGCATGAAGTCCCAGGGTAGGCTGGGGCCAAGGCTTGTTAGAGAGCTGTGCTATCAGATTGTACATCTCAGGTGTTTAAAATCACAGAAACTTGTGCATTGACTAGACCTTGCAGACTGAGAGCACCAAATACATCTCGCACCATCATTATCACCTGGTACTTAAAAGAAGTCCTGTCCTTAAAAGAAGTTTAATCCTGCACATCTTGCAACACAAGACATTAAAGCGATGCCCAACTGTCAATCATGTGATTCTTTACATTAGAGATCATTTTGACCAAAGCAAAAGTACTTCCTCATTAGCTGAGCAATTTTGACCAGATGTGCCAATAAAAGAAACCTAAATTAATTTAACCTGTCACACACTTACTTGAACCTTTCCGCTACCTGAACATGTAGATGTCACATGTCCTCTTGTCCTTGCACTCTCCTGCTACTTTCTTTGCAGTGAGCAGAATTTCTGTACATTTGCTTTGCTGTGATTCAGGGCTGCTTGAATAAATAATATCAGGCCAGGGAGTGAAACCAAGTGCTGGCTCCTGATGGATCACTCCTCTTCGCTGCCTGCTGTTTTGGCCTCCTCAAGACAGTCTCTGGACATGGTTCTGCGATATCCTGCTCCATCCCCTAAGGCTAGCATGATGAAGACTGCCCCAAATTTATCTGTGTCCTCCTTACAGCATTCCACCTCTAACATTGTATCAGCACATCATTGTGATGTCCTCATGTGGGAGCTGCTCTCCTTTTGCAGTCCCAAGGCACAGAACACAGGTCCTCTATTTCATGTTACCAAAACACCTCTCTGATGCTTCCAGAAACCTGTAACTAAAAAGATGCACAATAAATAGTAACTGTGTCTTAAGACCACCAAAGACTATATAGGGCTCAAAGGAGATTCAGGGCTGAGGGCTACATGGTGTGGATGTGGCCAGTCTGCTCCTAAAGAGCCTGTCAGGTTTGGGGGACAAGGGTCAGAGGGAGCAAGCACTGCTTCAAATGGAGGCATTTAGTTTCTGTAGATGTTGCCACTGGTCCATGAAGCTGAGCAGCCCCAAGCCACTGACGCAGCACTGCCCTGCCTGGCTGGACACTGGCGTACAGGCAGGCCTGCAAACCTGCACGTCTGGCAGTATTTATGTGAATGGAAATGGGTGTCCTGCGAGCAGAGATGTCACAGTCTGAGAACACACCTTGGCTTGTACACAAATCCTTCTGAAAACCTATCCCTTAGTGTACATACTTGCTTTTCCAAGCAGGGATTTGTAAACATATTGAAGAGTGCCTTACTATTAGAAACTACATGTGAAAGGCAGCATGTGGTATCAAGAACAAATAACTATATGTCCTAGAACTTTTATCAGCTTTAATTAAAAAAGGTTCTATAGAAAATCATGTAAACAATAACAACATATACAAATAACACTGGGAAATAAGCCTGCATTAAATAAAGAGAAAGAACTGCTGTATAGGGAATGTATAGATTCTTCCATCTCCTAATTTTATTTTCAAAACAACCTTCTATTTTAAAAAACATGTTTAATCTTAATCTTTTATTGTTGTTAGTCTGCTATTCCCATAGCAATAAAAAACAATTGCAACCACTGCATGTGTGTGTTAAAAATAACCAGCTACTTCAGCAAGTTATTCTTGCTTTTGAAATGTCTCCATTACTGTCCATTAAGAAACCAACAAACTCAAACAGTTTGACATGGTCAAGAAATGTTCTTAAAATTAAGTTTCTTATTGATCTCCAATTTCATTTCAAAAAGCTCTGTATTAATGGGTGACAGCTTAAAAGACTATTAAATACTCCTATTTCTGTGTTTTTGTGCATGACTGAGGAATGGAGGAGATGATAAAGAATCAATATATTTTTCTTTGAAACTAATCTACATTAGATTAACTTAACATTTTGTCAAATTAGGAGATTCAACTATTCAAAACCAACAGTTCATCTAAAGGGTTGACAAAATTCACTTTTTTGAATGCAGATATTTTTAAGTTGTTAGTTCCATAAAGCATTGAATAGGAGGGGATTAAGGAACTTTAAGGAGTCAAATTAATGCACTCTATATTTGAAAAACTCATCTATGGCAAATAAGCTTCAGTATGGACACTGGGACACACATGAATTTTTGAAAACTTGCAGAAAACATATCATATTTACAGCACATCCAGCTTTATTAGTGTGACCTCAGTTTTCATAAAGTGTGAAAATAGACTCTAATGTGAAATCTCTTTGGTATTTCAGCCTTTTAGCTGCAATGCCACTGCTGAATACAGAATGTAAATTGCTTCCCCACTTTCATTCTAATGAAGAACTAGCTTACTATTAATACGCATTTGAAATATGCATAGATACCAGAATGTGTTACTAATTTTTTTCCCCCACCATGCAAAGGCAGGTTGAATTCATCTGCTGAAACTCAGATTCAAAATGCCTTCACAGAGGAGGATCCACACACAGACCATGCCTGAAGAAGACACCAATGTGGGTGAAAACTATTCCTTTGGGCTCTGGCTTTCCATCAGCCCTTACAGCTCTATGAAATAAGTTAAATCAAATGGCATGAGAAGAAAAGTGAAGGTCCATACCTTGGGAACTAAGGGCCAAAATCTGTTCGTGGATGAGACTAGGAGTGGTGGATGTTTGTGCTAGAGAGAAGGCAGCAAGGAGGGAAGGATCTGGGTTCCTGCAGCATGGCTCAAAGCCATGGGAACTTCATTGACTTTAGAGGGCTGCAAACCAGCTTCTCATGAGAAAGCAGGGAGGACTGACAGGGTAATGTTAAAAGAAAGGCAACTTGGTATTACGAAATGCAGTTGTCACTGAAAAAGGGTCACATTCAGCAAGCGGAGCTGTGCTGTGGTGTCACGTGAAGCACACTGTGCTGTCTTCTCCCTCCTGGCAAAAAAAGTGTCCACCAAAGTAGGTTTCAAGCACAAAGTCCTCCCAGAAAAGTTTTAATTGTGTGCATTCACATAAGCAATTTTACTAAAGGCTATTATGCCAGTTACCCCAAAATAATGTAGTCATCTCACTGACAGATAAAATACACAGTGCCAAACTTCTTGTAACAACAGGACAGGCCATTAATCCCATTCAGTTTTGATGATATAATGCCATGGAATATATTTCTGCCCACATTACTGACAATTAATGCAGCCTGCATGCTGAGAGGACAAGCTTTGTGTTCAAGGGGAGTAAAATTTCCATGTAAATGTGGGACAAAGGTACCAAATGGATGGCAAGCCTGAAAAGGAAAGATTTACTACTCAACATGCATTTTGCCAAAGAGAATTTTTTTTTAATAGTAGTAATAGCAGAGAAATGTCCTGCCTATTAACTAATTGGCTTCGTGCAATTCAGGCACCCTAATTTGTACTAAAAAGGCTTGCTTGCCTTCCCTCTTTTCAGCTGGCAGATGGACTAGGCAAAAATGTGAAATTCACACAGTCATTGCTACTCATAGCCCACTTAATTCACAGGTCTTTGTCAAAACTTCTTTAGTCAAGATTAAAAGAGAGGGTACCATATCTATCATAACCATCTGGACTGAAATCTGCCAATCTGGACCGATTGGACAGAAGCCTAAGCTGTACTAAAGAGCAAAACCCTGTTTGGGCTCAGTGCAAGGAATTCAAGCACAATGCAGAGGAGGTGCTCCAGGAGCTGGGCACATTGAGCCATGATCTCCACTGCTCATCTCGTCTGCTGTACATGCCACTAGAGACAGGTCAATGAAAAATGATAATTAAAATGTTAGCTTTTTATATCTTTCACTTGTTTTGTTTTTGACAGCTGTCAGTATTTATACAAAGTGGGAAGGAACTAAGAACATAACCTGCATGCTTTACTTTGAAAAATGTGAAATCGATTAGGTGATGTACTGTCAAGGCATCACAGTTTTAGCTAAGAAAGCTTCTTCTAATAAAAACATACTGCTGGTTGCTGAGCACAGTTAAGCATATTGACTATGTATTTAGGATTCATCAAAGCTCTGATGTGCTAAAACTGCCTCTGGCACATGGTAGAGGAGCCAGTCTGGGGAGAAGGGCAGGAGATCAGTCTGGGTTGGCCAGTGGGTAGGTTTAGCTCTGATTTCATCTGCTGATAAGCAGGAGACTCCACAGATCCCCAGACTCCTCAGGAAAATGAGCAGCAACTGTTCAGAGGGTATTTATTAACATCTGCAAAAAGCATCTAAGGCCTTCTTTATATCTACCTCCCGATGGCTATCCCCAGCTTTTTAACCTCCAGAGTGAACTACCATGGCAATCTCCACACTCCACAAAACTGCTAAAACATTAACTTTTGTTGCTTTTTTCTTTTTTTTTTTTTTTAAGGGTGTCCCACCTGCAGCCAAGTATTGAGAAGGCAATAGGACTTATCTCGTTTCTTAATGACTACAATTCCTTCAGATGTGACAGGTTCAGATTTGTCTCAGTGTCACCCTTCACTGTCAAACCAAGTACTGAGTATAGAGGTCTCCTGCTGTGTAAGAGCCAGGCTTTGAGAAGTGAGCAGTGTGGTGGCAACGCAGCACAGGAGTAGGTATTCCTCTTTGAAAGTTGCATTTATAAAAATACACCCTACCAGTAAATACATTTTATTACAAAACACGATCTGCACTGTGCACACATGTCTAATATATATGCTTGTGAAAATCTGGGCTGTGTATCTTATCAGATATTCAGGGTCAAATCTGTAGGTGGCTCCATTGACTTGAATAAATCGACTTCAGTTTCTGAAGATCCTAATTTTGATTTTGATATATTTTCCTTTAAATGAAGCTGAATGACAGCAGAGTGACTCTGTCAAGCTAAAAGGGTTTTTATTCACAGAACAGAAATGCTAATTACTTATTTTTTTAACTGGTGCATTTAGTTTACGTTCATCTAACTTGCTTCTACTATCAAACTTACTTTAAAGACATCACTGTATACAGTTGGATTGCAGATTAGATTTTTGCTTTTGTACCAGGTCTTTGATTCCGCAAGTTTCAAAGGAAGAAAAAGAAATTCTACATGTGAACACTGCTTTTTATTCCCTCCCCCCCAAAAAAATACCTCTCAAAAGTTGTTTTTTTGATAACATCACCAAGATAGCAATGATAAATCAGAGAACAGAACACCTGGAGGAATAGATAAAACTGTAAGTAATATAAAAAATTGACACATCTTCAGAATATCTGCTTGTAAAAATGTATTTACACTTATTTATACTAACTAAAATGCTTATGAACTTTGTATATACTTTCACTTTATCTGTAAATGAGATTAGCAGTCATTGGTTTTTTCCAGTGGGATTACAAATCACATATAAACACAATGCTAAAAAATAACTCCCTGTGTTAAGTACTCAGAGTAGAAAACAAATTACAAAATATTTTTACTGTTGTGACATCTGGAAGTCCAAAAAAGAGATTTGGTTCCTATTAGCTACAGAATCAGAGCTAGAAGAAAGATTAAAATACATCAAGGAAAGCAGGAGGTAAATGGAGAGAGAGGAGAATAATGATATGGTGAGATGATGTACTCATATAGAGTTGTGGTCCCTGGAGCCAGAAGTGACCACCAGTCCAGAAGGTGAAGCCAGCAGTAAAGATTTGCAGGTCTCACTCCCATAAAGGACTTAGAAGGTAACAAGGTGCTATCTTTTGTAACATTTCTTTTCTCTCCCAAGTAAAAGGGACTGTGTATATGGAAAGGGTTAGGCATTTATGGATAGAGCAGACAAGCAGTTATTAATAGCACTGCAAAGATAAGGTTAGACTTGAATTATACAATGTGCTGATAAATCTGGGGGAGATGTCTTCTACCCAGAGTGCTTTAATGCCCTTGATCACTGTTGCAATACTAACCAGTTAATTAGAGTTGGGACCTGTAGCAATTTACTGGGAAATGAAGTTTCAAGGTGCCTTAAAGTAAAACGACAAAACACCCCCACCAAGTTTTCACAGCACTGTTTCCAGAATGCTTTGATGTCCAGGTACATTTAATAAAAACAAAGAAAGCAAAGGTATAGATTCCTGAAATGCCATGGGAAAAGTCCAGAGAAGGAAATGCACTTCCTGTGCAAGAGCTGAGTTTCTCAGCTGCAATGGCCAATTTTATACCCTTGAGCAGGGACTTGGTCAGGACCTTCCATCCGTCAGCTGAAAACCCCATAGCCAGGCAGCACCAGCTTGGGCAGGGAGCAGACTTCAGCCTCCTCCATCTGCTGAACCTGCTGCACACCTGCCCCTCTTGACAGGAGGATGGGTAAATGCATGGCCACCACTCTTACAGCATCCTTGCACAGTAATAATATGGTTGTGGGTTACAGACCCGAAACCATCTTGGAGGAAATAGAGAAGTCTATGGGCACAGGGAAGTGTGTTACCTCTAGTCCCCAAAGTTGGACAGCTTGGGGTTTGGGTGATGCTGCAGCCCCCATGCAATAGTGGTGGCTGTTTGGCAGTGGGCTGATGAGCCAAGGACCACAAGTCCCCTGAGCACCTATCTACATCCGCCTCTGCTGCAGAGAGCTCACTTTTTTCCTCATTTAATGAATATTTAAGTAAGCTGTGCAAAGTGGGAATACCATTGGCAAAGCAAAAATGGTATTCTGGGATCAGCCGCTCCCATTCACGTTTATAGGAACTGTTCCTGGAAATGGGTTCAAGTTCCCCCAGGCAGTAAAGGGAATTGAGCCTCTCACGTCTGGGGTTAGTGGTATAATTATCTTCAACTGAGTAAAAAGGCAATGGGTTCACCCCTTCCTCTTTGGTTTTCTAACCCAGGCTTTTATCTCATTTGCTTTTATTTCAGCGCTTGAAGATGAAATGTGACACAGAGAAAGAGAAAACACTGGAACAAGATGCATGGGGCTTTTCTTTCTTTTTGGGCAAGAAAGAATGCTTTGTCTTGATTTAAACCATTTTTTTTTACAATTGATTGCTCTTTGTCAGAGAACTAAAGAATGAATAAGTGTGCTATTAATTGCAGTTTGGGATTTTATATCAAACTCTCCCTGTTGGTTTTTTTCCCTACAAAACAAGCAATGCACACACACAAAGCTTTTAATACGTTAACAAATAAATGTCACATAAAATAATTAGGTTCTCTTAAAGGCACAAGTTAAAAACTGCTAAATATCTTCTGCTAAGGAGATCACTTCTTTTAAAAAAAGGAGAAACAACATATTCATGTATCTATATATCCACAGACCACACTTCAAGTGGTGTTTAATGATATTACTCTTCTTTTGGTGAACAAATAAAGAGCTGTAGTTGACCTTAAACTGTTTTTTAAAATAATTTAAATTAAAGCATAAAGAGAAAAAGAATCCCCATGAAAAGAATTCCTACTTTTCTTTGGGCACCTTTGTCTCTTGCAAATTAATATTTAGCAAATGTCATTAATATGGCCTTATCTGTCTCAGCAAAATTGGCAAACTTCACTAGCAGAAAGTTGAAAGCACTGCTTCTAATTTGTCTTTGTAATACAGTCACATTGCTGGTCTTGACTAGTTACACTGGACTATTAATATAAAGCAGCAAATAGGAAAGAGGAAGCAAAAAAAAAAGAAAGAGGAAGAGAAGAGACCACAGTATAGGATCAGTTGCAGAAGCCACCTTATGGGCAAAAAGGGAGCAAAGCGGTGCCACTGCCCTGCAACCACCTGCAAAAGTAAAATCACCTTTCACTCTCCAGGAAATCTTTCCCTGAGAAAAAGGGGTCTAAAAGAAATGGCAGACAAAAAAATAGACAACTGACAAGATTTTTACTATCTGCTTATCCAAACATGGTAATGGTAATGCTGATGGTTGTATTGGGAGAGCAACTGCAGGGAGAAGGTTTCTACAGACAGAGCCAGGGACAGCTTGGGAAGGAGCAAAGGCACCCTGCACGTAGAGCAAGTCTGCCCACACACATATTAGTCCACAATCTCCAGCGCTCACTACCGCTCGCACAATCCATGAGTCAAAGAAAGATGTTCATCAGGGTCTAAATAGATCTTCCCCCCTAACTCTTTCACTCTGGGGGCTGACAACAACAGTGTGCAAAAACATAGACAGGAAACCCTCTTGCCTTGATTAGTAATAGTCATATCTTGGGTTATTCTTACCATCATTCCAAAACATGTAAATGACCCAGACTTCCCATCTTGTTAATTAACTTTGTCATAAGAAAATGAAATTATACTTCATAGGTCAGACTGTTGTCATGCTTCCTATAAAAGAACTGTCCGATACAGCCAATGACTGGGATAACACAGGATGGACAACATGCACCAGACTACTTTGCCCCATGTGGATTCTGACTCTCTTGCTTATTTCAGCCTTATTTCGTAAAACACATGTCTGTGATATCTTCAAAACCACTATACAAACATGTCTGGGAATTGCTTACTTTTAGAAACATTTCACAAAGTGTTTATGATTTGTGTGGGACACAAATCAGACAATCACAGAATCATTAAGGTGGGAAAAGACCTCTAATAAAGTCCAGCCATTAACCTAACACTGCCAGGTCCAGCAGTAAACCATGTCCCTGGTGCCACATCTACACACTTTTTGAACACTTTCAGGGACAGCGATTCCACCACTTCCCTGGGCAGTCTGTTCCAGTGCCTGACCACCCCTTGCACAACATCTCTGTAAAGGAAGCATTCTGCAGAGGGGTAAATTCTGGAACAGACATGCAAAAATTCCTGATCCTCCTCACCTAGCAATTAACTATAAAGGCAAGGTACGGATGCTGTAGTGCATTTCCACAGGTTCAAAGATTTTTCTCCTAACTCCTTTCATACATGCCATGTTCAACCCCCTAAACTTAAGCTATTTAGGTGACAGAGAAGCTCAGTCAGGAGGCTCAGCAAGATTATCTTGAAAGAGACTTTTTTTTTGTTATTATACAGTGCTAGCATTTAACTCTGTGTTGTCATGGAAATCCTCTCTTTCCCCAAGATGTTTAAAGTAAACATCCATCTCCCTGCCTTTCTTCAGTTTTCATGAATGACAGCTTAACTACCACAGCCACCACTTATCCACAGGTAGTTTTGGCAGTTTAGGGGCTATTTCTCATATTTTTTCATTTAAGTCTGAAATAGAGGTCAAGGCATTCCTCTCTAATCACTGACCTTCCTTCCCCTCAATTTCTTTTCTCTGCCAGCTGCTAGGAAAAACCCACGATGCTATCCATTCATTGGTATCCATAGGTGAGACAGTATCAGTTTGAAATCTCCCACCTTTCAAAAACATGTAAAAGTTTGTACCCTGGTTGTACTTTATATTTTTCTGTTTCTGGTGAAGAGGAGGGGAGGAAAGGAAAATCATCCCTGCGTAAATGAGTAATATCAGCTTGTTCCTTCATCAAGAATGGTATTAACAACATTGCTGTATTTGCAGAAAACATGAAAAACACTGAAATCACCATGTTACCACGTGGGAGCAACCATTCTTAACTCAAAAATGATCCTCCCTTCATAGTGTCTGCTGTGACAGACAGCAATGAAAATGACGCTGCAAATCATCTCTTTTTTGGACACACCTCCATCACTATTGTCCAAGATGAAATACCTTGAAATTTGGTCTGGAACATACTAGTTACATTACTTTAAGAGAATTATATTTTTTTCTGTGCTTTTAACATTTTAAAAAGGACATCTGCTCGGGAAGCTTTTATATTGACACAAATCTACCTAATGTTCTCTTTATTTTAGAACGAGAGCAAAAACCGTAGAAACTAGTGTCACCACACCTCTTTTGTAGTAGCAGAGAAGAACCTGGACAAACAAGCTAGTCAGCAATGCATGCTCAGATAAACTTCCCACTTTCCTATTCTGTCTGTGCATTACCACCATAGTGAAAACCAAGTGTCCCTAAGGTACCACAAAATGCCTCCAGCAAGCATCAGCAGCGAGAAGGCTTCTGAAAGGAGAAAGGCTTTGCAACAGGGCGTGCAGCCACGTGCGCAGCAAAACAAAACTGTAGAGCTCAGCAGGGAAAGACGTGGAGCTGGCAGAAATACTTGTGTGCTGCTGAAATGAATGCTGCTCCCACTCATACCAGAGCTACATTTCTCACATCACAGGTCTCTTCCCCCTGTTTCTGGGTTGCATTAAGAAATAAGAGAGACAGCAAAACTTTGCACAGAGACCAAGTGTCAGCAGCATGGGCTGTAGGAAAATGCTGGTGTCTCACTTTCACTTACCTTCATCAGTTCTTCATCATGGCAAAATCCATGCTGCCCAAATACATCCTCCCCAGTCCCCAGCCTTTAGCAGAAACTTTGAAGGAAACTCACTCATTACGAGCATATAGCACTCAAAAAAGTTATTTTAGGGTTGTTTTGCACTGCCAAGTGATCTTTCCGTTTCCCTGCTCTCACAGGACTAAATCACAGAGTTCATGTCCCAGGCTAGTGGAGTGCTTTGCTACTCTAACAAAAAAGTACCACTATTTAATTGCTTCAATATTCAGGTTCTTTACTGTCACCTGAATTTGAGCCATCAGAATCTTCTCTGATAAATATCACTGACTGCCACTCTCGGTGTGCTCGTACCTGCACAGTCCAATTCCCAGAACAATCCATTCAAAATTTGGGGAGAAAAGGGTGGTTGCCATCTCAGTGTGCTTGCAGCTTTCTTTGTCGAATCCTCTGTTCTTCAGATGCCATGAAAACAAGCTTGGAACACTTCAAATATAAAATTGTTCTTTTTGCTGTTAGCTTAAGTCACAAAACACACCACTCAATGACCAAAACACCATTTCAGCCTGCAGCAATGTCCTTGATTCATTTTGGCCCAGGGACTTATTCCTTCAGGTTGAAATATGTCAGTGGACTTAATAGAGCCACAGAAATTTCAACTGTTTAAATATTTGATGTGCAAAAAAAAAAAAAAAATAAAATTAGCTGACATGAGAATGATGCAGGTTGTCCAATGACACAGGAATTGTCTGTTCTCTCCAGCTCCCCAGTGCTAGGTCAGATTTGGATAGTAAAGTAAGTGTAATGAACTACTTTCCTCTGCTGCTGAGTCCCATATCTATCCTATCTGTGGCTAATTTTCACCTTTGCTAGGATCAAGATAACAATGCCTCCTCCATCTGCAGGGAATATGAGGAAAGTACTTCCAGATTAATGGATGGTAAGTGCCAGACAAACACACTTTGTTAGCCTTTAAACAGAATATGTAATTGGTAACCATATAACTAGACAAAGAGAGGGAAATAATAAATGTCTCAATCAATAAAATAAAATAGCCTGGAGCAGTATCAAATCCAGAGTTGCTTATCATCACCGCATAAATTTTGTTTTCATTTAAGGTTTAATTTACCATAAACATGGTAGAAAAAAACCCCAAAAATTATAGGGAATGGAATGGCATCCTAAATTTTTTTATGAATTATGACACTAACCAAACAAAAGAAATCCCCCCCAAAAAATCTCCACAAAACAAGTGTGTTGGAAAACAACTGTTGAGCACACTATACATCAAAACCTATTTTACTTCTAGGTTCTCAGAATGGAGCATTTCAATTTTCACACTCTAAAACAAACCATACGTGAGCTTTAAATGCTCCAGATGGGACGCCTTTTGTTAAAGCTTTTGAAATCACCACTATAGTTCTGTTTCACGGATGGATTTTGGTTGGTGTGTTATTGCAATCAGTAATGCTAAAACAGTCTGTCAAGCTCTCGAGTAGAGAGATGACAGAAGAGAGAACTAAGGGGAAAGAACACACACAAACACCCTTTTAAAACCCATAATGTGTCATGACTTTTTTTTTTGATAACATGAATCCAGAAATAAGAAAAAGGCTCAGGAATGGCTCAGCTGGTAAATCACAGCTCATCATTCCCCAACTCCTGAATTTATGGATGAAAGCCTGTGGGAAACAAATAAATAGTATTTCCTATATATTATAAACTGCAGGCTGGACTCGGGATCCTAAGTATTTTGTAAAACAGATGAAAGAGATTACTTTCTAAACACAGCAGTCCAAGCTATACACATAATGAAAAGAGGATAGCATAATTACTTAACTAATCAACATGGCTTTACAGGAAACAGATCTGGTCAAGCAAACGTGCTGCTGTTTTCCAACAGAATCATGAATTTGATGGGCAGAAGCCATCTACAGTCCCAGGACAGAGTTCTGCATGGCACTCAGACACATGCAGCTGGCAACCCTGACTGTTTTTAAAAGCACTTACACAAAATCAATGCAGCCAATGCCAAATCGATTAAAAAGCAGCTGACAGGGAGTTCACACACATGAATGAAACCCCTCTAATCATAAATGGGTTTCATCATTTGAGAGTAGCTTATTTAATGGGGCCTACAGGGATCTAGTTACAAAACTGCTCCATGTCTTCATCAATTATCTGAAAGAAAATACCGATCAATTTATGGTAACAGCAAGAGAAGAGTCAAAATTGGATGGAGGGGGATAAACACAACTGTGGATGTGTCAATTATTTAAGTCATCTTGAGTTGCGTTGCCAGGAGGATTCTTCTGAACTACAGTAAACCCATGCAGCCAGCTGAAAAATTGCAGATGTACTGGCAAAGACTAAGGAATAAAGGATGAGGATCTATGGCAGTGGTGAAATCACTGGGTGAGTACTGTGACCTGTCCCAGTGGCTGCTCATCCAGGGGAAAGCACTGACAAACTGGAACAGGATTGGATTCAGGAAAATGAAACAAAATTTATCTCCGATTGAGGAAATGAAACAATACCAAAAGACTTTCTTATTTGCCCAAGAGAGCTCAGAGGTGACTCATTACCAACGTTTTAGGTTGTTACAGAGGAAAGAGGTTTCCAGTCATAGAGTGTGCTTTAACCTAGTGGGAAAAGACACAGAAGTATCTAATGGCAAATCTATTCAGATTTAAAAGTCGTATTTAACATATCAAGACCTTTTCCTAGGTAAAAGAATTTCTCGTATGCTTTGCTGTTCTCAACCAAACTGAGGGGCTGCACCAATGCAGGGGGCATTTATCTGATAGATGTGAAAACAACTGACTTTAAAACTAAAAAAAAACCCAAATCCTTTCTGTTTTATAGGGATACAAACTTCTTCATGGCTTCACTGAAGAAGCAATGCTGACTGAACCATCCCGCTGCAAGATCAATTTCCCAAGGAAAAGCAAGCACCATATAATAAGGCCTTGAAGGGATATAGAAGCGATAAGCAAGGCATGTGGGAGGACTTCCCCCAGGCCTTGGTCACTGTGGGGAAACGTCATCAGTTGTAATGCAAGTCTTTCAGGAAGATTAAGTGCTTATTATTTTTTTGAGCAGTAACACTTGTAACTATGGTTGTCCAACGAGATGGGACAGGTGGGATTTGTAGATAGATGCAACGCTTTTTACTAGCACCTCTGTGAAAAAGACACACACACTTCTGGGCACACACAACACACTCTTACAGGTTCAAGGTAAGCTGTGGGGCAGAGGGGCATGGAAAACAGAGGAACAATGATGAAAAAGGAGGTGGTGGTGGGGAAACAGACATGGATGCTGGGGAACAGTCCTCACTGGCTTTGCTACAGCCTCTCCTTGCCCCACACCAGCCCTCGCAATCCCAGCACCAGCTCCCCCTGCCCCATGGCATCCTGAGTCCAGCAGCAGGGCTGCAAGGCTCCCTGCAATGTTAGCACTGTGCAGCTGCTTTAATAAGTAACTGCATTTAATTCATTAACTCTCCAAGATTAGCTGAAGACACATGCTGCAGCCAAGACGAACAGAGCCAAGTAAATTCAGAGTTTTCAAGCCAAGTCAAAGAGTTACAACAAGCCAAAAGGATTTTTTTAAAATGAGGAAAACATTTGCTAAGTACTTTTCATTCTTCAGACCTTTGCAAAACCCTCAGTAGGATTTGCTTTAAACAAGGCTGCTCCTAGAACAAGCACTGATAGAAAATGTGATGAAGACTTTTTATTTTAATGACATAATTTTTTAACCACATAAAAAAAGTGGATTCTCATAAAAAGTCAGCTTCAAATTCATCTATGAATAAAAGCAGCAAAAAGCTGCCATACCTAGTGAAAAACTGTCAGGGTGGATGTGGGTGGAAAGGAGATTCTCCAGGAACTTCTGACAGCAACCACCCTGGTCTGAGGGACCAGCCCCGACTGAAAAGGCACTGCACACCCCAAAACGCCACTCCAGTGAGCACTTGCAAGCCAACAGCCTCTTTACATCCATTATGCACTGCAAGAGTGTTCCCTTATCCTGTAATTCCAAACAAATGCAGGCCTGTGTTAATGATTTCATGCTTGCTTAACTTCACTGCCAGGCATCAGGCAGGTCAGGAGCCCTCCACATTCCCGTGCACACACTTTGCAATAATGTGCTGCTGCCCGAGGAAATAATAAGTTAGGGAGTTTCTGCTGGCCTTAAGCTGTGTATGTACACAAACCCCTGAGGAGATACCACGCACACAGATTGTAGGAGGACTTGCAAAGAGACACCACCCATTAGAAGCAAAGGCAGGTGGATAGCATGCTCCCCTTTCACTCGGGCTTCCCCTTTCCCTCCAGCCCTGCTCACTAAGCTTCTATACAAGCTCATCCCAGGTCCCTGCCCCACCAGCCACCACGTGAACTGACCCCCAGTTCAGTGGGCACTGGGGTCTCAGAGAGCCCTCTGCTGTCCCCCACGTGCCCCAGGGTGCTCATTCACCGGTGCTGGGGCCAGCAACCAGCCCAGACCGATGAGAGGGGGGCAGACCCCACATCTCAGAGCTCTGGGCCCAGGCACACCCCTCAGGTACACCACCTACGTGCAGCACATCCCTGGTGCTGAAACAAAAAACTCTGCAACTTTCACAGGAATAATAACAAACTAAGCCCAAGAACTCAATATAACTGGTCAATAAGAAACTCCCCCAAAGTCTGTGCTTTGAAAGGGATAAATGTATTATTTATATAGGAAAATCTTATTACCCTTACATATCCAATATATGTTAACATAAGCTTTGGATGAAATTTGTATGAATGCATTCCTATGCCTGAGCTTAGACATTAGGATGCCAATAGTTTCTTCAAATAAAAAGGCAGAGGTATGGAGGCTGACAGTAAGCTCATCTTTTAAATACTCAAAAAGTCCACAGGGAATTATAAAACTCAAGAACTATGGTGCATTATTTCACAAAAAATGTAAGGGAAAAGTGAAATTTCTTATTAAAGGTGACACACAGTGAAGTGTAAATCACACAGTATAAGAACATAAAACCAGAATAATAACCCAGTATTAAGTACATATAGAAGTTATTATTAGGGGAAATTGCAGATTTTCTTTTTATTATGGATTTGGAAAATTCTAAAAAGAGTTTGAAAAGTGACAGGACCTTATTCAGAAAAGTTTCTTTCAAGTGGAGCTGCTTTTAAAAATCTATACTTTCCATTGCACTAAAAAAATGACAAAAAAATGGAAATAAAGGTGATCATGGCCATGCTTGGTGAGGTGGGCCAGGATGGTGCCAGCCTTCTGTGGGTGACTGCAACCTCCATGCTTTGGCCACCCCAGTTCTTGGAGCAATGTCCTAATGACAAACCCACTGCCTGAGGTAGTTCTGTCTAACGTGCTGTGGCAGAGGAGCATAAAGCCATTGTAAACCAGTGTTGATGCTGTAGAGTATTCTCTGGCCTTCCTTGCCACCTGCATCTGCTCTTTCCGCCCCCATCTGCTCTTGCCAGCATGAATATTTGGATGCTGTGCAGTGAGCTGGGTCAGGGAACTAACCCATCTGAAAATGAACCGAAGATGAAGTATAATTAATGTCTCAATGATTTTGCTCCCTCGTGCACCTGGGTGAAGCCCAGTGATGGCAAGAAGAGGGAAAGGAAAGGGAGAAAAAGCAGTGAGGGCAATACATGAGTTAAGGTGATCTAGAACCCCTGGCCTAGTAGCAGTCTTGTAGGACAAGCATAAACATGTTTAAGCCACAGGCAGAACGAGCTTCTAAATCCTTAGACAGAAAAATTTGGCTGGGACATTTGTATTTTAGATAATTGTCCCAAACCAAATTAAAGCAAATTTCTGAGAACTGGCAGAAGGAGAGAAGGCAGGCTGGTGGTGAGTGGGAGTAGCCCAGACATACCTGTGGGTCTGAATAACTCCTGTTGGCACAGAAGACAGAGAACCACACCACCACAGCATGTGGGAGAGCCAGTGGCACGTGCCAACACTCAGAGGGACCCCAGAAGTTCAGCTACTGTTTGATCCCAAACGCTCAGCCCACACCTGATCCACCTTGCTTGGGTGGTGCTGGATTCACTGCAAGGCAACCCATCCTGTGACGAGGACTGTCAAACCCTGAATGCTACCACTGGATGGAAGTGTCCCAGTACACTGCAGTTAAAACATTTTTTCTTCTCTCTCCTTTGCTTTTCAGTCATTTTTCACCATGCACTTTTTTCAACCTTATCCCTTGTGTGACAACATGAAGTTTTGGTTTGTCAGCTTTTAGGTATCAAAGTATATTGACGCTTCAGCAAACAAGCCACTCCTGCAAGCTGACAAGCATGACTTCCCTGCAGAAATTAGAAGTCTGCACCCTCTGCCACGTATGGCTGATGTACGACTCTGAGAGAGAGCAAACTTTGCAGCAAACCTTGGAAACTGAATCCTTCTATTTATGCTATTTCTTAAAACGACTGGGGATATTCACTAGCTTTCAGGAATATTAAAATCCCTATCTAGCCCTTTCTTTCATTGCTCAAAACTATTATTCCTTGCTTTTAAAACCTCTGCATAAAAACTCTCTAATGTTTGTAACCTATTATCCATAAAAAAAGGGTAGTGATAAAGCACTGATACATTTGGGATAGAATTAGAGAAGTGGATTTTCATAATCAATTTCCATATGGCACAGAATTCAGCTCCCTGACTTTGTGTCTGCCATTGAGATATGCAAGCTGCTGTCAGGTGTGTAGACTGATGAGGACTACAGTACTGGAGTGGAGGCTCATTATAAACACACTAATTAGTACCATGAAGGTGACAAATGCAGCACTTCAGACAATGTGAATGCTAGGTCACAAAAGTCAGAAAGCTGCTACTTTAGAGCCCATAATTAATACCATAGCTTATGATGGTCAAACCAGTGAAGTAGAAAAAAGATTAAATTTTTTCACTGGATCACTGAATGCTTGCCAGAAGGATTGCCCTAAAATCCAGGCAGTTAACTTCTCTAATTCATAGCCATGAAATTTGACCCGAGTTCATAAACCAATACAATATAAAATAGCAGCATTGTATCAAATAGGCTATTTCATATTCAAAAAGCCCTTTCACTTACAGAAGTATTTTCCTAAAACTTACTGCTTTTCCCTCTTTTCACAGTAATTTAGAGTTACTGTAATGAGAGAGTTTTGATTAAAATCCAGAAAGCTCTGCATCATAAGAACTGGTCACAAACCAGTGAGTACCTACATTAACCCAAAAAGATTTTCTAGTATCTTTAGCATGCTAAGCCTTTTGTGTATTTGTTTCTTCTACAGAAGACAGCAGAGAGGAAGAAATGAAAGAGCTGGACTGTGCAGGGTCAAATTTTGTATGAGGTACGAAACAATCTCTCAGTTTGTAGACCATAAAATTGCTCAAAAACAGTATTTGTGCAAATTTTTAAGCTGCAGTGTTTACATAAATTTGAAAACTGCTTCATATCAACATCAAAGCACAAAATAAGATTATGTCTTCAGTTTGATAATGGATCTACAAAGCAAGAAAATCGCTCTTCTTTAACCTCCTGTTCAGTTTACAATATACTACAGAAAACGAACGGTAAGACTGTATGCAGATGTTCCCATGCACACAGGGAGCCAAAATCTAATCTGAACCCAAGGTGAAATTCACAGAACTGAGAATATCTTCCACTTTCAGCTACAACTAGCTGTTCTAACTTCATGATGATGACTGTGGAGAATCTGACCTATATTTTCTAAGAGAAATTTCTGCTGTTAATAAAACATATGTATTTTTAGATTTCATTCACTCTCTTTGAGCAGCCTAATAGTTTTGAGATAAAAATACTACAGAGGAACCCCCTACCCATATCAATGAAAAGCCCTCAGGGAGCGACAGAGCATTAACCTGCCCGATAACTGCATTAACCTCTCCCCGAAGGACATTTTCTATGAAGCTGAAAAATCTGAACATGTCAGAATATTAGGATGTTCTTCCACCATATTCACCTCATGCCCTTCTGTTATGAAAGGACAGTAATTACTTTGAAACAATAGTTTAAGGCAGAGACAACAGTACTGATGATTTAATCAGGGAGTTTCCTCATAGGCTCTCCCAGTAGAAAGGGCTTATAAACACTGCTATCCAGAGTATTTTCAAAGTCAGGAATAACAAATATTAATTATCTTCCATGGACTACCTTCGTGGATGCCTCTGGAAACTGACATTCAGGAACAGTGAGGATTAATTACAAGTAATGAAGCTCACTTCTGCATCGCACAGTTAAACACAACTCCCTGCAAATGAGTTTGACCTTTCGAGCACCACGTGCTCTGGAATTCCTTACTCAGAAGGAGATTACCTGCAACCAGCATCTTCACATGAGAACCAGGATCATATATGAACCAGCCTAAGAATCTGGCTCTATATTCAGGATTTAAAAACTAAATAGGTATTTGACAGGAAACCATGTTTTAGTAAATGACACCATGTGAACCACTGACATCTGAACAGACTTCCTGCAGAAAATGCTTAATGACATTTGTGCAGTCTTGTGCATGTATGTGAAACATGTATCTCCACTGCCACACAGCTCACTACAGAGAGGCCTGGGCTGTGAAGAATGAAGCTACCCCGAAATCAGAGTATAGCAAGATTAAGATCACTGTGAGACTGAAGTAAAGAGTGAATATATTATTGACAAACTGTTCAGTCTCAGTAGCATACTGAGAGACATTCCCATACACTTAACTGATGCCATTAAACAGGTAATAGCATGAAATTTTATCATGTGTTCCATGTTGAGATATTTTGGAAAAGAAGCAAGGTCATAGGATTGTATTGGAATCCTGTTTTGCAAAATGAACATGAAAAATTGTATCTAATGTAATTATTAGTTTGGAGAGGCATGACTTTTGTTCATCAGTCATGTCAAAACACATCTTCTGCAATGTTGCTTTAATCTCAGATGCTGGAGCCAGGAGTTTATGGACACACAGAATATGAAAGTTATTTCATTAAAAAGATCTCATTGGCCTCAGACACATTGTTTTGTGTCACTGTTTGGAAAAAAATTTTGTAGTGGTATGAAAGAAAACTAGAAAAAAAGTAATGCTCTAAAATTTTCTCCACACACATGCTGATTCAACAAATGTCTTAAAAGTCACATTTGACATCAGAATTTAATGACCCTGATGAACTTGATCCTCACAAGCAGGGTGAGTCACTTTCTTGCCCTAGAGAAAATGGACTGCCTCCTCCTTTAATGTGCTCATTTCTAAGGCAGGGAACTGCCTGGTTGCTGTTGAGTATTTACAGGTCAGTTTGCATTTTTGTAGACTTTAGTTGCTGCCTTCAGTCATTGCTCCCAGCAGAGAAGAAACAGTTTTGAAATGCCACAAAATTGACATTCTCCACTCTACCAGAGGAAAGCCACTAAATCTAACATCACTTCTCATCACCTACCCTTTATAGGTCAGACGTATCCAACTGCAAGTTAAGATTAAAAGTGGCTTGTTACTAATCTTAGCACAAACATTAGTGCCGCTCTAATACACTGTGCTGTGCAGCAGGGTGGGAGATGAAATAATCAGCTATCTGGCTGGCCTCTAACCTTGGCTTGGAAGTGTGTGGGGGTAGGAGCATTAAAAATGTGTTTAATGATCTCTGCCTGTCTGGGTCAAGTTTAGTAATAATTGTAACAAAAAATAAATGTAGCCTGACTTCAAGATCCTTTGGAAGATGCTGACAACTTTGACTTATGTTATTCTTAGTCAAATAAATACCACTAGCCAGTACCTCTCAAAACTGGTGTGTCTCCTGCTTTGTCTTGCGGCTGCTAGCATGACTTGGGATTCAATGTTCACAGCAGCTTTAAAAAATTTTTAATGAATAATTACACCAGCCAGCTTTCCATGTGACTTTAACTTCATCAATATTATTACCTTCGGAGATATTCATGTAGAAGGCCCACTGGAGCATTTCAAGAAAGGCCAAGGGTAACATGTTTGGATCTATAAATTCAACGTGGAACTGTTTCCGGTGATTTCCCTATGGATCTGTTCCCTGGGTACTTTTTCTTTTTTTTTTTTTTTTTAAACAAAAACATAGCTCCATCACAAATAAAGAAGCAAGATGAAATTGTCTTTTTCCTCTGTGCATCTAAATGAATGCAGATGTCTACAAATTATTAAGATTTCTTGGAAAATCAGTGACCGTAACAAGAACCTTCTGCACCCCTTGATGAGCAAAAAAGCCATCACTGAGTTGTGAACTAAATTTATAGAGCAGAAACACTTGTCGACTTCATTTGGGGAAAAAGGTCTGAGGTGTAAGAAAAGCCTGAAGATAATGATTTACATCATATGGAACCTCTCAGCCCTGTTCTCTTTTAATTACCTTCATCACTATGGAGACAACAGGCTTTTTCTTTCATTCTTTCAACTTCTTAGGGTGACTACTGATGCCCTATTAACCATGGTACTGCAAATAACAGCAAAGGCATAACTAGCCTTATTAAGAATTAGCTCATCTCATGATTTCTCTGCTCAAAGCACTGAATTTGAACTATCCTGCTAAGCTGCCTGCTGATAATAAACATGGAAATACCTTTTTTTTGGTAAAAATAAAAGGTCTGACATACTACTACCACCCCAAACAACTCTGGCAGAGGCACCGGCCGCTCCTCACTGCTGCTGGAAGGGGAAACGCTGCTGGGAGTCAGCTGAAGGTCGGCTGCTGCTGCTGCTGCTGCTGCTGCTGCTGCTGCTGCTGCTGCTGCTTCTGCTTCTTAAAATGCAGAGCTAGTTTAAGCACAGATGCGATTAGAAAAACCTGCACAGATGGTTTTTGCCAGTGACTCTTCGATAAGTTACATTTATATTCACTTAAGCTTGGAGTAAAACAGCAACATTATCGTTTAAATTAATGAATTCATGCTTTGGTTTCATCTAATAGTTATTTCGTTGTTGACTGACTTACCTACTACTGTATGGACTATTAGAAAACAGAAGGCAAATTTTCACCATCCAGAGTATTCTCAGCTATCTAAAATTCTCCACCAAATAGGAATGTTTATTACCATAAAGGAGCTGTGGTTAAAAAAAACCAAACAGAGATTTCCTGGGAGAAAGATGGCCTACGGTTGAAGTGCTGGCATAGATATAATCCTAATAAGGCTATGTTTGGTTCAAACCACTCACTGTAGCCTCCACGTGAATAAAACAGCCTAATCCCATGCTTGATGCTAAAGCAGGACTAGTAATATAAATAATTTTTATATTCAGCTTCAGGTAACCCAGAGCTCAGTTTGGCACGGAAACTGTGTCTAGCTCCTGCCTGAAGACATTCAGCTAAAGAAAAAGGTTAATTTTCTAAAGAGAAGCACAATGAAGGTATCAGAATCAGCCACATGCCATTTGTTTTCCACTTTCCAGAACTGCCAGGCAACAAAGATATCTGTGCAGTCTTATGAGACTTTTCCTGGTCCCCAGGCCCAGCTGGGTGGGAACACCACCTTGCACCCAGCAGCACCCTTGTAAACTGCTGGGGAGATCTCAGCCTGGAATGCCTCACAGACCTCTTTCCCCTTCTCTGTTAAATCACACTGAGAGTTTACCAGAGAGGCCAGGGGAGTGTTCGTCACTCCAAGTAACACCAGCCACAATGCACAGCCCTGCAACTGCCCCTGTCCCTTAACCCCATCCCAACCTTACATTTGGACTGTAACCATCCCTGAACAAGTAACCTTTATGTAGCTTGGTTATCTAGGGACTTTTCTGTCAATATTTCTAGAATATTTCATATTCCTTCAGCACTGTTCACAGTAATTGAATAATCCAATAATTCTCAGCAATGACATACAGCTTAGTCTCTTTCTAATTTGAGCATGATGATGCCTCATAAATGAATTGGGGCAAGCCAAAAAGTAAAGGCGTTTCAGGTGGTAATGAAATCTAAAATGCTCACCTGCATCTATTTATTAATGTCACCACAGAGCATAAAAGCAACAAAGCATCAAAATGAAATGCTGCATCTGCGGCTCGCCTATCACCTATCACTTACACACACACGCACACAGCATTAATTAAAGACTCCAAGGCCGTAGTACAGGTTTCTCTTTATTGAGCCTTTCTGCATTATTCCATCTATAACCCAGACTAAGATGCTCTGATAAAGGCTCAGTAGAAAAATGTCCGAGCAGCCTGCCAAGAACCACAAAGACTTGGCCTAGGGACAAAACACAAATCCACAACTGTGGAAAGGAAAACAAAAACGAGGACAGAAAGCCAACTACTCTTTCATTTTGGGATATGGAAAATAGAAGCATGTTTTTCGGCAGCTGACTGCTTACATGAAATATTTAAAAGCCAGTTGTTCAGAACCAGAACCACACCAGAGGTCACTGGGCTCCTGACTGTGAGCATCACTTGAGCAGAGAAAGGGGTTACAAGGACTTCTGAAGTCTCCCTCAGTGTAATTACTCACTTTTAGGAAGAAAGACCTTTCCTCAGAGAAGAGCCTCCTAGAGATTGTCACAGACTTGTGCTGCACCTGTTTGAGCTTCTATTACAAAAGAGAAGGAAGTTATTTTGACACTGAGCCAGATTTTTGAGAAAAATGCATATAAAGTACCTCTCTGCACAGCAAACTACTGTACCTCTGTACCTCAGGGTTAGCCATTTGTTAACAATTTTTTTTCTGATAACATATGGGGCAGACAGCTGCATCCTCAGTCTAACATGATGGCCCACTCTAGTTTGCACAACCTTGAAGAATTTTTATGGTGCTTTACAGCACCCCACTGTACAGCACAGTGTTTTCTAGGAATTCATATACATTTACTCACAGATAGATTTATAGAACATCATTTCGTGTTGATCATCAAAGCAACTGAATGTCTCAATTTTGACATTAACATGATTTGAGAAATGGAATTTCAACTGAGAGAGAAGAGTTGAAAGACAGGCAGAAAGAATGAGATCACGATCCCTTCCCTTAACAATACTGAACTGCAAGAGTGGAATTAGGCTGATGGATCCAGGTACTACATATTTGTATACATTTATGTATCCAGGTAGACATATTACCCAGCCTTCTCCTGAAAGGAAGAATACCTTGGGGGAAAACCCCCAAAATATCTAAACAGAGCTTTACTGTCTTCTGCTTTTCTGGTTAAACCACCACCTTGCAAACAGAATAAAAATAGCAAAGAAAAGAAAATTTCCCTTCTGTGCCAAAATACTTAATTTGAATAAAAAATGGATTCAATTTATTTTCCTTTTTATATTTTTACCCTTTGTATCATTTAGTTTATATCAACATAAACAGTTTTGAAAACATGGACCCAATTCAGTAGCTCTGTTTTACCCTGAGCTGTGCTTTTTGGTAAATAATGGACCAAACCAATTTACTTTTGTTAGATGTGCCCTGAGCTGGAGGACCACGACTGTGAGAATGATCAACCTCCAAATGACCCTGAAATTGTGCGGGAACTGCGGTTCCAGCTGGATCCCTACAAATCTGTGGGGCCTGATGGGATTCATCCCAGAATCCTCAAAGAGTTGGCTGATGTAATCACAGAAACTTGATGATTTTTGAGCAGTCTTGGGAATCTGGAGAGGTCCCAGCTGATTGGAAGCTGGTGACCATTCTCCTGATTTTCAAGAAGGGCAGGAAGGAGGACCCTGGAAACTACAGGTCTGTCAGTCTCACTTCAGTGCCTGGAAAAGTTACAGAGAAGATAATTCTGGCAGGTAGTGAAAAACACCAGAAAGACAATACAGTCACTGGTCACAGCCAGCACAGCTTCATGAGAGGAAAAGTCCTGCTTACCCAATCTGATTTCCTTTTATGACAAAGTAATCCACCCAGCTGATCAAGGGAAGCCAGTGGATGCAATCTTTTTGGATTTCAGTAAAGCCTTCAATACTGTCCCTCGCAGGATCCTTCTGGACAAACTGTCCAGCACAGCTGGATAAACACAGCATGTGGTGGGTGAGCAATTGGCTCATGTGTCAAGCACAGAGGGTAATAGTAAATGGGGTTACACCAGACTGGTGACCTGTCACTAGTGGGGTTCCACAGGGCTCCATCTCAGGCCCTGTGCTCTTCAACATCTTTATACATGGCTTAGACACAGGACTGGAAGGGATACTAAGCAAGTTTTCAGATGACCCAAAACTGGGAGGAGCTGTTGACTCCCTAAAAGGCAGGGAGGCCCTGAAGGCAGACCTGGACAGATTAGAGGGCTGGGCAATCACCAACCATATGGAGTTCAACAAGGGGAAGTGCCAGGTTCTGTACTTGGGATGGGGCAGCCCTGGATGTTTGTACAGACTGTGGAATGAGAGGCTGGAGACCAGTGCCACAGAAAGGGCCCTGGGGGTCCTGGTCGACAGCAAGTTGAATCTGAGTCAGCAGTGCCCTGGCAGCCAGGAGGGCCAACCCTGTCCTGGGGGGCATCAGGCACAGCATCACCTGCCGGGCAAGGGAGGGGATTTCGCGCTCTGCTCTACACTGGGGCGGCCTCACCTTGGATATTGTGTGCAGTTTTGGGCACTGCAGAAAGATATTCAACTGTTAGAGAGTGCCCAAAGGAGGGCAACAAAGACAGTGAAGGGCCTTGAGGGTAAGCCTTATGAGGAGTGGCTGAGGTCACTTGGTCTGTTCAGACTGGAGAAGAGGACACTGAGGGGAGACCTCACTGCAGTTACAACTTCCTCAGGAGGGGAAGAAGAGAGGCAGGCATGCACTGATCTCTTCTCTGTGGTCACCAATGACAGAACCCGAGGAAATGGCCTGAAGTTGTGTCAGGGGAGGTTTAGGTTGGATATTAGAAAGAGGTTCTTCACCCAGATGGTGGTGGGTACTGGAACAGGCTCCCCAGGGAAGTAGCCACAGCACCAAGCCTGACAGAGTTCAGTAAGTGTTTGGACAATGCCCTTGGACACATGTGACTCTTGGGGATGGTCCTGTGCAGGTCTAAGGGTTGGACTTGATGATCCTTGTGGGTCCCTTCCAGCTGGGCATATTCTGTGATTCTGTGAAGTACTGGGTGGTCATTGCAAGCTAGACACATTCAGAAAATCCTCCAGAGTAGAAAGGCTAGCTGCTCTCTTTCCTAGGGTTCATCTCTCCTGTTTCCTGAAATGCCCTTTTTCACCAACCCTCTGGTATTGAGATTGTTGCTGTGGATTCCCAGAGATCACAGCAGTCTCAGGAACTCTAATTCCATCTCTTGTTCACAGATGTAATCCAACTTCTTCTGTACTGTGAGTACAAAATCCATCACATAACAGGACTGAAAAACAATTACACCATACCTTACTGCATACAGGGTTCATACACCTCATATCATGATGACCCAAGAGGCATTTATACTATCATTGAGGTTCATTAAAATACACCAGCCAAAGAGGCAATGAATAGCAGAAAGGCTGACAAGTTGGAATTAAATGACAGTAATTAAGTAGCTTTCCTATGCCTTATCATGGTAATGCCTGGCATTGCCTAGTGCAAATCAAGAGCCAGAAACCTCACACAGGGAACCATAAGAAAATTTGACCTTTTGTCATTCACTGCTACAAAAAACCAAACAAAAAACCCCACAGAAATGTAGTTCATCATATGATGACAGGCAGGATGAATCACACAGCTATTCAGATAATTAGTATGTACTTTACCAGTAGATCATCTTTTGCTCCTGAAGTGAAACTACATAGATGGCAGGTCACCTGCTTAGTCTCCAAAGCCCACGGAAATGGGTCAATTAGGAGGGTAGAAACAACTTTGAAAATCACTGCCAGCCCAAATGGTATCCTTGGCCCACGGTAAATACAGTAAGAAACACTAAGCCATGTGTCCTGAAATTCACTTATCTGGAGTCAAAAGTTCAGAAGAAGGATAGAGCAAAGCACAGGCTTTCCTCACAGCTGTGCAACACACTGGCTGCAAGGGCTGGAGTACTGAGTGATTCAACTTTAACAAAAGGTTTGAAGCAAAAGCTCAAAATTAATGGCAAAAATGTATACGAAGTCTGTTGGTGCCATTCCTGTTTAAAAGATATACTGCCCAAATGACAAGGTTCACTTCTCTCTTCTTGTAACCAACACAATATTAAAGAGCAAACACACAGAACGTCTTACAGCCAGAACAGACCACCAGTTTCTTCACTGATGCTCAATGTAAGGGTTGTGTCTGTCATGCTAAATGTGTTCCCAGCCATGTGAGAAGGACAGGTCTGGTACCATGTACCCTCCAGAGACCCAGGATTTTGCAACTTTTAAATGCAATTATCACGAGGATATCTAATTCTTCCATTTCTCATTCTTTTTTCTTCTATCTTGCTTCACCTTTTCCTTTCCCTCATACTATTTCCCTTATATGAATTGCCACTATGTTTTCCAGGTCCTATTCCACTTTTTCATATTCAGATCAAAATTAGGATTTTTTTTTTCTGTACAGTTTTATACCATTACTGGTTTATTTATGATCATCCTGTTTAGCCTCTTGTTTCAGAATGAGGATGTGTGGTCTGCTTCCAGATTGCCTTTGTGTCTTACACCAAAATGTGTCCAATATCAAACTTTGCTATAATCCCAGCCACCTCTCTTATAGCCTGTGTGCTGCAATTTCTCTTCACCATTTCTGCTGTTTCAGTAGATTTCCTACCCATGTAATAATGGTCATGCACCTCTGATGCAAATATCTTCTGCAAGATTTCAGGAAATATGATGTCAAATGTCCAGCCACTTAACCAACAGATGATCTGTTATTTGTAAAGGGCCATTCAGTAATAAAGTGAAAAAGAACCTCCAGCAATATAAATATATATGCAAAACATCCAGTCATCTTTACTGCAACAGCTGCTGAGGAAACACAGGATTTCCTTGACTTAAAATAACTGAAATTATTCCATCAGGTGGAAAACAGTTTCTGAAAAAGCTTTGTATTTTGCTCTGTTTCACTGCATTGACCCCAACAAGGTGAACAGAATTATGGGCATTTTTTTCTTTCTGTGCCTGCTGTACATAAAACCCCAATCCATTCCTCCTGGCCACGCAGCCATTTCATTCACTCCAGTCCTCCGTTCCCATCAAAACAGCATCAGGGCTATGGCATGCCTTAAGAAAACAGAGCTGCAGCAGCATACTGCCATCACTCTCCTAGTCTTGCCAGGCACGGAAAAACCTGGGCAGCTCCTGAGTCCAGGCACCCCAGCTCTGCTGCTCACAAATCACCCTGAGGCTCTGCCATCACCTCTGCCTTCTGTGAGAGCAAAAATCAGCACAGCTGAAGTATCGTAAATACTGCACTCCACGTGATTTGCCAAAATGCAGTCTACAGGCTGCTGGCCGCTTGTAAGGCATGAGTTTTCCTCTTCATTTCCAGACACTAAAATGAAAAAAAGAAAAAAAATCCAACACTTTTTTCCTCAGGACTACGGTCCTGTGTTAAAGGGACATCTCTCAGGGCAGCCTCAGCTATTAACATGAAATCAGAAGATGTAACACCTGAAACTGTCATTTTGCACACCCAGTGACGTCCTGTGATCACACATGGAGTCCCATAAAAGTACTCCACAGTATGTTCCTTCCCTGGCCAATCCAAGAGCCAGCCAGAGTGCCCCCAGGTAAACAGCAAGTCTCAAAGCTCTTCTGGGATCAGACACAGTGGTGCAGTGCAGCTGAGGTTCGCCTTGCAAGGACTTCTCACAGATAAATTCTGAAGGAGGGAAAATAAACTTGCATTATTTCATACTACTATATTTTATCCCTGGGCTGCTCTGTTACACCCCTGCTCCATAACCAGGAAGTTGGTTAGACCAGTGTCTTTGCCCATTTCCTTGCTCAGACCATCCTCACTGCTCATTCCATGCTCAAGGCTTGTGAGTGCTTCAGGGAATCCCTTAACCACAGTACAGCTCTTGCCTGCCTAGAATGGCCATGGTGCAGATTTTGCGTTTTATTTGCTTTCTGATAATAACTACAAAAGGGAAAAAACTGCATAAACTGTGAGTCTGCAAGGATACAGGGATCCCCAGTCTGTGTGGTCACAGCTCAAGGTTCATGTTATTGTTTACTTGCCGTGTAATCTCTTTCAGAGAAAGATGATACAGTAACATCAACAACTCACAGACACATGGTGAAAACATCTTAAATTAAACAAACAATGCATTCCAGGTGGAGAAACATCCAACACATACTAAGTTATCCACTGGCTTTTTATCACAGAATGGTTTGGGTTGGAAGGGACCTTGATGATCATCCAGTTCCAAAGCCCCTTTTATACCTATTGGCTTGCTATGACTGTCATGATTTTGTAGTTCACTGGCCACACAAAGAAAACTGAGGAAACACTTTGGAAACTATTTTTACAGTATAATTTATTATTCTTCTTAACTCATTGTTTCAAACTGTGCATACATGGATAAACCTGCTTCCTCTTGACTTAAAAATGCAATCTAAGCATCACACAATTCAAAATAATTGCATGGTTCCATTAATTCCTATGTGGTGACTCAGAGTTTACCGAGCTTCCAAGCAATGACAGCACATGGTGGAATGAGAAAAGGGCCGAGAAAAAGGACAGGCTGGAGCTTGGAGAGCCTTTCAAACAAGAAGACACAGAACAGACTAAGCCTGGGCAGCATAAAGAAAAGACTAAGGAGCTGGGTAAAATCATTATAAGGAGAAGTTGGTTATCTGATGAGTGTTCACAGTTTCTTACTGCACAAAAACTAGGGTCTGTTCAGTGAAAAATTATCAGTCAGCAGGCCTGAAATAAATCAGAGGATTATCTTTTTACAAAAAACATAATTACAACTGAATCTGAATGCTACAGGATGTGGTAATAGCCAAAAATGTATGTGAAAAAAAAGAAAAAAAAAACAAAAAGAGAAAATAAAAGGTCTCTCAGAGAGTTTCAGGGAGAAATCTGTTACTGACTTCCAAACTACACATGACACCCAGCTTGGGAAACTCCCAAGCTGCTGGCTGCCAGCAGCAGGCACAATATACCACTGGGAAAGATTGCTTTAAAAGCATCCCCCATTTTAGACTCATTCCCTGAGCATCCCACACAGGTCACCATTAGAAACCTGCTACTGAGTGAAATGTATTTCTGTAGGAAAACCCCTCCTGGTTTTGCATTACATTCGAAAACTGAACTGCTCTCAAGGCAATGATGCCAGAAGAAAAGCAACAGCAGTGCCTGGTGTATACATCTATAACACATTTGCATTTTAAAAGCAGTATGTTTGCCACGTCTGAAATATTCTTACTTCCCTCAAGTAATTCAGTATTGCCTTTGAGAAAAAGTAGCAGTCAAAGAAGTAGAAGAAAAAAAATCCAAATGGACTTAACACGTGGGTATCTTGGTAAGTCTAGGTGACAGAGCCTTCCTCTCTACACTTTCCTGACAATACAGAGTCAGTCCTGTTCAGGATGTTGGCCAGACTTTGTACTCTCCCAGCTCCTGAACCAAGCACATCATGGATTGAATGAAGGACACAGCCTATGGACACTGTGAGAGATCCACCTCCACCCCACTCCTCCCCAAGAAACATCAGCTGTTCCTTCCCTCCACCCCCATGGCTGACCAGACAGTTCAGGTACTCCCCAGGAAGGATAACATTTCCACTGAGGAAAATATATTTTGCTTTCTTATCTGCAAAATACGATGCACAGGGAAGAGCTACACCTGCTTCCCTCTGGCCTGGGAGGAACCATGTCCAGATTATTCTGCTCTAGGGCAGCTCTGTGGGTGCTACTGGCACCTCTAGTTATTATAAAGTGCCAACCCTGAGCAGGGAAACACCGACTTTGTTCCCGCCAGGGAGTGCGTAGGTGTCAGTGCCAAATCCACAAGTTAATTAAAAATTGTATTTTCTATGGGAAAACAACGCGGCCAGCATAATAGAGCCATAATTATAGCCAGGTTTCCACTGGCAACTTGTTAATTGATTCTTATTCTGTTTCTTAAAGGAGAGCAGGGCTGCTGTCACGCCCTCCTTCCTTCCCGCTGCTGCAATTTCTCTAGCAATATTCCCAGCAAAATGTCAATACATTTGTGTCTCAGCTCTAAAAAGGGGCTCAGCATAATGTTGCATGACATGCAGCATCCTGAAAAGAAGTTGCTCTGTTGCATGGCAAATCATTACATGTGTAATTACCTACATAGTTTTATACAGAGCATCAAAAATGAAAATATGATAAGTCTTGTATCTCCTCAGCCCTGCTCTGTTGTCATGGCAACCAGACACTTTCTCTCTCCCCTCCATCCTTTTTCCCAAGGGACAAAGAAAACCACTGGAGACTTCACAAATTGGAATAGATTAGGCACAAATAGTTTGCCAAATGCATTTGTTCACTGACATCTCTCACTTCACTAGTTGTGTGCATTTTGGTTGCTTAAAGTGAGCTGCTGCAAACACAGCCGCCAGCTTTCTGCCCAGCACCATCCCTGCAAAACAACCCCCATATCCTCTTCTCCACCTCCACCTCCCTCCACATGCTCAGGCAAACTCCCTCGAGCCAAACTGTTTATTTTTTGTTTCATTTAGCCATTATTTTCCTGCTTACATGCACATGGATGAACGGAGGTGAGCTCAGTTTGACTCCACCTGTACTGCTAAAGTCCTAAATTACTCTGGCGAGCAACAGGTTGAAAGTAAATACCTATGTCCTATAGGCAGCCTTTTCACATGTGGCACACTACGGGGAAGAAAAGCAAGGTCTGGGTTTTGTGATCCAGATAAATGGAACTTTCACAGCAGTGCTACATGTCTTGCAGGCACCACCAGATGCAGGAGGTGTGTGGACTAGGGCTGGTACAAGTGCTTTCTAGAGAGAGCTGCTTCGTGCTGCCTCCCACTCACTCTCAGTTGCTTACTACTTTGCCAAACTTGCACTGGGTTTCAGTGCCTGTGCCAGGTGTTTGGCTTACACCAATGGAGCAGTTTGCGTTGGTTTTGTTGGATGTGCTCATTAAAATTATTCTTCTATTCCTGAAAACAGGGTTGGGGACAATACAATTTTTGTGGGTACTAAAACCAAGATCTTTCTAATTTTAATTTGTTTCAGAGTTGAAAAGAGATGGAGAGTGGCATACATGTTTGCATGACAAAGATGTACCTCTTTCTGTTCCTGTAAACTTTCCACTGAATTTGAGTACTCAAATCCCTCCAAGCCCCTCCATCCACACATGATGAGGACCATCACCTATACTGGTAGAAGCTAACACCTCCACCGCATCCATGACACTGGAATGAAGATTCTGGTCACAACCACAGAATACAAGACCCTCATCCCACAGGCAGCATGTGGGAACACAACCAGTCACCCATGAAAATGCCCTCCTCTAAATGAATGATGCTTTTCAATGCTTTCAGTGCAAATGGAAACAAAGTGCTGCAAAGGCAATGATGACCTCTCGTGCCAGCTGTCAGGAGGCAATGTGGGACGTGACATCGAGGATAAAGACTTGCTGGCACCCTGCACACCCTGCACCAGCAATGTCCACTTGCGCCAGCAGTCACTAGGCATTGTTCTCGCAGATGTACCCCATTTCGGGTCATAATGAGCTGCAGATGTGACAAGAATTTCAGATTCGGAATCTGCAGCAATGAAACACTCCACATAGATGCTTCTGGCTCATTTTTACTTGCTAATTTTTAATAATGACAATTTAACGTCATTGTGTGTGTCACATACTGCAACGGCCAATTCAGAAATCATCCTAAAGAGCTCTGATTGCTTAACAAATCTTGCAAATAGTTTTGCAACATTTTTTGTATAAAGTGTGTATTCTGAATTTTAGAATTTCAGAGTTTTGGAATATCACTTTGATAGCTCTCTAGAGAGAAGTAATAAATAATTAGGAGGCATCATACTTTGGAGATACAGAGCCTATGCTTCAATTAGAAGCATCCCCATCTGACTTTTAAAGGACTTCAAAATCAGCATGAAAAAAAAAGCTGATGTTATACAGAATATATTTACACACATCAAAGAGTAAGTCACAAGTGAAAGCTTAATTAAACTGAAATTTGGGTTGATCAATTAAGTCATGCATTTCAGAAGGAAAAAACACCTTATATAACTCCAAGAAAGTATGATAAATGTTGAAAAGCCTAGACTTTCATCAATGAGGCAAAAATCAAATCCCTTCAAAGTTTCAAGTTTTACTCCATCACAAACCTTCACGCTTTTCCTGTAACCCTTTCACATGATGATGCAATTAGGTCCAATTTTCTGGTTGCTTTGGACACAGAACTATGTACATGATCCAATGGCACCAGCTACCACTGTAGTTACGGGTATAGTGAATGCTGTATTAGAAATGACCTGAAGTTTCCAACAAAGCTACAGCTCCTCCATATGAAACTCCAGAGCTGACTCTAAAAGCTGCTTTCCAGCAGTGTTTATTTAACATTAACCATGGCAATGTTAAATGCTCCTCATTTCAGGGAGGGGCTGCAATAATATAAGCTTTGCGGAGGCCTGCAATACACAGAGCAAGATTCTTGTAAGTTATGTCTGGCTATCATTGGGTCTCAGCATTAATGAAGGCAGATAATTTTCCAAAGCATCTGTTGAAATGCTGTAGAGGAACATTTTTTTGGTTTACAGAACCAAAAAGTTAAATTAAATGACATTGACTTCTATCTTATTCTGCTACAAATAACTGCAACCCAATTTTACCTAGTTTTATCTGTTTATTTACTAGTTAAAGTAATAACCCTGAGAAAGGTTTGCAGTAACATACTTCACTTAATGAAGATAACAGATCTTTAACAGATATGCACATCATATTCACAAAGGGAACATGTATGTGCTTATTTTGGTTGCATTTTTATACTTCACGTATTCATGTCTTAAACATTTACATATCAATTGAATGCAGGTTCAGCAAGTGTATGGAAACGACTTCTGCCCACTAGGAATATCTGGGGGCAAGATTTCTGGATTTTTTAAAAATGTGAATCTGTACTTCACACAACAAAATTTACACAAATGTTTCTGAAAAACAGTATTTTTAATCTCTTTAAGTACTTTTCCCCATTCTGTGAGATTTGCCCACTTATTACAGAAAAAAATTACTTCTGTGTTATGAAAGGTTATAATGTGGAAAGTCTCACGTCGATTAGTTCATTTTGGTGTTTTTAGAGAGAGAAAACACTGAGAACACACTCAATGCAGAAAATGAGTTTTGACTTCAGATTTGGAAGGGCAAGCATTCCTCTGTAACTCAGATCATCACAGCAGGTTTCCAGGAATAAGTAAAACAAACCCAAACCAAAGACGGAGGGGGAGTAAAGCCTAAAATCTAGGTCAGAGGAAGAAACCAGAGAAGTACAAAGCACCGTTCTTAATGAGCTTCACAACTGATTGCGTGAAGGTCTCATATCCTGCCACATATGTGTGTATCCTGTGCATGTGTGACACTAACTGTGGGGAGGGAGTGACGGGAATATTAAACAAAGGGGGCTCCAGTGGCACCTTTGGTGAAGCATGAGAGATCACATCAGGGTAATAACATACCTGGCTACACTAAAGAAAGGTCACTTCAGGGAGAATTCACTCTCAGCACAGCTTGCAAACTATTTAATTTTCTCCATAAAAAGAAGGGCCAAAGAGCAAAAGGGAATCCTGAGCAATACTGTGCTCAAGGTAAAGCCTACAAATATAGAAAGCATTTGCTGCATTTTTGCATAAACAGTCCAGACATACAAGTGGTTCTTACACCCCAAACTTTTATGATCCTCTATTTACAATCTTCATTCTGCTGCTCAGCCACCTGGTTTTTCATTTACAGATGGCTTTGAGATCACAGTTTGTTATCTTATTCAAACATAATTAATAAACACATTTCATCCTCTTGCATCAACAGGGGTCTGACTCTTCATGATAGAACAACAAAAATGGAAAATTTTGGCAGATGTATTCAGTTACTGCTTTCTGTCATCCTCTTAGAGATGTCTTCAATACCTCCTTCTATTCTTGCTGTCTTTGGAGTAAGTCCTTTCCTATTGTACCAGGGACACAACTACTTAAAGCCACTGTAATTTTTCTTGTCTTTGAACAGAAAAGCAAATTAACTGATGAATGCATCTGTTATTTTCTTATCTTTTGTGTTCAATTAACCACTACAATTCTGAGTGACAGAAACTGTCTCTTACCATCTGCTCACTAGAAATCTGCTTTAAGAACATTTATCAATCCTTTTCTTTTTAATTCTTAAGGTAGTTCTTTTGCTTTCCTTCTGGCTTTTGCTTTTCTGATAGGTCTACCATAAAGCTCACAGCACTATATGTGAATAACATGAAAGAAAATTGTTCATCATTGTACCTTCCCACTGCATTGCAACCAGACAAATCCAGGGCAAGTATAAATTTAAGAGCTGCACAGAAATGCACAAATAACTGGCATTTCATCAGAAATTTTATTTTTAGTATCTTGCAACCTCCTAATCCTCAAAGACTAACTTGGGTGCTGTGAGGAGGGCAGAGAGGCCAGATGGCTGTGTTGGCCCCAGTAGCACTTGCCTGCCCTAGAGCAGGGATGTTTTCCATGCTGGCGGGAAGCAACCCACAGGGTTCATTCATGTCAGGCACACAACAGCTTTATAGGCACTCCCCTTCCCAAAGCACGTGTAAATGCAGGCTGAGGGTGAGACTGGGTGGTGGAGATGTGTTGGTAGACTGGGCTGACCTCTGCCTCCCACTCACACTCCCAGGCTCTCCCCTTGCACCACTTGCTGCCCTTCCAAGGTGCATGTGCTCACCTGTGTTTTCACAGGTCTCAAGCTGGGTGCTGTAATCACCCCTGGGGTGGTGGCAGCCCCACTCTTCCTCTGCAAAACTAGCTGAGCTTCACTCTGAGGCTCAAGGCAGGGGTTAGCATGGTGCTGGGGTGAGAGCATGGTTCATAGCAGATGTTTCCAGCCCAGCACTAAGTGATCCCAATCTCTTCTAATGAGGAGCATTTCTTTACCTCTGCGGTGAACACAAAAGCAAATTAACTGATGAAAACATCTGTTCTTTCCCAATTGACTACGTTTAACTAATTACTATCTATTGCCCCTTTTTCTGGCAACACCTAGAGTGAGGTCAGTCATGACCGCCTTGATCATCCCCTGTGCTTACTTTTTTCTCTCTCTGGCTCCGGCTTTGTTCACTCCAGGCAACTCTCCTTGAGCCAGTGTCTCAGCACCCTCCTGGGGATAATTCACTCTGTGGAGCACTCTCCCAAAGTGTGGAGAAGACAACAGGTATGTCTGCCTATGCTCCATGCAGATTTCTCATGTTATCCCAATGGGTTTTCTATGCTCAGTTTGGGTCTTAAAATCTCATGCCATGCCCCAGGTCATGTAACATGCATCTTCAGCTTCGCAAAATAAAACCGTCCCTCCAACAGAAAAGAAAAACTCTTAATAGAAAAGAAAATCATAAAAAACACCCCCATTATACCTCAGGGATACTGGAGCACCATATGGGGCCCCGAGGAGATTCATGGTTAAGTACTATGTGGGGGTTAGTGCACCTACTCTGCTCTGGATGGAGCTCACCATAAACAATGTGGGTGCAAACCAATCAGTGACTTGGCCTCAGGGCTAAGGGTTAGTCCCTGGCTTTCTTCTGTTGGTCCAGTGGGTCTGGGAGATAAAAGACTCCTTCATTTAACCTGCCAATGAGACAGACATTAGTATTTCAAGGTACATTGTCCATCTAGTAACTCCTAGCATCCTTTTATGTACTCCTCAGTAAGCATTGTTCCTTGCTGCTTTTCAGGAGTCCTGCAACAACTCCAGACTGCATTGCCTTCCGTATTTGACCTCTTCTAGTACTTCTTTGTCACTAGCACTGAACTTTTAACAGTACTGACTCCTACAAAGAAATTGTAAAATCCTTTTCTCCGTGGAGAATGTATTGGTTAGCACAGCAGGCCAACTTTCAGCTTTTTCAGCCTGTCTGTGCCTCAGTTCCCTAGGTGTGGGGGGAAAAAAAAAGAAAGAAACCAAACAACTATTCTGTTAATTCATTTCTCACAAAGATTTGGAGGATGAAAACATTTATATCTCTTTCCTCTTTATAAATTACAATGAGAATGCATTTGGCACTCGTCTCAAAACTGGACACAGCTTTGTGAGCCTGACTTCACACGCCCCCAGAACTGTCACCATGTAATCCAATGTCAATGCTTCTCTACTCTTTGGTTCTTCCAACTGCAAAGTGGATAATCCTAATTGCATGATTGTGAGGTAATAGTTAAAACTGGTAAAATAGCTCAGTGGTTGTGAATGAGAATGAGAAGTTTGTGCCAGAACAGTGAGGAACCAATAATAACTGCAGATTTATTACTTTCTTGAATGATGTATTCACTAGCCTCTGCAGGATTTTTATTCAAATTATGTAGGAAAGCAGTTCTTATTTCTAAAATAAAAACCCTCTTTTTTTCCTTCTTTTTGTCTCAGTTATTTTTTCAATTGGTACCAGAATAATTAAAAACCTTCAATGTCCAGGATTTATCTGCATTTTTTCTTTTCAAATAAGCTTTTCTTATCTGTGAAGAGACTTTGTCATCTATTTTCTCCAATTGTAAGAGATTTACAATAGCTAGGGATTACAGTAAGGTTTGGTTGTTCTTAATTTATTTGTATCCACCTCAGTATCTTCTGCAAAATCCTTAAATCCTGTCCTTTTGTAGATGGCAAATTATCAAGTTACGTTACTATTTTTCCTGTTTTATTTGTCCCATGTATCCTGTGGTTTTTTTTCATTCCTTATATTAAAATCTATAAAAGGACAAAATACGTGGAGGAGAGATAAACTATATCATGCATTCCAGAGATTTATCTATAATTTAGTAAGTTAATTTCAAAACATAGCATTTGGATCAGTTTTGTTTCCATCTTCTACAGCAGTCACCACCAAAATATTACTTCCTTCTTGCAAGGGAAGGCTGTTACCATGGTATTCCCAGTACTCCTAACACAGAGACTGGGGGGAAATTTATTAAGCTCCCTAAAAAATTCACTTACTTCCAATGCAAAGGTCTGCAGTGGTAGTTGCAATAGAACTTGTACCTGCTTTGCAAGCTGAGGGCAAAGAGAGACTGGTCAGTGGCTGGCAGCACTGGCTGGAGAGACTCCTGCACTCAGTACAAGTCCCGTCTGTTTCCTTGAATTGTTTGGGCAAACACCACAAAAATTTCAGTGTGGTGTGGCATGAAAAAAGCTTGCCCATATCATGTCTGCTTGCATCTGAATTTTAAATTCTCCTGTAACTCAAAAATGGAAATTTTTGAGTGAGAACAGCTACATTTTTCAGCTCTTTGCTGGGCTGTGGCCTGGCTGAAACCCACTGTGGAAAAACATGGAGTGGCATCTGTATAAAGAATGACTTTAGGGAAGGATGATGGGCTTCCAAACATATAATTAATGTACATGATCACATCCAGGGAGAGAGATCTCGCTTCCTGGGAAAGGCAGAAGGGACAGGGCAGAGAGGCTGGCAGGTTTCTCACTTTGAATGCTGCAGCAGCAGCAGGGCTATGATACGATACAGGAAAAAAGGCTGCAAAATGCTGGATGACACCGTCAGATGGCTCCAGGGAAAGAAGGGCACTTCTAAGTCGGGGTTTCTCCTGAGGGCACCTTTTTGGTGGAGCTGCTCCAGACCGTCTCCTCTTGAGCACTTGGGTCAGTCTCAACACTTATGTCTCCTGGGGAAATTGGAAGTACCCTTTGTGTTAACATGCAAGCTGGTAACACAAGCTTTGATCTGGCTAATGGTTTAGGTTTGCTTTGAACCTTCCCTAGGGCCCACAAAAAATACCTGCCTCACGTGTCCATCCTGGTACGGAGCAGTTGTTGCAACAGCAGCACCACCTCACCAGGGAGGGACGTGTTGCCATCAGACACACCACAGTGGCAATAATATCAGTGGAAAGCCTCTCACTCTTCAGGATGGTGAACCCTTCAGGTTTCCCAGCCAGGGACCAAGGATGGGTGTCTTTCAGTTACAGTAGTTTATCTGGAGGTCTGATGAAATACTTTTCTTCATTTTAAATTCTTACTGATTCAGGTGAAAGTTTGAAATGGCATTTTCAAAATATGAAGTTCACTTGTTTTTGTTTTGAAAATGCCAAAAGGAAATGTTTCAAATAATGCAAAATTATTACTCTGGTTTATATTTAGCCAAAATAATTCAGCAAACAGATTCAGATGCACTAAGACTGTATTTCTGGAAAATAACAAGCCAGTAGGACAGTAAATTTTTGTACAGCTCTAGCCTGGATAGGGTTTTGTGCAGCTCTGTCCTTACTGCAGATTTATCTTGAACTGTCTTCACTTCTGCTCCCCTCTCAAGCTGAGCTGCCACTTTAGGAAACAGCAGAGTGCAAACATTAAGATTAGTGAATGGGATGACTTTGTTAGAAGTGCAAACACACTACAGTGCTAACAAGATGGTCAAGTTTTTGGATGATGGGTTTATTTGTCAAACATGCAGTTTCAGAATCAGTAGAAGGATTCACAACTTCCACTTGAGTTTAGAAAATAATCTGATAAACATTTGATATGTGTTATATTGCAAAATATTTTAGAGAACTCCAAGTGCTCTGTTTCATCACATTTTAATTTAAAAAAAAACCCAAAAGTTTACCATCTTTCATTTTGATACACTCTTCAGGATTGGCATTTAGCTTTTGCCAAATGTCTTGAAATTTCATTTTGCATCAATATTGACAGTATCGCCATCCATTGCCTGTTCCATTGGGTGACCTGAACAAATCTCACAGCCAGAGAGAGTTATCTGGTGGTGGCTGCAGGATACAAGCATGACTCCCTGCCTTATAGGTGGCAACCCTGGTGTCACATCCCTCCCTGTGGTGACAAGGGATCAGTGGCTGTTGCCTTTAAGTCAGTTTTTCCCTTCCTGACTAGGAGTGTAACTGAGCAGCCCCAGCATTTCTGGGGGCAGAAAACCACGGATATATCTGGCAGAGCTTCACCATTAGCCATTTACTCACTAGCTAGTGAAGCACAAGTTTTGTTTTCTGTCTCTCTCTAGTCTCACTCACCTCCGAAGGCCATAGCAACAGAGGAGATAGGCATGTGACAACAAATTATTAGTGGTAATTTTGAAGCAAAACCTGGAAATATTTCTGTGGCAGGGAGAGCTGGCTGAGCTGCTGGCCTCTGTAGAGGCACAAGGACAGGAACCCCCAAGGGATGGCTGATCTGCTGCTGCTGCTCCCCAGCAGCCTCCTGGAGCTGCCATAGGCTGCAGTACCCACCATGCCAAAGATGCCCAGACAATGAGCTGTGAATTCCTCTGCAATGTCTATTGAAAGTCATATTTCAGTGAATCACCATTGCAACCCTCTTCTGGATTACACATTACATATTCAACATGTACTCCAAAACAATGTTAAAAATAACTGATTGACTTCCAACAAGCAGATGGCTCCTAGATCCTTCTTCATTTTTGTATGCCCCATAAAACTTAGGCTTTTTTCTTCCATATATATACACTCTGTGATATTAAGATACTAAAAGTATTGAAAATACAGCAGTTAAAAGCTGATGTAATTAAATACGTTGTCTGAAAAAAAGCACAAAACTGAAACTATGCCAAAGCTGTTACTCCGACATCAGTGTCCCAGCATTGCCCAGAAATTTAACAGGTGAGCAAAACTAAAACTTTAGGACTCCTTCTACATAGCAAGTAGTCAGATGAATAAACCTCTGGGGGACACAATTGCCTGGATGCTGCATCCCATACTCCCAAATCCAATTCCTGCATAGGAGGCTCCAAAAACACGGCAATGTCTACTTTTCCCCTGCTGCATCTACCAGGAAAGTCAGCAAGGCTCAGCCTGGACCTGAGCTCAGGGCAGGCTTGGAGAGCTGCAGGGAAAGGTGATGGCACAGCACAGGCAGGAGGAAGCCAGAGCCCATGTTTACAGCTGCCAACAGGCAACAGCCTTGGGGGCTGACTGTACCCAGGCCATGCTTATCTGTTTTCTCAGAGGAAGCCAGATGGGTCACTCAGGCACTTTGGAAGGAGAACAGTACATATGGAGCAGCCACTATCTGTCTAGAGACAGAACCCAGAAACAGTCTAGGGAGATAAGCTATGAAACAGTGCAGGTTCACCCATTTGCACTATGGACCTAATAAACTCCTTTTCAAGTGGGGAAAAAAGTAACCAACCCCCCAGCTTATTTATATGTGAACCTGTGTCTACAGGAAGGGCTTTTTAACCAGCTTTAGGCATTCACCAGTATCATGAAATCCATGAGAACAACCTTATTTGTTGAGATTGGGCTGTGTATTTGCTTTCTGAGTTTCTAACCACACGCTAAGAAAAAAAGTGGGCAAATGCCCAGTCTTCAGTGGGATCCTGAATTAATGGCTGGCAGCCCACCGCCTGGCGAGCTGGTCAAGACACCAGACTGCTGCTTGCCCATGCATCTCCATGTCCAGGCTCTCACACAGGTTTTTCACCAACAGGAGGAAACCATAAAGTTCCTTGAAATCAATGGGAGACTCTGCTTATAAAGCTGATGGTGTAATACTGCCCTTTGTCTTTGCTTTAGCATCAAGGATATCCTGGCCTTTCAGCCATTCACAAGGCAAGCATGCCTGCCCCAAGTCCCTTGCAGCCTGAGAAACTAATGGTGAATTGAGATATATTCTAAGAGACAATTAATTGACCTCCAAGTTGCAGCAACTCCAGAGGCATCGTTGCTGGCTCTATTGTTTTTTAATATTTCATTCAGAGAAGGTCACTAAGCTCCTGCAAGAGACATACGAAAGACATCCTGAAGCAGATTGCCAGCCCAAGCGAAGATTAAATTATGATTCCTTAGACTCCAGTTTTATGTTATGGTGGCTGATTTTTGTGCAGGGCACAGAAGAAAGGAACAGACTTCTCAACATTTCTCAAAAGCTTTTAGTTTTCAAGGGACTTGGAACAGACATCATACACTGTTTGCAATATGAGAGCAGCAGGTACAGAGATAGTGTCTCGCTCTTGCCAGATAGCTTTGTTACACCCTGTTGATGTATTAATGTCACAGAAAAAACAGCTGTAAATCAGAAATGTAGGTCTTGTAGGGTAAGCAAATACTGTTAAAATGTTGCTGAGTTTGGATATGAAAAGTCCTATGCTAATACAAAACTAAGAACTTCACTCTGAAAATGGAGGTAAAAAAACCCAAGGAGATGCCCTTTTGCAGTATCCCAACCTTCAAACTCTCTTCCAGAGTGCCTTAAGAAAACAAACCATTTGTTTTGCCAGACAGCATTAAAACCCACAATCACCCCATGCTGGTTTTTGGCTGGGATAGAGTTAATTTTCTTCATAGTAGCTGACATGATACTGTGTTCTGGAGTTGTGCTGGAAACACTGTTGATAACTCCGGGATGTTTCAGCTGTTGCTGAGCAGTGTTTTAGGCAGAGTCAAGCCCTGTTCTGCCTCTCACCCCACCCCACCAGCAAAGGGGCTGAGGGTGCACAAGGAGTTGGGAAGGGACACAGCCAGGACAGCTGACCCCAGCTGACCAGAGGGATATCCCACACCATATGGCCTCATGCTCAGCACATAAAGCTGAGGGAAAAAAGAGGAAAGGCAGGGCAGGGGATGGGGGTGGGGGGGGCATTCAGGGTGATGGCATTTGTCTTCCCAAGGCACCTTTACATGTAATTGAGCCCAACTTTCCTGGAGATGGGAAGCCATGAATGAATTCCTTGTTCTGCTTTGCTGGTATGAACAGCTTTTGCTTTGCCTATTAAACTGCCTTTATCTCAACTCAAGAATTTTCTCGCTTTAACTCTTCTGATTTTTTTCCCCCATCCCACTGCAGGGGTGGGGGCTGAGCTGACAGCTGGGGTTAAGCCACAAAACACTCAAATATAAAAGGTCCAGACTTCCCCTCCCTGTCAGCAACTGTTACAATTAAATTATATTATTTAACAACAACAACAAAATGTTTGCATCACATTGAAACTTGAAAACAAGTCTGCGTAAATTTAAACAAATTCTACTGCACCACTTTGCAATGGGATGGTCTTTAAGGAGGCTGCAAAAACAGCAAGGGCTCACCTATGGTGCACTACCTTCATGCACTAATGTGATTTGGTTGTGTTGATGGTGATTAATTACATTCTCAGCAGAGCACACCTTCAAACAAAAAGCAGCAATGATGAGTGCTGGCACTCCAGCACCCTGAGGTACTGAAAAAAACCACCATGAGGAGTAACGTAGGCAGCAGTCAAGGTGGAATTCTTCAGGATGCAAGAGATAGGGTAGATTTGTGCTTCAAATCACAGAAATCACAAACTACAGAATATGCTGAGTTGGAAGGGTCATCAAATTCAACCCGTAGCCCTGCACAGAACCATGGAATGGCACAGCACCTGAAAAAAGGAAACAATACTTTTCACTTTGGGAAACTTGATTCATCTAAATAAGGACCAACAGAGCTGAAATGGTCTTTTAAGCTGTTAGAGAATACTGCCACGTGGAGTTTTCAGGAAGAAGGGTTTGTGTTAAATTTTGCAAATAGTTTTGGCTGGTTAGGTTTGGTTTTTTAGGCAAAAATAAGCTTTTTAATAAAAATAGTACATTTTGCTATCCTGGCCCTACATTTAGTTTGGTCTTTTTTTTTTTTTTTTTTTTTTTTTTACTCTTAAAAATAAATCGGTGACTATTTAGTAAATCTTACAAATGACCTTTCCTCTGCAGTGATTTGAAAAAAGCAAAATATTCCATAAATGATATTTACAAATATTTGCAAGGATTTTAGAGTGACAGGAATACATTTACACTCTTGCTACAAGTATTGTAAATCTATTATACACCTACTAGACATCCTATGCTTTCTTTGGTTACTCCTAAGCATTTTAGCAGCCTAGAAACCTAAATGTGCAACTCCCTCAGCTAGTGGGGATGACACAAGGGCAGGTATCTGGGGTACAGGGTTATGCCATGTGCAGTAACACCCCACCTTCTCTCCAACTCTAGTGAGGCTGAGAGTTACACAAGCTCAAAAAAGCTGTTTGAAGAAATGTAATGTCAGAAGAGGTAAACAGCAGTTTCAGTTAATGGGGATGCTATGTAGTTTGATGCAGAAGAAACAGGACCTGAAATTTCTGTCTGATTTCTGCACATGTTTGAGTGTGGCTGTGGGCATAAACCACATTTTTTAATCATTTGTGTACTTTACAATACACCAGTCTAGACTGGTCAAAGTACAACACTGGTGACTATGCAGTCAAGACAAATAGGAATTTTGAATTGCATTTAGCAAAACAGAATATCTGAGTAATTGCCATAAAAGTTGAAAATAGCTTTATTCAACCGCTATTGCATTAAGATGGAAATTATTAAACATCTTTTTCTTTGGTTATGCAGGCTTCCTCAAAAAACTATTATCAGCTTTTTTTGTTTTACCATATATAAAGGGGCTATTTCAGAAGACAGCAACTTAAAATTATCATCAAAGTGCTCAGACACAGGCAGGTGGACGTGATTTTCACACTATGCCTGTTTCTGAGAGAGGACAAGCCTTTTTAATGCACTTCGGCTAACATGAAGAATCACGAGAAAATTCCTGGTACTTTCAGAGAACAAGGTGGTAACTAAAAAGCATTTGTAAAACTTAATAGTGAAGCTGGAATATGAAGAACAAGCATTGACATGATAGCAACAAAACTCATTTACTGAATGTGGTCCTTTATAGTAAGGGCTTAGCTATTCCACACATTATATATGAGATGTTCGAATGTATGTAAGAAACACAGTTAAGGAGGGTAGCACTGAAACCACCTGGGGCAGGAAGGGGATCTCAATCACCCTTTTATATAGTTCTACTCCTTTTTATTTCCCTGGGCTCACTCTGGCAGGGAAACCATCCTTACCTCCAAGGTAGCACTGAGGGGGGATCTGAGGAGATGATGGGCAGGGAAGATCCCTCACTTGCCCAGTGCAGTCTGCTCCAAGCCAGCCACCTTGCTACTTCTGACACAAATGTATCTTAAGAAAGGGATGTCATTTTCTGTACTTGGGCATGAAAAGCAAAATGAAAAGTGCAGCATAAGAGTTGATCCATATATTGGCTAGTTTGATTAATATATCAAAGGGGAAAGTTATTTCAGAAATAAAAAACCTTATTATAAAACAGTGATGAAATTCTACTTACCACATCTGATTAAACAAAAGAAAGGAAATTTCTTGGATAGTACACAAGATCCTGCTTTATTAATAAATTGTGATAATTGTGTTCCATTGTTTTGCTAGTAAGAAGTTAGCTTCAATATTGTATTTGTTTCCATTAAAATATTAATTTATAGGGTACTCCTTACACTAAAACCATTACAGAAAGATCAATTTATCAGTAAACTTTAATGGACAAATAAACTGGAGACAACATGTTCAGTTCAAATCAGATTTAGCCTATTACCGGGTTTCAGTCTAAGGACACAGAAAATTGAACCTTTGTATATTAAACAATAATGTAAGCAAATGCAGTTTGCAGTTTTGTTTGTTAGCTGGATTTCCATAAGCAACCATAGCCTTCTGCATTGTCAACCCTTTATTTTGTGTACAATTTGAAGCAGGAATACAGCAATATGACGTGACAGGGCTATTTTTGTACCAATTCCATGTCCCTCACAGGAAAAGGAATCCAGAAGCATTCTGCAATGAGTTAACATAAAGGTTTTTGTGAAGTTTGACCACCCCAGGAAAGCTGCCCAGGCATCCCTAAGGCTGTGGACAGGACAGCAGGCAGGGCAGCCAGTGCCCAGTGGCTGGCTCCAGGGTGGGCATCACCATTTTGTGGATATAGGTTGACACAAGTGCTGTCCTCCCTGGGGTGGATTCTGCAGCAATACTGGAAAGGACACGGGGATGAAAGGAGGTCCTGCCCCAGGTGAAGAGTTGTCCCAGTCCCTCATATGGAAGAGCAGAGTGACCCAGGTTACTGCTATATTGGCCTCACAGAAAGGCTGCCAGACATCCAGTTGGTTCAGTGGACAGGAACAGGAATTCCCTCTCAAATCCTCTGTGATGTGCAAGTGATGCTCAGTGTGTCAGAAACTGCCAGAGACCAAGGATGCAGCAAAGCTGGTCTGCAGCAAGGGAGCTTGGCCACTGTCAGCAAGGTGCAACCACGGAGCTCCTCTGCACTGTGCTCCTTATGCTCATAGCAAGACCAGTGTTACCTCTGGGAAGGATCTCTATATGCTTATACAAATCTGTATGTACTATGCCTTTAAATGGATCTATTCTTCTTTCTCCTAAATGTGTTTAAGGGCAAATGGCAATTTCTGTCAACTTCTTGGTTTGTCTTTGTATAATTTTTGAAGGCATCACACATACATTTGAAGTGAACTAATTCACTAATTTGGTCTGAGAGATTATTACGTGCCTGTTATAGAATAACTGTTGAAAAACTGCACCATAAATACACAGATACAGTATCTGTTTAGATGAGAAGTTTTGGTTCTCACTGAAAATAGTCTGTGTTTTCCCATATGCTAGTATATGATCAGCATGCTAGTAACAATGACACATCACTGGGGCAACTTACAAAGTGTTGCGTCACATAAAAGAAGCATGCATGAAAAGTATGTAATCAGTTGTAGCCATGTAAGGTCTATTTCTGCATCAAAATTATTAACTATTAAGCAACGCATTCCTACCACTAATGTTTGTAAAAATTCACTTACCCTCGCTGTGACGGAGTTCAAGTAATTTACTCTTTTACTGCTTATTTCTAACTGGTCTAAATAGGACACTGGCAATAATGAGCTGACTTCAGTCCAAAGCAATTGAGACATCTGCTGTGGCCCTGGGGCTAGGAGTTTGCATCTTGCCCAGAATGTGTTCCATGACCGACAAAGTTGTCCATCCAAACGAACACTCCCTCAGGCAAGGCATAAGGCTGATCAACACAGCAGACTGCTGACAGGCACGATGGCTAAGCAAAAGCTGGACAACTACAGAAATTATTTTTTAAACTCAAATAGCCAAAAAAAAAAAAAGGGGGGGGAGGGGGGGGCAGGGAGAAAAACAGAGTAATTTGGTAGCTCAGCAAGCAGCACACTTCAAGAAAAAGGGTGGTTAAGAAACATTCAACTGCAATGTAGGCTTCTATGCCTGTTTTAGACGTGAATCCTTATATGTGTACAAGAAAAACCTATCTTAGGGAGAGAGGAAGATTTAGGTGTTAGCTGGTCTGTGTCCTACTATAAATTCGAAACCACAGCAATGTGCTTGGTATACTGTGTACCTGATCCACACGTGCACAACAGCTCTGCCATGCACTGCACATGTCAGATTTGTCATGTGGGTCAGGAGCAATTTGTCCTGCAGATGCAGGGACCATGATGTGTCTGGAGTCCATCAGACCGGCAGCCAGTGCCCAGGGGCTGTTTGCTCTGGGCTGTTGGATTTCCAGCCATCCAGTCTGAGCTACTACTGCTCACCATACTTGCTGGGCATCCAGAAATGTGGCAAATAACAAAACCCAAATCCAAACAAACAAACAAAAACCAAAACAAAACAAAAAGGCACAGTAGAGCTGGAAGATGTGCCTCTTTTGCCTACACCTTTTTACTAGGCAGGTGCAATTGAAACAAAAGCTGTGAAATGAAAATGTCAAAAAGCAAGAAAGAAGCTGGTCTAATTCTATTAATGTGAATGAAAATTAAATGCCTAGCTCTTTTATGTGCCTTCGAAAAACTCTGACCTAAACTGAGTGAGAAATATCCTTTGCAGAACACACAGAATGCCAAATACAGATTTTGGATTCATCTATGAAAATAAAACAGATTATGTTACTATCAGAGAGAGTATAGTGAAGCATCAGTCCTCCCATAAACCCAGATACATACATCATATATACATAAATAAATCCCTGACCTGCCAAATTTCCTTAGCCAACGCAAACTGTTTAAGATATTTCTATTACACAAATAAACATCACTTCCTATTTTTTTTGTCAACTGAGTGTAAGAATCTAAAGAAGACAAATCAAGTTTATTTTAGATTCCCTGAGGAAAAACAAACCCATCTGTCCTCCCTCCCTCCCTGCTGTGTTACAGTGTTCACTATTAGTTATTTCCTAACACACCTACATTTATCGTTATCTGTAGGAGGAACATTTATCTCACAAATATTCCTGTCAAATGGTTCTGACGTGCCAACAGATAAAACAAAAAAAGTTGATCCCCATAGAAATGCAATACATAACATAGAAAAGGAGTTAAGTTGAGCTCTAACCTGGTGAGTCTGAAGCTGGTTCTGTGACACCTCTCATGCCGTGTGACATACGAACAGACAGAAGAAGTTGAGAAACAAGCATAATGGACAAAAGAGAAGTGTGACACCCGTTTTACTACATAATGGTGGGCTTGTTATCGTAATGGTGTTTCTTTAAAGCTCTCTGGTTGAAGACATCACAGTTGCCTGCCTTACACGTGGCATATGTAGAAGCTGACAACCAGCACTACCTGTAACAGAGGTGCAGTCTCAGCACAGAAAGTCCCAAGCACTGAAAGATTTGTCTTTATTGTCACCAGGACACCACAAGATCATAGTCCATGTTCCTTTTAGCATGAAAATGCTTCTCTAAAACTGAAGAAACCTTAAAAGTGTATTCTCAATTCAGATTGGCTTAAGCCAGCAGAGCTGATGGAAAGACATGTTTACTGACCTTCAAACCACACCTGTAGGGGATAATGCTCTGAAGAGTTTCATGGCAGTGAGATTTTAGCTTTCTACACCTGTCATACAGGTCAGTAGGAACAGATGTACGTAAAGAAGCATTTCCAAGCCCCTTACTATTCAAGTAGGGACTCAGCATTTACAAATGATCCTGTATGACGAACTTCCACTGACAAAATAACATAATGCACTGTCATAGCAATGGCTTTACAGAGTTATTTCCAGGACAGCAGCAATTTACAACACCATTTCTGTTGTGCTTTTGCTTCATATGATGGGACTTCAGTTTCACTCCCCCTCATCTCCACCGGCAGTGCTGCTGTTTACATCCATGCTGAGGCAACAGCACAGCATATTACCATCCTGGTAAAGTTAGGACAGCAGCAACATCCAGTTTTGTTTAATGTAGCTCTGAGCTGTGCTGCTTCATTAGTCTGAATGGCAACATCTCAGCTTACATGAACTACAGGTTTTCATTTCTCTGCGCTATCAGTTTGAAAAGAATTTAGTCTGTGTTCTGGATAATCACAAATCCCATCATCTTTGCTTTAAGAAAGATGAAGACCCTTCTGGGAGGATCTTGTGCTGTTCTCTCTGCCAAAACTTGGTCTTGTGGTATCCATTCAAGGCAGATGAAACCCAAGGAGACAGCTGGAGCAGGCAAGGAGCCCCACATCATTCCCACGACACCCACAATGTTCCCCCCAGTGCCCTCCCATGTAGCCACAATATGGATGAGCTGGCACTGGGCCCCTTTCCACAGCTGCTTATGTCCAGTGGTGTAGACACAACTGTGGACCTCAAGCTGTTCCTCTCAACTTTCCGTTAAATAAACTGTCTGGTCAAGGAACCTTCAGCATGACACAACTGGGAGGTTGTCAGTGGAGATCCGTACCACAAGGGTGTGAAAGTGCTGACACGGTGTGCACTGGTGAGAGAAATCCCAGGCACACAAGTCAAGGGCAGTGAAGAGAAGAAAAGCATTCTATCCTGTAAGGGATATCAACACATAAAGACTTTGCAGCAAAAGGTGAGGCTTCTTAAATAGCCTGAAGGAGACCAAGCCATTTGTAAGAACTATTCTCATTACCTCTAAAAGCCTGCCTCCAAGAGATGTAGGACAGATGAGGTGCACTTAGATTCTGCTCCTGCTATTTTTATTATTTTTTAATCCTATTTGAAGAAAAAGCATTTCAATAAGCTTTGAATGCATCATAAATTTCATGATAAGCACTCCTTGGGTTATAATGCCTACTGTAGTTGGAAAAGATAAGTTTAGTTGAAGCTGAATGTACATTTGCTTTCTATTTGGCTTTATTCTGAAATCACAGTAGTCTTTGTAAAACCAATTATGAACACAAATATATAAATTGGTTACCTTTTTTCTTTTATTTGCTTCGATTTATTTAAAAACAAAACAATGCACCATCCTTAACATTTTCACCATAAGCAAACACAAACAGCTTGCCTCAAACTTGAATTAAGTCCCATTTAAAGCACACCACAAGGCTAATTTCTAGTACTGGCAGTACAGTGATACTGATAATCACATTATGTTACCGAGTCCAACTGTGGCTTCTAGAGAAAACAAAACAGATGAGGAAAAGTGCATCTACTTCTGTATTTCTACTATTCCTCAGGCTTATTTAACAAGGATCACAGTACCTGTGTTAGTGGATGTACATGTTGTTGGCCTTAACATTATCCTCTCTATAGGAATGCCCCACCAAAACCTTTACCTCTGAAAAGATGAATGCTACAATACTTCACTTTATACTAAAAATACCTTCTGCATTAAACACACAAAAATTAGATCAACTTCCATTTGCTTTACTTAATTTTTCCATAGTTCTTGCAGGCTGTAAGACCACAGGACAATTCTGTCTAACCCTTAAAGCATTTTCCACCATCACGTAACATTTCAAGGTAATGAGTAACCTTTGAGTAAACTTCTACAATTTAATCCAATCTGCAGTGCACAAAATCCTGGCCAACCCATTCTGTAAGTCAGCAATGCAAGTTCCCAGGACCAAGATAACACTTTGTCCATGTTTGCTCCTGCTAACACAGCCATCACTGCGCCACTCTGTTCCCAGTCTGTAATTGCTGAAGTGGCTTGAATGTACCTTTCAATAAGGATCTAATATTTTACTGCTTCAAGCTGAAAAAATACAGTTTGAAATGGAGGGTACCTCAGACTACACTTGCAAGCTGGAGGACCCCAGCAACGGCAGACCAGATGGTCAACAAAATAAAATACAACCTGCCAACAGCTGAGAGTTACTTTCACATATGGTAAGCACAGTGGTTACAAATCCCCAATGACAACACGAAAAAAACCCTCCTGCACCTCTGACCTGGAATTAAAACCATGGCTTCATTAACCTTGCTCAGTAAAATGAGTGGTCACACAGAAGTGTTCAAGGCCAGGCTGGATGAGGCTTTGAACAAACTGGTCTAGTGGAACGTGTCCCTGCCCATGGCAGGGGGGTTGGAACTAGATGATCTTTAAGGCCCCTTCCAACGCAAACCATTCTGTGGTTCTGTGATGTCTCTGCCGATACATCTCCTCCACGTTTAAAATGTCTGTTGCAATTACTGACCCCTTATTATGCTTTTTTTGTTGAAACTGCACCTCAGGATTAACAAAGGCCATGACACAAACCAAAAACATACCACGGTCCTTCGAGACCTGGCAGGGCAGCAGAAAGAAACCATGTTTTTTAACACTGCAAAGTAATCAGAACTAGTGGTTTCCAGTACATGGCTTAAGTGCTGCTGTCACTGCCCAGGCAAGAGGGGACAGATCATCAAATCATATAATCGTTAAAATTGGAAAATACCTTTAAGGTCAAGTCCAACTATCAACTTAGCCCCACCACCGTGTTCACCATGAAGCCATGTCCTCAAATGCCACATCCACATATTTTTTGGAACACTTCCAGGAAGGGTGACTCCCTCACTTCCTTGGGCAGACTGTTGCAATGCCTGGCAACCCTTTCAGTGAATAAGTTTTCCCTAACATCTAATAAAAACCTCCCCTGGCATAACTTGAGGCTGTTTCCTCTCATCCCTGTTACCTGGGAGAAGAGACTGACTCCCACCTCACTAAAACCTCCTTTCAGGTAGCTGTTGACAGTGATGAGGTCCTCCCTAAGCCTCCTTTTCCCCAGGTAAAACAACCCCATCTCTCTCAGCAGCTCCTCATAAGACTTGTGCTCCAGACCCTTCACCAGCTCTGCTGCCCTTTTCTGGACACACTCTAGCATCTCAAGCATCTTTATTGTAGTGAGGGGCCCTAAACTGAACCCAGTATTTTAGGTGTGGCCTCATCAGTAAAGAGTACAGGGGAATAATCACTTCCCTGATCCTGTTGGCCACATTTCCTTGGATACAAGCCATGATGCTGTTGGCCTTCTTGGCCATCTGGGAATGTGGTGCCAAGGAACTAAGAGCCAGGTCCCAGGGACCTAAAGACCTTTTCCTCTATGTCTTTCATCATGGCATGCCTAAGCCCACCATGGGAGGTTGTGGGAACGATGGAGCCAAGCAGAGGTGCCCTGCGGTCACCCACAAATGCTGCGACACCCCAGTACCCAACAGTGCATCCCTTTGCAGTGACACACAGAAACCTGTTGTTTCTGACCACAGCCTGCAGGCATGCTGAGTACTGAGCTCCCCTGTAATTTAAACACACCAGCTAATTTAAACACACCAGGCTCCTCAAGTGCTAGCAACATTATGCATTTTCCACAGGTGACAAAAGGATTTAGCTCCAGTGAGATAGCTGCAGCATACCCGCAAGTCCCCAAAGTGTACTGTTCCCATCACTAAATCACTGAGCATTTACAGTAGACAGTAAAAAAATGCTATTCACCTTTAAAGCTCTAATTCAATCTTCACCAATTCCCAGATTCACAGGTACCAGAAATTTAGAGCTGTGCTAAAGTACCAGAGAAAATGAAGAGGGCTAGAGAACAAGCTGGAAAAACAAGTGTAGGACTTGGCAGTACTCAGTACACTTCCACTTCTCACATCCTTTTTAAGACTGTAGGAACTTAATGGTATGTCATGGCCAGAAGAATAAAATCTCATCTTACAAACATAAGAATTAGCATTTGAAAAATCGTGTTTTCTATCTACTGGTGTAATCCTGTTGATGTGTCCTTGTCCTTCCTTAACTCCAAGCTCACCTGCAGCATGTGCTACGTTCGTACAAGAGCAATTCCATTAGCCTTACCCAAAGTGTCATCAATTTGCTGCACAGCTCTGGCTGCTGAAGTGCACTGTGCACTGCAAACAGAACAGGCAGGCCTTCTCCCTCGAGACTCTATGAACACCTGTCTGCATAGTTTCAGCAATATATCTAACTTCACACCTGAATTCTTAACTATTCCCAGGGAATATAGCCCAGCCTGTAGAAAATAAACATGGCAAAAGAGCGAAGGTCTGAAGTCCACACTGCTTCCTAAAAACATCCTATGACAGATTTCCGGAAAGCAGCGGTTGCATAAATAAAAGGACAAAACATTCTTCCCATCTCTGCTGTTTCCCTGCTTTTTAAGCCAATTTCTGAAATACAAATTTACCTGGAGAAAAAAACACACCACTAAAACCCCAAATAAACAAACAAACAAACCAAACCAAACCAAATAAATAATACTTCAGAAAAAGCTCATTTAGAACTACATGTCCAACTTTTTTCTTTAGAGTTTTCACTGTATTTCACTTCTCAAAGGACCAATACACAAGTAGCAAGACCATAGAGAAGTGTTATACTGAAAGCTGCACACATGAAGGAATCTTCAGAGAATCTTCTCTTGATAAGAAAGTAAAGTAACATTAACTTCATAACCAGAGAAACTGAGGTATGGGGAAGTCACATGAGCAATCTGGCAGAGCTGGAAAACAGCTCAGCCTCAGTACTGCACTACAGCTGATCACTGTTACTGGCAACACCTTTTTGCAAACAGCCTCCTAACAAGGATTTCACAGGTAAATTTGGGAACCTGGCTTTCTGGAGTTTATGGACTAAGTTACATGAAAAAGTGGTATGTAAGCTGTAAACACTGGGAAGTTGGTGAGCAGAGCCCTCTGAACAGCCAGCAAAGGACACACTGAGTTCTGGCTTTGGAGAACCATCATTAGGTGCATTTCTTAATCATCCAGATGGGCCAATTTTAATCTTTTCTCAGAAATAAACTTCACATAATCAAAATGTTCTTCATCTGGGTTTTTTTGAGAGAGCCCAAATGAGGCAGCTAAGGCTAACTTTTAGAAACAGCACAGAAGACAAAACAATTTTGAGCAAGGATGCATCTCCCTTACTACTGTCCAAAGCTGTTTCAGAGAAAACAGAATGTGTTATAGGAAACTGTAAGTAATAAACATTCAGGTAGGATTCTCAAAGCTGAAGTAAGGCTGCTACTGATCTCTTCTTTTTCCCAGACTAACCAAAAGCTGAAGAAGGGAAACAACAGAAGGCAGTTACACCAGGTGGCTTTGGGGTTCCTGCCTCACCAGGTCTCTTCTCAGTCCTCCCTTCCTCTTGGACAACCTGCTCCACTCCTGCATTAAATTCTGTTTCTGTTTGAAGCTGTAGGCATCCACATTCAATTCACATCCTAAAGCAGGGAGAAGCAAACAGAGATGGCTGGGGTCCCAGAAACACATATGGCCACAGGCCTGTGTGATGCACAGCACAATCCCACTTCAAATCCTACCCACCCATGGAGATTGTTCATCCCTAAGCAAATGATGAGAGACAGTCATTTGCCACACAGCTTCCCATGTTTTCTTTAGCCTGTTGGGTGCACACAAAACCTACATGTGAAACATGAAAGTAATATTTTATAACTTTATAAAATAACTGTTAATAAAACTCAGTATGTTATTCAAGTCCAATGGCCTCTGTGGCTTTATAGGGTGAAATTTAGTACAGAATCTAACTGACTGTTGTCTGTAAACACCACAGACAGATCAGTACCATCATATTTTCTTTAACATTTGTTAAGCTAACTGAAGCACTATTATCTTATACCTGCATACATAAAGAGTGAAACTCGCTTTTAAGAACTGTCATTGTAAAGGTATGCGTATTTAGAAATAAAATTATTCAGTCAGTGCTTTTCTTGGACCCTCAGCTTAGTAAGACCTGGTACAGTATTAAACATACAAACAGAAAAATCAGTTGAGTGTCACCTTCATGTAATTCTACAGACCTGGGATCCACTATGAAGCTACTCGAAACTCCCTATCACAAAATACTGGGGGGTTTTACACAGCATTTTAAAAATGCTTCAAAAGGGTTGATTACTGTTTTAAGTTGAACAGAAATTTGTACAGAAATGGTTCGTACAGTACCATTTACAATGGAGCTCCACAGTTTGCAGCCATCATGTTAACGTGAACTGTATGACAAATAAGAATGCATTTCTTTTCTAAACATTAATATAATGGTCATCAGCTTTCCAGTATTCACCATATTCACAATTCTTCCTGAATTAAGAGCACATTCTGAACTGAATTAAACCCACAGCTTTTATACAGATTAAGTTGAAACCAAAGAATGGAATTGCATTTCGCTATCCATTAGCATGTTTCTGTTACACATGTAAATACTCTCCAAATATCCATTAAGGAACCTGAGAATTTATTCTCCACGAAGGGACTGAAATGTAGCACACCTATAACTGCAGACAAGTGGAAGCCCATTAGCAGTTACTTTCATCATCCATGAGATCAGCTGTGGGGAGATCACAAGAGAAACCCCACACAAAGGAGAAAAATATAATCAATTGTAAAATATTCCCTTTTATGTCATACTATGCCCACTAAATAATTAATTACAAATACAGCAGTCGCTGTTAAAACAAAAAAAAAAACAAAAAAAAAAAAAAAGGAAGGACGGGTGGTGTGTAGATGGGTAAGAAATCAATTAAAAGCTCACAAATGTAGCTAATAAAAAAAGTACAAGAAGCACTGGTGTTCCAAACCGCCCAGGTTAAATGCTGAAGAAAGCAGTGCCAGCAGCAATCGCCTCCAGGCATCCCGCACGTGATTAGTGACTTGATACCACAGAAACTGCGATGTTGAAGAAACCCTCTGACCTGAGGATTTTGACACTAGGAGCTAATTGCAAACTGTGTAATCACCCGCTCCAGATGGCTCTGCAAGCGTAAAGCCAACAGTGCTTGCACCCAGTTTTCCACAGCAATAGCACCACAGAGGTCAGAAGTCTGTATTAATTATTCTTTGTTGTCAGCATCACCTAAAATTCCTATTCATTTTTGGATTCTATCTAGAAATAAAAATTTCCATTAAAATGCCTCAGAGGAAACACCTTCCCATGAGTTAAAGATGTGATTCACAGATAAATATCCTGCCTGTTACCGAGATTTTATGTGAATACAAAATGAGGTTTTCAAAAACTATTGCACATAAACTATGAATGTCTTTCTTCTGGGAGTAAAAAGCATGCTGTGGAAGAGTCACTCTCCTCTACCCTCTCCCTGGCTAAAACAGAGCCAGGCAATACATGTTTTTGAGATTTCACATTGCAACAGATTCGTCTCTTCACATTATGTGCGAGACAGCTGATAACTTGTTACCTGAAAGGCAACTATATGGGTCGAAAACCACCCAAAAAAGGGAAACAGCTCAGACAAGAGAGTTCACAGTGGTTAACCTCCTGGAACACATTAGCTGCACCAACTCCCAGTTGCCCAGACTAAACAACCCTGAAAACCTCTTGATTTTATTCACTAACAGGAAATGATTCAGATACAGTTCTGCAAAGGCAGTCAACAAGAAGAGGTAAATTACACACACTCACTGTACTACATTTTACTGTGAAACAATTGAGAATAAAAATTATTCAGCTCTGATGTAATTTTTTCTTCCTTTCTTCTTTTCAGTGGTTTTCCCCTTGGTTGACACATCTAAAATATAACGTGATGCTTTTATCATACGACTTCAATGCACATCACTTAATTTTTTAAAACACACATATCCTACAGACTCCCGACAGAGCAATGCATTGGCAGGTGTGAGAGACAGAAACTGGGATCTCTTATAGAGAATGGTGCCTGAAGATAATCATGAAAACCAAAGTGCTGTCAGATCCAAGGCTATGAACAGAGAGACTTTCTTTTTCCTTTAAAGCTTGCTTTTCGTAAGAAAGATTTGCTTACCAATATAAATGTTAAACACTCATTGCTGAACAAGTACATAGAAGGATCACAATCTTTTCTGGCTCCACAACTCATCCCAACTGCCCTACAAAGCACACCTACAGTCACAAAACCAAAAGCCTTGCCCATCCCTTGCCAAACCACATGGTACCAACAGCAGCAGAGTAGTCCAGTTACCTGAGAATAATGTCAGCCTCCCTCCTCCCAAATGTGTTGTACAAATGAAACAGCCAGCCTCCAGGTTGAACTTCCATGGTAAGACAGAGAGCCCATGCCTTTCAGTAAATTTTTAACTATATTGTCCCTATATGTGCACAGAGCAGGCAGAGGAGTGATATTTGGATAAGCCACCAGCATTCCTTCACATGTTGCTGGTCAGACAACACCTAGTATGTTGACTTCTCCATTATCAGACACCTGGGAACTGCTGTGATCAAGGACAAAGTAGAGAACCAGCACTTGTCCCTATCATCTGCTCCAGGCTTTGTTGATGCAGACTACTGGCAACTATTTCCTATTGTCCTTATTCTTAAAAAAAAGTAAATCCCTAGAGGCCCAGTAAAAACCCCTCATGGTCTATCACGATTCAGGCTTTAATTAAGAACTAAAACCAAATGCTTACAGCCCATGCAGGCAGGGAGGACCCACATTCAGGATCACTCTTTTCCTGAGGCAATTTCTGCAGCTCTTCATGTCAGCAAAGACCTACCTAAAATGAGGCAGGGGGAGGTGGAGGAGGAAGTGTCTGATTAAGCAATTTGACCTCAGACAGAACTCCAAGGGCTGCAAAAGGGTAAGAAAGCAGCAATTTGCCTAGTCATGTTCTGAGGCTTGCTGGGAATCAGCTGCTCTTCAAAGTCATGGGAGGAGGCACCTCACAAAATGCCAGCTTGTGATAATTTTAAAATAGGGGTTTTGCAGTGTCCAGATTCCCACAGCTGGAGCGATGGTGTTGGGCAGGGCAGAGCTCAGCACACTCTGGCACTAAAACCTCTTGCATGCTGGGCTGACATAGTCTGTTCCCATGCTCATGTCAAATGGAGTAGAAGCTGGGAGAGAGGCTTTTCTGGATATCTGGGTATCCTGTACCTGTGTTTTAACATGCTATCCTAGGGATCAATAAACACTAGCAGGGCTCATCCTGCTGCCTCTGTTTTCTGAGTTTTGACCTTACATTTAACAAAACAAATGCTGGCAAGTGACTTGTAACCTCTGCTGAATCAGGCCACGGTGAGACAGGTGGTTTGTGGATCTTTCCAGAATGATTTCTTTATTACAGTTGTCTCCCATAAGAGAAGGTTGAAGCAATGACTGTGTGGTTCCATTCATGTATATAGTGTTGGCAAACATAGACCAAGAGTTCTCTACTGCCTCACCCCACTTTTAAGAGGCTCATGTGAATTAGTAGCAGGTACCAAAAGTGATCCGGGTCCTGCTGGGTCACCATGTGTCACCCCTGAGGAAGGAGCAGTCTGTAAGACAATCCAAGGCAGCACATCCACCAAGGTACTTGCTGGCAAGACAACAGCAACCACTAGGTAGAATTAGCAAGCACCAGGCTTCCTTGCAAGTAAATTTCCAGCTAAGTCATCTGGTTAAAGCAAGGCATTAGTTTGGGCCCTTTACCTAAAAATTACTATGAATTGGCTCAAAATACCATACAAGATGGCCAAAAGAGGCAGCCAAATGTGTCTCTGAACAAGGGTACCTGCGGTGAACAACATAACTGGGCAGACAGGGAGGAAGTACTGCAGGGTCACGTACAGTCGAGCCAGTCTCAGGGACAGAGAAGCATGTCAGCCACCTGCAGTGAAGGCAGGGGACACGGCAGCACCAGCTCAAGCAAATGCTTCCATGTCTGAACAGCTGGTGTCCAGTGCAGGCTCCTACTGCAGAGTTGTTCCCTGCTTGCACAGGAGACGAGAAACAATTCAGTGAAAGGCACTTCCCAGAGATGGGGGTCTAGGATGACACTGAAGATGTTTGGTTCATCCTTCCTCCCCTTTCAGCGCCCCCCCATGACAGCAGCACGGTAAGGGGCTGGGAGCGGGACGCACGCTGAGCCAGCGACAGTCTCAAGTGTGCAGAAATGACTGATGACTGCCCCTGGGGGGTTACTGCTGGGCCGCACTTCAAGGAGTTATGTTATTTAAAAGACGACCCTTTAAGTCCCATCGTCTGCATCTTGCCTTTCCCCTGCACATCCAGAACACAATCCTTCTGTTCATCATCCTCCACCTGTTGCCAGCTGTAAGTTTAGTGTTCCTATTTCTAAGCCAATTCTAATGTAAGCACGGGCAGTAAAAAACGAAGTGCTAAAACCAGTTCTTCTATTTTTACATTTGTTTCAGACTGGAATTCACTCAATTTGCTAAACATATGGTTTATGGAACTCACCAATCCTGCAGGGCTCACAGGACTCAACAAACCTAAACCTGAAGAGTATACTTGCTTCTGAATTCTGCACCACTTACGTTGTCCTATAAATCCCTGTCTTCACTTCCCGGCTCCTCATCAGGAGCCAGGATTTTTTCACACCTGCAGCACTTAGGACTTTAAGACACATCTACAGCAATCATTATTGTGGGATGGCAAGGAAGGCATGGGTGAAAGAAGACTCATGGGTGAAAGAACCGCTTTGACATTTTTTTTCTGTAAACGCAGCAACCCACTTATTTTGCTAGATTGATAACCTGGTAGGGGAAATCACCCTGTTGATATTTAAGAATAACCTTTATACCTTCCAACCAGAACTGTCATTTCATATCTCCATTTCTTATGAATATTTCAGGAAGTAGGCCATATATAATTAAAGATGCCTATGACACTTGTAATGCTCATCCTCTCTGTAAGAGCTGACAAAGAGCAATAACCCCAAAATTACATTTTATAGTTCTGCTTTTTCTCTGCTCCTTCAGTTCCTCTCATATGAATTAGTCAAGTGGAAGACTTTAGCTGTTTTCTTAAACAGTTCCTGATAGGAGAATGTAAGTCACTGCCTTGCCTTGTGCTAAATAGATGCAGACAGGTACAGCCCAGACTGCAGTAGCTACTCAGAGGAAATTATCTCTAACCTCAAGTCAGCCCTTTATTTCTGCAGAGGACACATCAGACACATGTTTAATTGAGAACACAGTACTAGAGTTAACCACAGGCAAAACTGCTGTAACAGAGATTAACACAAGTATGCATTTAAAGCCTCTCTTGAACTAGGGGCTAAAATTAATACCTCACCTGGGAATGGGGAATTATCGGCAGAATACCTGCATCTGTAACAGGCCACTGGGAACTGCTTTCAAAATTGGTTCTGAAATACTTGTTTTCAACATCTTATTATCAACTCTACTTGGGAAGCAATGGAATGAATTTAGAGAAATGGTTCAGCAAAACAGATGGGCTGCATGTCACTTCTGTGCTCTTTCAAGACCTGTTTCCTTCCTGTATTTTGAGAAAACTCACCAATACCAAAGGGAAGAGTAGTTATGAACCCCATATGCTTTGAATACATAAAACACCTAATTCTAGTCCTAAAACTGTTTGGCAAGCCCTTCTTACTTCTGTTTCAGAGGAAAACTAGGATGTAAGACTCGGTGACCTCTTTGTTTATAATCTTCATCCATTCAATACCACTGACAAAGTGACTGCTTGCTTTGATGGTTTGTGATGAGCCTTGCCAAGTTAAACAAAGGACTCCCTGCTATTACTCTGCTCTGCTGATTCCGCTCTTATTTGGCTGAACCTGTTTGTCAAACAACTATAATAGCTACAAATACTTCAGATTAACTCACAGTATCCCCAAAGCAAAGCCAAGCTATAAATTTTCAGGACAGGTGACAATTTCCAAAGCCTGAAGGAAAGAAAGACTCTCACAGCTAAGTGGCTGAAGTGTTTGCACTTTCCAACTCTGCTTCCAACTGCCAATAGCACAGATATGACCATTAAAACACACATCCCATCAAGAAACTAGCCAAAAGCATTCTTTAAAGATTGACAAAGAGGGATGCAACTCCTAACAACACAAGAACAACAGGTTTACACTTTTAAGGACTGCTTAATTCTGAAGCCACTGTCTTCATTGCTGTGACCTGGCACAGTCTCTGTTGCACTCATGCTGTTCAGTAACTCTCTTCATGTTCCTGAGCAACTCGTGGCAGGTGAGCAGGGAAGTTGGACCAGGTATCCTCCAGAGGTCCCTGCCAACCTCAAACAGTCCGTGATTCTGTGATCTACCAGCAATGTGCAAGGACACATTCTTCGTATTCAGACCCAGATCCTTCTGCATAGTCTGAGGCAGGTCACCTGCTATTCTAGCCTTTTTTCAGTACTTCTTTACAGGTCTCTGTTAAGGACCCTTTCAGCTGTTTTCATCCTACCAAGTGTGCGTGTTCCTCAATTCACCCAGGAGTCCTGGTCCCCTGACCCACAGCCTGACTGGGCTAAAAACCCAGGGTGTGTTGCCTCCTCCTCCTGATCCTTCATATAAATGCATCTGATAAGAAGTATTGAATGTGGATAACACTATTATTTATTCTTAATTCATTTATAAAGCTTTAGTACATTAAATAAGCTCACAGTAGAAGATAATTTCAGAAATTTTATTAATATACGTTGCAGCTTAGCAAAGGTATGTGTGGAAGTTACAGTTTGTGTATGCCCAGACCAACTTTACTCTCTTCAGTAGGAAGTGAGACAATCAAAATATGATTCACAAGAAAGAAATGAGCCAAGGCCTTTCCACTGGCAAATAGCAGAAAAACAGATTGATCACAAACACCCAAGAGAAAGATGTGCATGTCTTGTACAGAAGAAGCAACAGTGTTCATATTAGCTACAGAAAAATCTGTCTGAGCAGACAATTTTCTATCAGTAACATTGGTTATTTTTAAGGTTAAAATAGCCAAGTTTTACACTGAAATAAAGTAACAAAACAAAGGTTCAACTGAGGCAGTGAGTTGCAGTGACACGAAACTTTCCTTTGTAATAGACTGACCCCTTTCTATCAAACTTCAAAGGAAAACTCCTGAATCAAAACATTTATATTCTTCCTTATTTGCTTTTCTTGTTGTTACAGGAGCTGCTTTGCCTGATGGGGGTTAGCAGATGAGCAGTTTCCAATTATGTGGCTCATTTGGACCTGTGTTGCTGACGTATATGATATTTAAGGGTTAGTGGTTCAGTAAACAACTTCTGGTTGGCAAATCCTAGCCTTTCAGAGAGACAGGTGACAACCCCATCAAGAGCACCACCAAAGGAAACCTGAGACAGCTGCAGCAGTGGAGGGATTTATTCCCTCCTGACTTTTCTGGGAGGATTTCAACAGGAGAGGGCGTTGCAGGCACAAGTGAACGTCTCCCAAGAAATGATTACAGCATCCTTAGTTATAGGCTTCAAGGAGAGAAACTACCCTGGTGTCCCTTCTTCTGGGTTCTTTGGAGGACTGTGCACTCCACAGGTGGAGTTTATTCTGGACAAGTACTGATTTATAGCAGTTACATTTTTACTAAACAACAACTCCTACTAAGAGGAAGGAAATTAGGGTTTTTTTAGGGTTTCTCTTTTTTCATTCAAATTCATAGAAGCAAGTTTTCAGAAGAACTTGTAAGAACCTACAAGAAACAGATGGAGCTTTGACACAAACTCTTATCTTGCCTTCCCCTCCCACCCTCCTAGTTTATTCATTAATTGTCTAACACTGACAACAACTTCCTATACCATGACAAAATTAAATGTACCAAATGATTAATATTTTGCAAACTTACTGAACATGTCTTATTTTCCCATGGCATATGTATCTAAGAGCATCAGTTTTCCAGTGTCCAGATCTATGGACAAATATTAGGAGAACTGCATATTTTAACTGTTGCAGTAGGTACCAAAAATGAGGATCACGTTTCAAATTCTCAGACCCTCCTCAGAAAAACAAAGTGGTTTCTATTTCAAGCCTTTCAGGAAGGCTGGGAAAGAAATAGTTAAAAATAAAATTATATTAAGGTCAACAGAGGCAGCATCATGATTTCCATGTTTTCCATCTTTTCCAGATATGGAATGATTTCTTCTAACAATACAGAACAAAACACTGTTTAGCAAGAGAAGTGAATTGAGGCTGTTTTTCATCTTTTTCCTTTGCCAACACAATGGAGCTGTCAGTAATATAACCTTGAATGTGTTCATTTTCACACATTAACCCTTTGAGCCCTATAAATATAAGCAGTCTTTTTGACTCACAGAGAAAGTGCATTTTGAACTCCTGAAACAACAGAGAACAGAAATTTTAATTAAAGTTCTTGTACACATGCACATATAACCCTCCCTTTAGCAAAGAAAAGCCCTTTTAAAATTAAATTATCATGCTGAAATAATTAATATAACTCCTGGGAAAAATGCATAATCTTTGCATACCAAATGCCAAAATGTCTAAATGAGCTATGTTTAATAAATATTACATTTCTCTTTGTGTACATAAACTCAGTTAATAATGCATTGATAGGCAAAAAGTATTTTTAAGGCTTTAGGTATTGCAACTTAAGCATTTTAAATTTGACTGGCATCCTGGTCTTTGCAGGTGCCTGAAGGTCTCAAATCTTCTCTTCTCAGGACAGGAGCCAGCAGGAATAATTTAGAAAAGACCAGGCATCTCAGGCCAACAGTGCTTTTCCACAGCTGCCGAGTTGCATGCCATCCTGCTGCTCTTGGGTGAGCTGCTGAGCGCACTCATCCGCACCTCCGAAGGGCCAACACGAGCGTGCTGCTGCCTGCAGCTCCAGGGGAATGGCTGCTGGTCTGTTCTGGGCAGGGGTGGCAGTTTCACTGGGTGTCTGGGCTGGCTGCATGTTCATGCTGCATGAGTCCCTCTGAACTAATCATTTGTTATTTGTCATGTCCCCAGTGCTTGGCATGAGGCTGATTCCTTATTTCGGGGTATCAATGGTGTGCTGAGAGTGAATTACAAGAGGAAATATAGAAAGAGCTAGACCCTACCTCTGTACTTTTGAGGTCTGCTTATCAAGCTCACTTAAAATAAAATCTCAGTCTCTCTCAACACCCAAAAGGGTGAAGCAAAAACTGTTAACATCATTATTTGATTTGCATACTTAGCAAGAAGATTTAAATGCACTCAAAAAAACCCCACAACCTCGACTTCAAAGTTACCAGGGGTGAATGATTCTGCATAGGTGAAAGGATGACCCAAATGTAAGAGCAAAAGGATTTCCTTCAGCCTTCTGTATCACCACTCCTCCACCCTGGAATCGGCTGCATCCAAACCATGGTTCACAACACACATAGCCACAACCAAAGGAAGATGCGAAGTCCTTCACCCCAGCTGAGGCATGTGTTGATTCATGACATCCATCCACCTGTTCCTAATCTCTCCTCCCAAAACTCAGAGTGCAGCTGAAGCCTGGCTGCAATGGTCCTCAGCCATAACTACAGCTACTCTACAAGGTCTTTTACCTTGAGAGAGGTCCTTGTGTAGCCAGTCACTTTAATAGACGTCACCTTTAAAAATAATAATAAAAGCAACTTATGAACATGGCTGTACCATTTAGCAGCTCTATTTAAAAGTAGCCACTATCAGCCAGTGAAAGCAAATTAATTATTTAGATATATTTATCGGATTTATAGGTCAACTGAAGCTAAACCTAGTTAATTGAAATCCTGATAACAGATTGAAGCCTGTGCTAGATCCTATACTGTGAAATGCAAAGTCTTTATTAAATAAAGCCATTAAGAAGGATGATAATCCCTGTGGCCTTAAATATGAATAAGGTGCAATGTAAATAATAAAAGGCAAAAATCCAATTTTCATGCAGTGAACTTTCAAATACTCTGCTGTTTCCATTAAATTACCTTTTATTCAACATATTGTAATGGCACTGAGGGCACATCAGGATTCCTTGTAATACAGTTATTGTTCAGCATAAAAACTGGTTTTTAACTTGAAGCAGGAAAGTGAAATATTTTATTTGGCTTCTCTCATATGTCAAATGACATGAAAATTGAGAACAAAAGCTTCATAGATGCAATAGAAGAGAAAATAAACAAAGGAAAAATAAACACATGCAAACAAAAAAGACCCAGAATGTGAAGACAAAAGAAAGAAACAGGGTACATAATAGTAGTTTTCCAGTTAATTTTACAGCAATTTAATACTAGGAAATGGAACAGGAAAATAATTTCAGTAACTAAAGTAACTAAATTGGATATAGGCCAAATGGAGCTGTAGCACACAGCAAAGGAGGTGAAACTCATCAAAGCTCTTTACCCAGAAGAAAATCTGGTGTGAAATGTCTGTCATGCTCCTTACAAACACGAGAGTGATGACAAGAGCTTGAGCGCATCAAGTGCCACAAGAGCACAGTGTTCAAGTCTGGAGGCGTGTGATCACTCCCTGGTTCTGCCATGCGGGTAGTGGGGCACTTTGCACGTGCTTTAACTTCTCATCCACAAAGGGAGCACTGATATTTACTATTTTCTATAAAGGATTCTGTCGACTTAAGAAACATTAACTAAGCACAGCTTTATTTACTGAAGAACTGGAAGCTGCAATATAAGGTCAAGAATTTACTATTATTTTTCAGAAAAAGAACACCCTTATTGCAAAGTTTAAACAATCCATTAAAGATGAGGCTATACTTGTTATGAATGTCAAACGATTTTTCCACTATAAGGTTTTCTGCAAATCAAAAGAATTCCTCCAGCAAAGCTGTGATGGAATAAAGATAAGAGAATGACTCCATTTTTATTCAATTCTGTATTCAATTTGGAAGCATTTATACCCAAAGAAACCCTTCAGCACAAAAATGCAATTTTTCTTGTAGCATCTTCATACTGCATCAAGATGTTTAAAGAATCAACAGTAGAGATGTCAACTACTGCAGCCCCACAAAACACACAGACATACATTTTACAATATTTACTTTTCACTGTTTGTAGCTGTGTCTGCCACATCCAGTTTTCTGTGCCCATTTTCTGGTCTTAGAGACACAGAATCACATAATGGTTTGGGATGGAAGGGGCTTTCAAAGATCATCTAGCTCCAATCCCCCTGCCATGGGCAAGGACACCTTCCAGTATACTAGGTTGCTCAGGTCCCCATCTAATGTGGCCTTAAACATTTCCAGGGATGTGGCATCCACAACTTCTCTGGGCAACCTGTCCCAGTGTCTCATCAGCCCTCACAGTAAAGAATTCATTCCTTTTATCTAATCTAAATCCACACTCTTTCAGTTTCAAAACTGTTACCCCTTGTCCTATCACAACAGGCCCGGCCAAAAAGAAAAATCTCAATGTATCTTTCTTATAGGTACTGGAAGGCTGTAATAAGGTCTTCTTGGAGCCTTCTCTTCTCCAGGCTGAACAACCCCAAGTCTCTCAGCCTGACTTCACAGGAGTGGTGTTTCAGCCCTTCTCTGAGCCCACACTAACAGGTCCACATCTGCCTTGTACAGGGCACCCCAGAGCTGGACACAGTACTCAAGGTGAGGTCTCACAAGAGTGCAGTAGAGGGGCAGAATGACCTCCTTCAACCTGCTAGCCGTGCTTCTTTTGATGTAGGCCAGGACATGGTTGACATTCTGAGCTGCAAGCACACATTGCCAGCTCATGTCCAGCTTTTAATCCACCAGCATCCCAAAGTCCTTCTTGGCAGGGTGGTTCTCGGTCCATTTGTAACCCTGTCTGTAGTGATAGTGGTGGTTGCCAGACATGCAGAACGTTGCATTTGGCCTGGCTGAACTTCATGAGATTTACACAGGCACACACTCCTTAAACCTGTAAAGGTCCCTCTGGAAGGCACAGCTTCCCTCCAGCTTATCAACAGCACCACTTGAGTTGAGGTGTCATCAGCAAACTTGCTGAGGGTGCGCTCAATCCCATTATGCTATTAATAAAGATATTGAACGGTACTGGTCCCAATAAAAGACCCTAAGGAACACCACAGGTTACTGATCTCCACTTGGACATGGACTATTAATTTGGCCCACCTCTGCTCCAATGCTGCTCACATGCAAAATGCGTAGGGAACATCTGGAGTTGCTCAGAAACAGCTCTGTACCACAGGCTGTCTGCTGCCCCATGCAGAGATCTTGGGACAAAGGGGTGATGGCAATGGGGTCATCTGACCTCCTGCTGCCCAGGCAGCTCTAAGTGGCAAAGGGCGCAGGCAGCATGGGACACCAGAGGGGCACAGAGTGGGTTGTGGGGGTTTCCTGAGCTGTCACCTCCCCTCCAGCAAAAGTCTTCTAGGGTCTGAATCCATGGGGAACATGGTGATGGGGGACACAGCCTCCATGTGAGACCTTCAGTACTGGCAAAATTGGTTCCTTCTGCTTCTTGCATGTGCAAAGAAAGCAAATACATGAAATACATGGGAAAAAGCAAATCTATTCATGGTATGCAGATCAGAAAATAGTAACACCGGACAGACCTACAATGAAGTAATACAGCGACTCCATCAGTGCAAACCATTATCTTAAATAATATTTGCAGCAGGCCAGTGAAGCAAAGCTATTTGAATGATGTTTCTTGAGCTTTTCTTCCTCGGAAGGAGACAATTGCCTTCCAGCAGCACTCTCAAAAAATGACTCTATTGAGGTGCTACGATGTTGCTACTTACTACAGTAGTGATTTCTCACACCTCCCACCAAACTGAGTCAGAGTCCTAAAGTGCAGATCTGCCAAGTAGCTGATTATTCACATTCCTTCATTAATTATTCAAAAAAGCCACAAAAACCAAAATGGTGTTTATTTGAAGCTCATTCAGACAAAGCTACTAAACAGCTCGAATACTGAACACTACAACAGTCAAGATCTCCCCACACTATTACTTTCTTGGGTCTGCAGTTACGTGACATCAAAAAAATGAAATATTGCTATAGAGGTATCTTTTAATGTTCTTTTAAACTCTTCAGGGTAGGAAACAAACAACAAAAAACCCCAAAATAACATTCATTGTTTTACCTGAGATTCATTCTGGTCTCTATCTGCTCACTGCCAATTGTGCTGAGTTTACACACCAATGAGACAACTTCAGGCTGACCACAGTCTTTGCTCAGCATTTGGCTTCTATTTATTTCACCAGTACTTAACAGGAATCACTTATTCGGGGAATTGGCATCACTAAGTGAAACCCTTAAGTCATGAGTTGACTCATCAAAGAAACACATGTTCATCAAAAGCGCCAGATCAGCCGAGGAACCTCAACTCTATCCAGTTTCCCGCCATCTCATTTTACATGTAGGCTCACTCTTTTCAACCAAGCTCTGATACCAGCAAAAAGTTTCCCTCTGAGAGCTACGGAGAGTATTAAATGAAACAGCTTCTCCTACATCCAAGATCCTATAAAACTCACCCCTGTTTGACCACAATTTTCATAACTGGATTAATTCATTCTCAAGTGATCAAATTAAACAAGACCCCCTCTGACAGGGCAGCATCCTAGTCCAGAAACTACCCACCACTGCAGGAGTGGTATCACTGAGGGAATCACAGAATCCACAAGGCTGGAAGAAACCTTCAAGATCATCTAGTCCAGCCATCAACCCACACCACAATAGTAACCCTTAAACCACATCCCCAAGTGACACATCCAGATGCCTCTTGAACACTTCCAGAGATGGTGACCTCATCACCTTCCTGGGCAACTCCAATGCCTAATGACTTTCCGTGAAAATTTTTTTTCTAATATCTAATCCAAACATCTCCTGGTACAACTTAAGGTCATTTCCTCTAATCCTTCCAGTTGAGAATGGCAGAACTTAAACTTCTGTTTTGTACAAAATCGAACTGATGAAAAGCCAAAACACATTAAAGAGGCTGGAATAAATGGAATATCTCCTGGGATTTTTAAGCTTCATTTGATGAAAAACAAAGAACATAAGAATATCACCAATTGGGAACATACCCTCTTCTCCTCTGTACTGTGCGCCTTTAATTGTCACCTCTGTGCACTCTGAATTCTTCTCCTGCGTTCACAGGCAGGAGACTGCTTTGACTGTTCTTCAGATAGGCCAACACCTGCTTAGAAAACAGAGGCCAGGGATGAGGAGGAGATGGCCATTGAACTCTGACTGTTGAGCTTTTGTTTGTTAATAAGCACAAAAAAACCTCTCCCTGGCTGAACAATATTATCACAGATGCTGAAACCTACACAGCCCCTTCTTTAAAGTGTGCTGAATTCTTTTTAACAGGAGCGACCATCATGGAAATATACACTCCTATACAAGTGAGACTGACTGCATATACAAGGAAGTCCTGTGTTCATCAAAAGAAGAGATAAAAATTCAGCTAGGAAAAAACAAATATTCCTTTCTGCAATACAGATCAAATGTACCACATTTCCCTTTAGAAAATAATTTACAGATTATTAAAAAGGTGTGATTGGTTCAGATTTTACATTGCTGCATGACTGTGAAATATAAATAATCAGATGTTTTCCACTAAGATCTGACACCAGGATTACCTATACAGCAAAAGAAAATAAACAAAAAAGTTTCATCTCATGTTGTCAACTATTATTTTATCGTATTTTATGATGCATGTGTATGACTGTATTCTCTATGGGTTTTTTATGATTTGTTTTAGAAAGTATGCAAAAGACAGAGGATCTTCACACAGAAACTCTTGGCCGAAATGCAAGATGCTCTGGATGGAACACAAAGCCATCCTTGCCTGTCTCTTCCACAGCTCTGTGCCCTCCCCGCACAAAGCTGGCCGAGGAGCAGCAGCCCCGGCACTGATGCATCCTGCCCACTCAATGTGCTACAGCTCACGCTTCTGCCAGGAAAGCCTTTGCTATTTCTGAGTCTCATCTCATGACATTTTAGCACAAAATCACAAGTTGGCTCGGCAGTGACGACCAGAAGAGCCCATCACGACAAGTCTCAGCATCCTCAAGGGACAGGCACCCTGCAGCATCCATTCCCCTGCCTCCTCTCCAGCCAACCCCTTACTGCACATCTCTTCCTCCTCACATGCCAAGCACAGATAGATACTTTCAGGGTGCAAGAGGAGGCTGTGTGCGTGCACACCTATGATCCCTCAAGCTGGCACGCTCCATCATGGGGGGTCATCATGGGCATATGGCTAGAGATGCAGCAGGACCAGCCACTGCGCCATGACACAACATACACCCACGTTTGGCACATGGTGACAGTAACACCCAGGTTACTGAATTGGATTTGGATATGGATATGGACATGAGAAGAATGCATGGAACAGGCTTTTCTGACAAAAAAATATACATTCAGGGAGATATATACATACACACACATGCATGCATACATACATATATTTGTGTGTGTCTTATTTACAGACAAATAAATGTTCATGGAAGTCAATCAAAATGCAATCAATCAAAACAAACCCTTCTTCTACTTCCTTCTAGTTCCTTCCACTTTACTGCACTAAAATAATTAAAAACTCATAAATTATTGCTGTTATTGGAAATGAAAACATTGATTTGCTTATAAGGATGGCAATATTGCAAACCTGGTACAAGCTGCAGCAAAAGCATTTCAAAACACATACAAAGGCACCCAATAAAGAGGTAGCCTCATAAAAACTGTTTCAAAATTAAATTAAAAATTTAAAAGTAAATTCGCAAAATCAGATCTTTTTATAAGAACTCACAGAGGAGTTTTTGATTTGAATTATCCTGAAATTAATCCACAAATAAACATGTTCAATAATATTTAGTGAAATGATCATTTAGGAAAGTAAATACGATAGTGCCTGTGTTTGGCTGACTTCTTGGCAGTGGTGCAGAAGGCAATCAAGAGGCAGCACAACAAACACAGCAGTGCCCCTTTTATTTTGTTAGGACCACAATATCTTTACCCAAAATCCATCCACAACGGCACAGTCAATATTTTAGATCTCTCTTTCCCTCTGCTCATCTTGCACCTAAACCGACTGTAATGATACATCAACTGCGGCAATTAATTAACCTTTGTCCAGAAAGGGAAAGACTGTAACAGCTTAATGAGACAGTACTCCATATTAAAATCAATATTATTCAGATTGTGTGTCTATTCTAGTCCTCTCTCTGAAAATAACGGAGGCTGTAGGAGAAATGATCATTAGCATTTCGATAACAATCTTGCCAGCCTTCTGTTACAATACTTTCTCTTCAGAGTAAGACTGGGATTTGTTATCTCATGCAAGCAGACCATTCTGAAATTAGCAATGGCAAATTCATATTGGTTTGGATCAGATTTATAAAAAACTTGGAAAAAAAATTAATGCTAACTTGCCTGAATAATCAACTCATGCCTGTTGCTGTAGCAGCAGAAAGACACTCTAAGCATTGACTAAGAAGCAACCTCTTCTCATAAATACCATTTTTGTGCACAGAAAGGCACTCCTTAACCATATACAGCATTAGTTTCACTTGTCTGATAAATCATATTCCTGCTGACAGCCAACACAAGGGACAAATTCCTCCCTACCACAAATCCTTAAGGTATCTTCAAAACAAAATGAGGCTGAATGCTGCAAAGCAGAAAAGGGTTTTCCACCTTTGTCCCATTGCCATTGCGAGCAGACAAAAATTCCTCAGCATTCCTGAGTCAAATTATATTATGCAAACACTATGGGGAAAGAAGACAGTTTAATCTCTCTCTTTTTTTAATTAGTGAATCCCACAGCCTTCCCTCTCCTGGCACCCAGTGCTGCGAAACAGACAGCTAAGCCTTCCTGTTTCCAAAGCAGGACAAGATGGAGACTTGCTGAAGAAACAGCTTTGCAGCATTCATGAGGACACGCGTCCCTCGGAAACTCCTGCTCTCAGTCAACCACATGCAAACAGACCAGTCACACCAAAAATCCCAACTGCTCTACTGGGACAAGAAGCCAAACTTTGGCAGGGGCCAAGCCATGCTTTAAAAGAGCCAGAAACCAGTTATAAGACAAACTCAACTGTGGTTTTTGCTATTTAACCCCTCAGTAACTGGCCTGCAGATGTGGAAGACCGAATCTGGTGTCAAGCATCAAGCCCTTCTGGTGATCCCCAGAAGAGAGGCAGTGGAGAGGTACAGCTCCATCAGCTCCTTTGGGCAGATACTCACCTGCCCATCACCTGAGTTCACACGTGACCCCAGTGTGCAACAAGTTCTGTGGAACCACTGAAAGTTATGCTTGAAAGACTGGGCAGAAAGTGCTCTTGATTCCAGATGTTTTACATTTTTCTCTCCACTTTTGAAAACAAAATGTCTTTTTAATACCAAAAGTAATGTTCCTCCTTCTGTTCTTCCCCTGAACTGAGGCATCTCATGTACATGTATCATTAAATTAATGTTTGTTCTTTCTAACCAAATAAAAATGTTCAAATTGCATACAAAGACAATTAGATTAAATTCTTAGGCTATTCAAACAATTTTAAAGGTTTCTGAGCAATGCTCCAGCAACATAAGCAAAACTTTTCCCAAAGAGGAGGTAACAAGTTTAACATTACTGCTGAGAAAGATGGTAACAGAGCCAAGCAAGTAAGCACAGTCAGGAAAAGGCAAGGCTCAAAGCTGTCAGAGGAATCCAAACTGGCAGAAGAAAGAGGCTATGGGGCTGGTAAATGGGGAGAACCTGTTCCCAGGCCCATCTGCACTAGAAAGAAATTTTTCTAATTTTTGTAACTCTTCCACCCCCACCCCCCCGCCCCCTTTTTTTTCCTTTGCATAATGGTCAGACCAGTAACTTTCCAACCGCAGTACCAATCCACTCCACACAAGATGCTTCTGTCAGCCGGGGCAGTTTGGTTTGGTGCAAGACTAGGGATAAACAGGTAGCCTTCAGGTGGCACTGTATTTCCCCATTGCTCCGTCCCCAGCTGCAGAAGCACAGCTGGTGTGAGAGCTGGGCAAAGCCAGGGTCATGCATCGCTCTCAAATCCTGCAGTTTATCTTTGTCCAGGCTCTCATGTCCTGTTAGAACTAATTTTGGGTTCTTCCCATGACAGCTTACCCCAGACTGGGAAAACCTGTTGTAAAATATCAGACAAGACCACATTGAAAACGCTTGCAAAAATTCAGCTTGATATGTGATGAATGAAGCTGAAACTGCATGCATCCTGAGTAGTTTTGGTCTGCAGAAGTCACAAATACCCTGAACCCTGAATGAATCCAGTGCTGTAAAGATCAGCAATTACAATGTTGCAATACTTAAAGACATTAATCAGAGTGAAATATTAGTTATAGTGCTTTCTGAAGCTCAAGGAAAGGCTTCTAAGAAAAACAGATCTATGACTTCGAAAGAAAGTAGCATCCATTTCACAGTCAAAGATACTACAGGTGGACTACTGTAGTACAAGAAGGAACTGTGGTTTTTATCTGAAATTTAAGCAGTGCTTCTTAACAGAAACAGTATGAAATATTGACCAGAATAATGAAATTAGAAGGGACAGTACAAATACAACAGTGCAAAACTCAAGAAGTACCCAGACAGACTTTTCAAGTTGAAACTAATGGGATTATTAACCTAAAATTATGAGACAGCAGACAAAAATAACTGTAAGAAAACACCTTCCAAGAGAAAAAAAAAATCCTCCATGGTATAAATAAAATATTGTTGTAGCATTTTATGTGGTAGCTTATTGATCGCATGGGCACAGCTTTGTCTAGAAAGAGCACGTGTAGCCTCCCCCTGACCTGCAAGTACAGGCACCCAGCATTAACAGCCAGAGCCTGCAGCCAGTCTGACCTGTTGGGCACCCAGCCAGCACCAGGAGTCTGCCTGAACATGAACTGGTAAGATTAGAAACAAGGAATACAGTGTACTGTTACAGCCCATACACAGTGCACATCCCTGCATCTCTGCACGGAGGCTCCCTGCAAACAAAGCGCAGCATCCTTGCCAAACCCCACTCAATGCAGAAAACAACTGCTGAAGCTTCAGTGTATACAGCCAGTGCTTTTTGATCCCCCAAATCCCAGCCCCTTTAGTAATAAATCTGTGTTTGCAGGGCAGCTTCCTTCTGAAGATTGAGAAGCACATGAGGGTGGGTGAATGCTACTGGGACAAGTTTTCAGCTGGGAAATGTGAAGCTCAGAAAGTTCATGCAGCTCATCAGCATGTTCTGCATGTGCCTTGAAAACACAGCAGCACCGTTTTCCCAAAGAGTAAAGAGCAGAGATTTAGGAGAGGTGGGCAAAAATTGCCAGGGTTAAAATGTGCACAAGATCTTTAGGGTTGAGTTGAGCAAGTCCCTCCGTGTTTGAGTAACCAGCTACCAAACACCAAACACTGTCATATGCTAAGCATTACCCGCTTTCGTCATGAATCATTCAAAAGGATGACATGCAGCGATTAAACTTAGCATTCACATTTGACATCAAGAGGAGTCCCACAGAGGCATGTCACACTGACAAACTAACAGAGGGAATCTGGGACTAGTAGCACAAAGCCCTCTCCATTGCCCCACAACTTATTTAGGTGTGACTGAGCCCCTGCTGGTCATCCCAATCCAGAAGAAAAAGTCCACTGTCCATACTGGCACCCTTTGGTCACATCAGGTCCATCATGCAATTTTCTAGCTTGCAAGTAAAAAGTTAACACAATCACCCAAACACAAGTAAAATTACTCTCTTCCTGGAAAACATAATGGACAAGAAGATGACACCTGCAAATAGAACATTTTCTGAAAAAAGCTCAAATGATGAATTTTTCTGATGCAGATTCTCAGCAATCCCCCCTCCTATGCTCATTCACTTCTGTGAGGACAGTTTCAATTGCTGGGGTTTTAAATACTCCTGGCTATATTTTTCGCAGTATGCTTTAGTATGGTAGTTAATCTCCTGGGTCGAAACACATTTTTAGCCATCTGCCAGACACAAAAAAACCCCCCTCAAGATCAGAGCCTTTGACACATGGAACATCACTCCTTTTTGGATGGCTTTATGACAAAGTTCAGGTGCTGACCAGCCAAACTACAGCATTAGAAGCTAATAAATCATAAAGAATGAACAAAAGTAAGGTAAATCCATGGGTCTGTGCACATAGCATACTGCTGAACAACACTCCTGTCTGTGCAAATCTGACCATTAAAAAGCGAAGCTGAAGTGTTTCCTCAGTACAAGACAAAGTGTGTCCCTTACATAATCCACTGTTGCCATGATATATATATAAACACATATAAATGCCAGACTCCATTCACTTCCTTTTGCATAACCCAAGGTGGGATCTTCACCTGATGGAAAATGTATCCAAGAAGGAAAGAAATATAGCACTGGAGAAATATGGCAAGGTCTACTCATGTTTATTCCACTGTAATCAGCCCAGGATGAGGTAAGACTCTTATATAAAATAATTACTAAATGTCTCTTTGGGAGAATTTCTACAAACAGAGCAGCTGAAAAGCCTGTATAGCAAATTAGCATTGCTCCCTCTGCTTGCAAAACTTGTGTGAAGCCAAGGGCTAGCAAATGGCAGCCTTCCCCCACAGAACAGTGAAATAGCTCTGCAAAGCTGATACATGGGAGAAGCATCCAGTGCAACACAGGGGAGTGCTGCCCATCCATCACTTCACTCAAGCACGCTGACACATCATTTTCTTTATGTGCACATCTTACTCTCCACTGTTACCTATAACCCCATCTGGCAATGCACCACATGCCTATCCATCACTTTGTCCATGTTTTCTCTGCTGAGAAAAAAGAGAGACATGTTGTTTTTCTAGGTTGTTTCTTTTTCATGCAAATGTAGTTCTCAGTTTGTATTATGAGCAAGCAAGCAATAAGCCCTGCACCTGGAGTGGGAGACGCCTGGTTTAGGAGGAAATTACTGAAGACTTGCGTGCATTTAGCTGGCTATTAGATCTTGAGAGCTCCTGAAAAAAAATTAAGTTATAAACTGCAATAATTGTTAAAGACCCAAACCCCATACTCAGTAAAGTAGGCAGATTTACCATAATGCCCCAACAGTCTAAGGGAGCCATTTACTTTGACAGAACCTGAATTCCCTAAGCAATTCGACAGTGGTAATGGAAACAGAGGAGCCAATAAATTATAACCTTGAGTGTAATGCGCCTACCATTATAAACCACTCTTAGCCTCATGCTCTATTCCCTGGGGGGAGCACACAGTTGTTGGATTTCCTTTCTTTCATGCTTCCA